>JAOXXN010000259.1:1190625-1202833 GCA_026770055.1 Myrmophylax atrothorax
CCAGGGGTTGCAGAGCCAGAAGGTGCCCCCTGAGCCTCCTTTTCTCCAGTCTTTCTCCCTGAGTGACTGATACCTTTATTCCTGCACTCCATTGTATGGGAAGAGTAAATGGATGCAGCAAGAGAACTGTTCTCTCTCCTCCTGGTGTCAGACAGGCTGTGGTGGGACACAGGTCCCAAGGCTCAGGCAGAAGATGGTATGAACCCAGAATTTCCCCAGTCTGTACCATGCCTGCCTGAGCAGGGCTTCTCTTCCCTGTTTTTGTGGATGGTGTCTAAGTCTGATGGGAAAGAACCAGCTGAGGGAGCAGGGAATGGTGCTGCTGACTCCGGTGGTGTTTATTTGGGGGCACAGGTGGGCACAGAGCTGCTGCAGAGAAGAGAAGATGACCTCATTCCACATGAAAACTGGCAGTTTCCATTGCTATTCTACCTTGTGGCATGGGGGGAGATGGGGAATTTCAAAGGCCAACAGATGGATCCAAAGCACAGTGTTATATTTTACATTCATGCCGTGACCTCGCTTAAGATTCACCTTTAGGATGAGCCTTACTGGGAATGGCTGAGCAGGGGCAGGTTCTCTGTTAGCAGGGGAGGACACCTGAATGTTCTCACAATGTTTGCATTTCCCCAGAGGGATCAGGTGTGGGTTTTCTGGAGCCCATGCCTGTGCTGGGCACAGTGGGAGGGTCAGAGTCCAGCACCAAACACGGGAGCAGCCACAAAGAAGCATCATGTGGCACATACTCCAGTCACAGCTTCCCTGGACCTGAACTGGGAAGCTGGTGCTGCTGGGCATGGATCTGGGTATGCAGAGAGTGGTTTACTGTTACCCTCCAGCACAGAACTGAGCCAAGCTCATCCCAGAGATCAGCTGTCTCATCCCTCCTCTCTGGATCTTGGGTTTCCTTAACTTATCCCCCAGATGTCAGACGTGAAACACCAAAGCCGTCGGAGCAGAACCTCACGGCACAGTTTTTCCAGCAGGTTGCACATGAGAGGTTTGTTCTACACACCTGTGGCTTTCAGGCTCAGCTTCAAACACACA
Organism: Myrmophylax atrothorax; assembly: GCA_026770055.1. Taxonomy (NCBI): domain Eukaryota; kingdom Metazoa; phylum Chordata; class Aves; order Passeriformes; family Thamnophilidae; genus Myrmophylax; species Myrmophylax atrothorax. Next base: position 1,191,673 of record JAOXXN010000259.1, read on the forward strand.
GTGTATTTGTGCTCCTTTTCCAATTTTGAGTACTCAAAGTGAGTGAGGGTGGTGGTGGGAGGTGCTTTTCCTCTCCCTTCCCCAGATGATTGCAGTTATCCCTATGGATTCCAGCTGGATGTGAGATTTGCCCCCTGTCTCTCAGGCAGGCGCTCCGAGTGCAGGATACGACGCAGATGTACATGTTTCATAAGAAGACAGAGGTCTAAGTGTCTAAACATAGGAGTAAGTTTCATGCTCCAAATCCCAATTTCACAAGTTGCCTAAGTGCTGCTCTTGGACAGACACATGAACTCATGTGGAAGAAACTCCACACAACCTGTGTCATTGTCATCTCCAGTGAAGGGCCGTGGACATCCCTGTGCTCAGCATCATCCTTGTCACAACTCCTGCTCTCTCATTCTGCTTTTTCAGTCTTCACTCTAATGTTTGGAGGTTCCCCAAGTTCAGCCTTTGCCATTCCATTCCTGGAACTGGGCTGCTACCCCTCAGTTTTGGAAGTGCTGCACCCCACAGAGCTGAGTCCATGGGAAATGTAGCCAGAACATTGTCATGATGAGGGATGAGGATGGGCAAAGAAGGAGCTGAACATTAATAACAGTGGACAAGACTTGTCTGCACTGATGGATGGTTCTACGACTAGAAAATCTAAACAGTTTCAGACTGGACTTGGAAAAATTTGTGAAGTGAAGGCTAAACCAAATGAACCCAGGAGCACATTTTTGTTTCTCTGTGCCCTCAAAACAGCTTTGCAGAGACATACAAAGGAACCTTTTTTCCCACTCTGATCTCAAATCACAGTTTTGAAAGAGAGAACTCCTTTCAACAGGTTTCTGAGTGGGTGTTTGTGCCAAGGTTTGGGCAGCGTGGTGGGAGCTCCAGGGCAGAGCAGGCGTCCCCTGAGTCTGTGGAGCACCTGCACCAGAGCAGGTGAATATTCCTGTCAGGAAGCACAGCCTGGGGAGGACCCACCCTGGAGCAGAGGTACGGAATGAGAACTGCGCTCCCATCCTGCACTGATTGTTCTGTGATGAAGGGGTTGGGTGTAACCTTTGGTGACAACAACAGGGACAGGTTGGAGTGAAGTCAGTCCTGGGAAAGGGGAAAGGAAAGGTCATTTCCCTGTGTGGATTTATATTTGTATTTTTAATGCCTAAGTCCTGAATCAGTAATTAAATATATAAAAATATATATATATTAATATTTTTATATATATAATTTGGCATTAAACTAATTTTTCCAAGTTGACTCTGTTTAGTCCACAATGATGGGGTCCTGAGCAACCTGATCTGGGGGGGACATCCCTGCCCATGGTGGGGGCGTTGGAGCTCAATGATCTCTGAGGTACCTCCAACACAACCCACTCTGGGGTTTCTATGATTTCTGTGGTACGTGGTCAGTGACCTTCTGTCTTTATCTCAGCCCATGGGTTTTCTCATTCCTTACCTTCCAAACCTGCTTCCCATCCTCCTGTGGGGAGCAGTGAGGGACCTGCTGGACAGGGGTTTGGCTGCTTACTGGGACACACACCAGTGCCCACCCCTCACTGCCAGGAGGGACCAGCACACCAGTGCCCACCCTCATTACCAGGAGGGACCAGCACACCAGTGCCCACCCTCATTACCAGGAGGGACAAGCACACCAGTGCCCACCCTCATTACCAGGAGGGACCAGTGTCTACCCCTCAGTACCAGGTTTCTAAGTCTTCCTACACAAAAAAGGTTTTTACCAGACTTTGCCCAATGTTGTGTGGTCCTTCCTGCCCTGTCTGCTCATCACTGTGGCAGTGCCACTCCAGCCTGGGCCTCACCCACCACAGCCTCAGCTGTGACACCCGACGTGGCTTCAGATCTCAGGGCCCAGAGCTGAGCCGTGAATGCATCCAGGAGAAACTCCTACACATTCTTCATTGGAGAATTAGGCTTTGAAATGTCAACTAGGTTTCAATCACAGAATCACAGATGGTTTGGGTTGGAAGGGACCTTAAAACTCATTCCACCGCCTGCCATGGGCAGAGACACCTTCCAGTATTCCCAGGCTGCTCCAAGCCCTGTCCAGCCTGGCCTAAGTCTGATGCTATTAAGATTTTAGCAATATCACATGCTGCCAGTTCTGCTCCCACCAAGGCTATTAATTCAAAATCAGTTCTCTAAGAACTCTCTTAGAGACATACACTTCACTTTAGCAAGAAAAAGGTAATCTCATACACAACATACTGCTTTTTAGCCTGTTTTTTTCCAAAATATAGAACAAAACATGCACATAATACACACTTACTTCTTGCATCCTCGTTGAGCAAACACCCATCTTGTATTGGATCTGTCTCATTTCTAGAATTTTGCCTTCTAATGTGCTTCAAAACCAACTTTGCTCTATTGATTGCAGCTGTGGAGTTTTCACTGTGGACCTTAAAACCCTTTATCAATTTCCCATTCCCTTAAATGTCTGCTTTTCAAGGATTGTTGGGTATTCCTCCTCTCCTCCAGTTATTTAGAGCTTTTTGTTTCTCAGTAGTTCAGCCCAAGCCAACTGGGAGGTGAGGAGTCAAACAGCAGGAGCTCCTGTTGCTGGAAAGAAAAAAAGGGCCCTGAGGAAAGAGGAATGTGGGACAGACAGACGGGACAGAAGGAAGGGGAGTGGCTGCACCTTGGGGGTCTGGGGGAGAGGGGATGGATGGTGCAGAGGAGACGAGATTGCTCTTGGCAGCAGCACAGCCCTCAGGGCGAGGCCGGGGGTGGTCTCCCCGTGGTCTGCAGCTGTGCTGGGGCTGCTCTGGCCACGCAGGGTCACAGCAGCTCATGGTGGGAGTGACATGTTGCCACCTCACTGATCAAGGCTGTGGGGAAGGGAGGCAAAACAGGGAAGGAGCAGAGGGAGTGGGGAAAGATGCTTAAGGAGCAAAAAAATCAGCGCTGGACACAGAGAGGGGAGGCAGGAAAAGAGAAAACACTTGGGAAAAGGAGAAATATTTAAAGAACATAAAGTGAAGGAAAAGCTTCATCATGTGTGGTAGGGGCTGGGACAAAGCACAGGTCCAGCAAGTGTGTCCCTCCCACTGCTCCAAACTTCCTCAAACTGAGAATATCAAAAGCTCCCACATAATGCTCACAGCCCCAAGGCTGCCAGAGCTCCAGGAGGGTTTGGATGATGCTCTGGGGCACAGGGTGTGACTCCTGGGGCTGGTCCTGTGCAGGGATGAGGGTTGGACTGGATGATCCCTGTGGGTCCCTTCCAGCTCAGCATGTTCTGTGGTCCTGTGAATGTGTGAAGACAGAATGAGGTGGGGAACTGCTGTACCGTCCCCTTATACCCCCCTGGGTTTTTTGGTCCTTGTCCTGCCCCACAAAGGAACTGTCTTTTCAGCCGGTTGCAGAAGATGAAAAGCAGGAGCCCAGAGCCAGGGGAGCCATTTGCAGCACTTTGAGCAGCAGGTTGAACACACAACGTGGTTCCTGGAGCTCCAATCCACCATGAGGGAAAGATGGGCTTCATGCTCTGGGTCCAGTCTTGTCCCCTAATGTCTTCTCCTAATTAGAATCCCAAAATCCCAGAATGGTTTGGGTTGGAATGGACCTTAAACTGATCCCATTTCACTCCCTGCCCTGGGCAGGGACACCTTCCACTGTCCCAGGTTGCTCCAAGCCCTGCCCATCCTGGCCTTGGGCACTTCCAGCTTCTCTTGGCATCCTCACTGCTCCTCTCCCTGCACAGCCTCCCTTCCCTGGCTGAGCTCTTTGTTGATGCCCATCTGCCACTTACCCTTTTCCACCACTACCAAATATCCCTCTGCAATTTTCCTTGGAAGAGATTATGGAAGGAATCCCAACATCTGAGCTGTCAGAGGGGTGGTGAGCCCCAGTGCAGCAAAGGAACCTGTCCTAGACAGACACTGCTGGCCAGGAAATCCTGCTTGGAACGTGGTGTGCCTGAAACTGAGCCAGAAACTGGGACTTGCAACCAAAAGCTGTGGGACAGAAGTTGTTTCAGATGCACATTCCAGCCCTTGTGGCTGGTCGTGCTCAGCCCCACAGTGAGTTATGCAAACAACACCTTCAACTACATCTTTCTGTGTTTACAGACTGTTCATCCATATCCTTAACCACAGAAGTGCATAAATGGCAAATGGAAAAGGAACATTTGGCCCATGTAAAATCTGGATTCTTCACATTTTGCTCCACTGTCCTTTCTGATGCACCCCAGGGCACAAGGGACAGGACAAGAGGAAGTGGCCCCAGGTTGCACCAGGGGTGGTTTAGGCTGGATATGAGTGAAAATGTTTTCATGGAAAGGGTGATCAGGTGTAGGAATAAGAAGAGATTTTTGAGTTAAGAAAAAGGGTTTTTAGAATAAAAGACAGAGTTTTAGAGCCTGTTAGCAGGTGTGAGTTAATTCTGAGAGAAAGAGACCAATTGCCAGCAAAAACAAGGAAGATAAGAAGGCTTTGAGTTATTCTACTCATGAGAAAAGAATCTTGAGAGACAATGTGGCCATAGCAATGGTGCTAAAAGTGTCATCCAATTAAAGCTGTGATGAGTTTTATGGACACTGTGGTTTCAGCCTATGGGATGGAGCTGTGGGTGGGAAGAAGGATAGGATGTATTCAGCAATCAGAAGTTAGTTTTAGTTTTTTACCTGTTCTTTTTCTCTCTCTCCATGGAGATTTTAATAAACTCTCTGTGTGTGACATCTGTAAGCTGGGGCCTCATTGATTTTCTCTCGCCGACAAGATTTTGTACGAACTCACACACTCACACACTTACAGTGAGGCATTGGCACAGGCTGCCCAGGGCACTGCTGGAGCCACCTTTCCTGGAAGGGTTCAGGAAAAACGTGGATGTGGCACCTGGGGACAGTCAGAGGTGAACATGGCAATGCTGAGTTCATGGACTGGATGATCGTGGAGGGCTTTTCAGCCTCAGGAATTCCACAGTGCTCAGGGTTCCAGAACACAGCAAAGACAAGGATATCAAACCTTCCAGGTGGGAAAATCACACACGCAAAGTCCCATCCCCTCCACTGCTGAGTTGGGTGTGCAGGGGTTTGGGCTGCCTTTGTGTTCAGGTATTTAGTCCCCCGAGCCTTGTGCAGTTTGATAAGTGTGACAAGGAAGAGATTTTTGCCAACAAAAAGTGCACCTGGATATAGGAAGGAGAAGGAAAACATCTGGAAAACCATATAAAAGAGTCACCCAGGCCATAGGAAGAATAATACAAAAAGTAATTGCACTTTGCAAACAGAACTCCTTTTTTTTTGAGCTTTGTGTTGCTTGTTTGGGGTATTTTTGTGGTGGTTTGGTTTGTTTGTTGGTTGTTTTTTGTTTATTTTTTGTATTTTTTGACCTTGTTTTTTTCTTTATTTGTTTGGTTTTGTCTCTTTTTTTGTTGGTTGGGGTTTTATTTTTGTTTGTTTGTTTGGTTTTTTTCTTGGTTGTTTTTTTTTTTTTTTTTCATTCAGAAAATAAGATTATGGCCTTGAAAGAACTTTCAGCCATGAAAAACAAAGCTGTGGACTGTGAGAGGAGTTGCTACCCAGGACCAAAAGGTATTTCCACATGGATTTTACAGCAGTTCCCGAGGCTGCTTTTCCAGTGGACTTGGCATCAGTACCCACAGCAATTACTGAGAAGATTAAAAAGGTGCCCATTGGTGTCAGGAACATCAGTCCCAGCGAAACAGTCTAATTAAGAGTCAAATAATGCAGCATTTAGATAAACTCAGTGCAGCCTGAGTGGGTCGAACCCTCAGAGCTCCTGAAGGGAGAAGAGTGTCTGGTTAAACCTGAGAAGAGAAGGAAATGGGAGAGAAAGGTGATCTCAGTGCATGTCACTCACTCAGATTTTAAAACCACTTCTTATAAGGTCCCTCATAAAAGACTTAAGGAAAATAAATAGGCAGAGGAGAAAGGGAAATTATTCATAATACTGATTGCATTAAAACATACAAACCAAGGAAATGTAAAGGAAATTTTTTCCCCAGAGGAGCAGAGGTAAGAAAAGGGTTTACTCAGTGTTGATTCTGTGGTCTTTAATTGAATATTAAAACCTATGTTAATTAAATTGTCAATGCAAAAGATAAATTGAAAATCTGGGAAATACCAGATGTTGAGCTGTCCTTGTAACCAGGCTCTGAAATGGTCATGTTTCACATGGGTTTTCTTGATCCATAAACACACAAAGAAACTGCTCTTAAAAACAACAACAAAAACAACAAACCACCCAGATTTTATCTGAAAATGTATAAGAACAAGAAGGAATTTCTTTTTTCCAGTCTGCCTTCTACACCCAACCACTGGTGATCTGGGCTGGAATCCCCTAAGTCTGGTGTCCCTCCTGCCTTCAGGAGCTCTGGAGAACAATGACTGCCCATGATTTCAAGCTTTGAAAAGGTTTAAAGGCACACACCCCAATGTCTTTGCTGCTGCAATTTCCAGTGGTTCACCAAAGTGAACAGAGTGCTGGGAATTTCAGGAAAAGGGGAACGGAGAGATGGGATTGTGTGGGATTGTCTGCACTGCAGTCACTCCTGGGGAGGAGCAGCACCCACTGAGGAGCTGCTCCCCCAGTGTTTGCTCCACCTTCCCTGGAGATGGGCAGGGAGATGGGAGGTGCTGGGGCACAGCAGCTTTTACAGCAGCTGATGGAAGCCCCAAGTGTCTGATTTATTTCAGGTGTTCCATTCAGGTGGGAATTCTTGGAGAAAAAATAAAATGAAAAGCAAACAAATGAACCCCCACAAAACAAACAGACAAGCAAGATCAAAAAGAATCATGGAATGGTTTGGACTGAAAGAAACCTTAAAGCCCATCCAGTCCCACCCCTGGCATGGGCAGGGACACCTCCCACTGTCCCAGGTGGCTCCAAGCCTTGTCTAACATGACCTTGGACACTCCCAGGGATGGGGCAGCCACAGCTTCTCTGGGCACCTGTGCCAGGGCCTGCCCACCCTCTGAGTAAAGGAATGAGAAATTGGAAATAAGGATGAGAAATGCCTCAGTAGAAATGTGAAATGATGCAATATGGGGGCCTTGCCTCCTTCAGGAATGTTGTCAGCACTGTGAGAACCATTCCCAGGTGTCAGAGGTATTTCCTGAGACAGGTGTAATGATAAAGGGTCATTCTATAGTGATTTCATATAATAAATAAAACTTAGGGTTGAGAAGGACCTCTGGACATCTCTTGATCCCCCCATACTCTAAGGAATCAGTCTTCAAAGACCCAGCTCATTGCTCAGGTCTTGTTCAGTCCCATTTTGGCCACCCCAGTGCTGGAGAACCCACAGCCTGGTTGAATGACTGTGCTGGTGCCTGGCCAGGGTTTGGGTCCTCATTGTCCTGGCAGGTGAAAGGACATGGATTTTGAGCAACCAGAAGTTTGTGTGATTGCATGAAGGAGCTCCTGCTCCTGCCCCTTCACAACGGGGTTGTTACAGTGACTGTCATGTCTGAAACTCACCCACAGTGTAACTGATACCAGACACATCCCATTAGGTGATAAAGAGCACCTTGAATAGGACAGAGACCATCATGTGCTCTCTGCAGAGGTAACACAATTGCAGAACCAAAACCATTCCAAAAGAAGCTTAAATTGAGAGGAAACCAAGAGAATGGAGCAATCTGGAAACCAATAGCCAGGGAACAAAGCCTTCTGCAGCTGGGATGGCCACAGGAGACATCAGTGTCCTCTGTCCCAGCACCACCATGAGTCAGGCTGCGCTGCCTTCGTGTTTTTCCTCTGTTTGGGTTGACCAAAATGCCGACTGCCCAACACAGAGAGAAAGGGTTCCTGCTCAGCTGAGGGAAAAGGAGGGAGAGAAAAAAACCCAACCCCAAACCTGAAGCAGCAAGCTTTTTTTATTGTACAAAAGAAAGACAATTAAAACCGGAATATGATATAATACATACATATACAAATGTGAGAAAAGAAACCCAGAGTAACAACAATAACTATGGAGTCACCCAACCAAATAATACAGATTCCAGCCACCCAAACCCCACAACCCTCCCAAAAGCTCTTCCAAAGAAAACTCCCAGCAAGAGAGGAGAGACATTAACAAGAAAATGTTTCTCTCCCTTGATAGCACAGCGGGGATGGCGGCAAGGCCTGAACTCGGCATGACAGGGCGTTTTTACAGGTCTGAGGCAAACCCCAAAAGAGACAGAAGCTCCTCCTCTCTCTCTTTTTATGCCTCTTGACACTTCTTGATGATGCCAGATGATGTGAAATACCTCTTTGGTTGCTTAAGTCAGGTGATGCCTGTCCCTTCTGATCTATGTCACATCCTTTGGACTAACTGAGGCCTAAAGCCAAAACTACCACACCCTCAAACAGCCCAGGGAGGGCTTTTGTCACATCTCCAGTGACAGGGAGGGAAGGCAGAGCTGACACATCAGGCTGGTTAAAAGGTTATTTTTTCTCAGGGCAGGGCTGATGATGCTGAGCTGGAGTGGTTGGACTGTGGTGATTCCACTCCCATCACTGTTGTTGGCTGTGGGTAGGGATGCCTTGGGGTCCCACAGGAACCTGGGCCCACATTGTGGGATGCATGGACATGTCCCAGGCCATCTGAGAGCTGGTGATGGGAGCAGAGGAGACAGAGAGTGGGAGGAGAGATCATGAAGAGCTCCCTGCAGGTGTTACCAGCTGTGAGCTGCACCAGTCAGGCCCCAGCGCTCTGCCCACCTGGCTGGGGGATGGAGAACATCCCAGCTTTGAGAAAAGGCCATGTCTCCCAATTCCCAGGCCACTGTTCTGGAATTCTAGGGCTTAGATCTCTAGTAGTGACTGGAAAATGTGAACATCTTTTATATCCATTCTGCATCAAAATATCCTTTTCGTTGACGTGTTTCTGGCTGTGTGACACTGTCCATGATGACTTTCACCCTGCACTGGGTGTAAAAATCAAATTGCATGAAATTGCACCATGAAATTGCAAAAGATCACACAGGACTTCAAAGCTTTGGTAGAAAGGATGGGAAAATCCTTCCCTGTTCCAAGAGTCCAAAAAGATAAAACTTACCTCATTTTGCATTATGTTCTAAAGCCGGAGAATGGCAGTTTGGGAGGTGAAAATTGCCTTTAAGAGAGGAGGGATGGTCAGAAGGATGGAACAGCTCTCCCGTGAGGCAAGGCTGGGAGAGCTCAGGGTGGGTCACCTGGAGAAGAGGAGACTTCACAGAGACCTCAGAGCCCTTTCCAGGGCCTAAAAGGGTTCCAGGAAGGCTGGAGAGGGACTTTGGACAAAGGCCTGGAGGGACAGGACAAGGGGGAATGTCTTCCCACTGACAGAGGGCAGGGATAGATGGGATACTGGGAAGGAATTCTTGGCTGGGAGGGTGGGCAGGCCCTGGCACAGGTTGCCCAGAGCAGCTGTGGCTGCCCCATCCCTGTAGGTGTCCAAGGCCAGGCTGGACAGAGCTTGGAGCAACCTGGGACAGTGGGGGGTGTGGAGCAACCTGGGACAGTGGGGGAGCTGCTTTTCAGAGAGGATGGATGGTTCCCAGGAAGATAAATGGGCAGAAGGAGGTCTCATTGCCTCAGACAGAGACCAATCTCATGGACTGAGAAGGTTTTTGAGGAAGAACTTCCCATGAACAGCTGCCCATGGAGGTCATGGAATCTCCCTGTCCTGAGACATTCCAAACCCACCTGGATGTGTTCCTGTGTCCCCTGCTCTGGGTGACCCTGCCTGGACTGGAGAATCTCCAGAGGTGCTTCCAACCCAAACCATCCTGTGGTTCTGAGATTCTGTGGGTTTGGACCTCCAGCACAAAAGCCAATGCCCAGAAGTGACCCCAACACCCGAAGATCATTAGAAGTGACAGAGACCTGACACTTGGGGACAATGTGAGAGAGCCCAAACTGTGGAGGACACTTTGAGATCATGTTCATGAGCACATTCAGGACTCACAACCACGGCACTGAATCCCAGACTGTGGAAGGTTGAAAGGGACCACAGTGGGGTTGTCTGGTCCAACCTCCCTGCTAAGGACATGGACCAGGACTGTGACCATGGGAGGGTGAAACCACCACGAGAGGCTCACAGGCACTGAGGAACCTCCAGGATGCTGGAAACCAGGGGGGATGGGTGGAAGGAGGTGGTGCTGTGTGTCAGCAAAGAGTGAAGACAATGGAATGTTGTGGCAAAGCCCTTCCAGAAGGGAGGGGTTGGAGGGGGGCAAAGTCTCCTCTGCACCCCCAGGTCCACCCTGACCATGGTGGGTCTGGTACAGTTATCAAATGAACGAGCACTGGGGGGAATTATGGGAGACTTGAACGTCTCAGCAATGGATTGAAAGGTAATTACTGCTTATATTGGCTCAGATATTTTAGGTAATGGGTTTCTTTGCAAAAATGAATATAACACCACTTTAAGCCTCGCTCCTCTATGGGTATAAATGTAGTAAAATTTGAATAAAGTGCAATCCTGAGCTGACTTTTCTCACTTTAAATTTCAAAATGGGCAAAAGTAGGTCTAGAATGAAGGTTTGGAAGCTTAGAAAGGCAAACTTTGAAATCTAAGGAAATGAATTATTGAATCTGACTAAGCAGCTCTGGGATCTGTGGGAAGAGAAGGCACAGGTACTTAAAATTCAAAATTCAAAAGGGAAAGAGAGTGGTGAGAAGAGGCACATTTGAGAGGTTGCCAACTGAAAAAGAAACTTAGAATGACCAGAAACCTGCCTCACTCAGGAAATTAAAATTAATAATAGTAGATGGCACATAAACCAGAGGAACAAAAGGGAGCAAAGAAAATTAGGGCAGCTGCACCATGGAGGCAAAAATAGATCACAAGTACCTGTCTCGAAGCCTGAAAATCTTATTTACCACAATTAACAGCAGCAACAAGGGGACATGAGGGGCATTAACAGTTACTTTAGGGTGGGGCACGAGGCAGGACTTCACCTGAGGAGAAGCCACTGCTTAACCCAATTCAAATGAGAAAAAACCGCTGGTTTCTGCTGGAGCACCAAGAGCAGTGGGAGAAGGACAGGTCAAGAGGGATGAGGGATAACAACTATGCAAATGAGGGATTGTACTGGTTTAAATGTAAACCAGCAGGATAAAGGAACCCAAAATAAAAGAGATTATAAGTCAGAGTTACAATTTAATAACAATATTACAATAAATGCAATGGCACAAAGAGAAATTGGGTTTAACCCCCAA
>JAOXXN010000259.1:1207386-1217900 GCA_026770055.1 Myrmophylax atrothorax
CCCTGGAGGTGCCCAAGGCAGGACTGGCCGTGGCACTCAGTGCTCTGGGCTGGGGGACAAGGTGGGCATCAGGCACAAGGTGGGCTCTGTGGGCTGGGAGGGCTTTGCCAAGCTGGATAATTCTGGGATTATGAAAAGATGTTCACTGGATTTCTCCGGAATAAATACAAGAAATGGTAGTAGGGACACTTGTTTCAACTGCTGACATAGAAGACAGACCTTTGACCAGTTTTAAATACAAGGGTATTTGGAATAGCTCTGAAAAGTGCCTGTAAAGCACAGGGTATCAAGAGTGTAATATTCAAAGAAAAGGAAGCCTTTCTGAGACAGAGAAGCCATACGGATTCAGTGATCCAGGACTGGAAAAAACCACCCCTCGGCCACCTCTCTACAATAACAGGGAAGGCATTCATTAGCTGGACTGACTCTTCCCCTGACGAGTTCATTAATTATGCCCCTTCTCTGTTCGCACAGGAAACTGTTTAGAATTCTGCTGGACGTGCTCGGGCTTCCCTTTCACTAGAGCTGGAAATGAAAGAAGCTTCCAGAGAATGAAAGCCAAACATCTGGCACATTCAGCAAACACTTGCAATCTAATGACAGTGGGAGAAGTCATCTCTCTCATCAGTCCATTTCATGACAATCATGTAGGTTGTGTGGGGAGATGGGAAGCACAGAAAGCTTCTCTCTCCCCCGCCAGGCACTCAGATTGGCCCCTGAAGACCAGACCAGCACTGCTTAGAGGGTGCAGTCCCACCTCCCTGCTGAAGTGAAGGCACATTTTTCAGGGGTTGTGTGTTCTATGTAGTCCTGAGGGCACACTGAAGGCAATCTGCAACCAAAACTACCCACACAGAGTGGTTAAGGTGCCAGAGAACAGAAGTTTATGCTCAGAGGGCTGGAGTATCCCTGCTATGAACACAGATTGAGTTGGGGGTGTTCAGCCTGGAGAAAAGAAGGTTCCAGGGAGACCTGAGAGCCCCTTCCAGTGCCTAAAGGGGCTCCAGCAGAGCAGGAGAGGGATTGGGGACAAGGGATGGAGGGACAGGACCAGTGGGAATGGCTTCCCACTGCCAAGGGCGGGGACAGGTGGGATATTGGGAAGGAATTGTTGGCTGTGAGGGTCGGCAGGCCCTGGCACAGGTTGGGTAGAGAAGCTGTGGCTGCCCCATCCCTGGGAGTGTCCAAGGCCAGGTTGGACAGGGCTTGGAGCAACCTGAAAGGTGTCCCTGCCCATGGCAGGGGGTGGAACAAGAGGAGCTTTAAGGTCCCTCCCACCCAAACCATCCTGGGATTCTGGTATTCTGTGAGGTGTCACTGCTCCACCATCATCACAAATGGCATCATGGGGAGGAACAAGAATTTAGTCACTGGTGTGTCTCAGGGATCAACTCCCACTGCATTGCTTTGGTTTTTTTCCGAGTGGGCTTTGCATTCTCCAGAGAGATCTGTGGAGATCATCTGACTAAGGGCACAGTCTCTTACTGCAGTTATTGTTTGAAAGGGGCAAAGAGGCTTTAACAAGCTCATTATCACAACTAAGCAGAGGAAAGAAAGTACAGCTGCTAATATAGGAACAAACATATCTCTTCATGACCTTCAGCCACCTTCACCCCTCCACCCTCTGTCCCTGGAAACATCCCCACCCCACGGTGTGAATCAGCACCTTTCTCTGGAGCTCTCCAATTAAGATTCAGCAGTGTTTAGAGACCAGCAGTCGGCCCACACTGGACTAATTAATTTTTCCTGCCTGAGTAATTACAGTCCAGAGGTGACCATGAAAGCCAAGCAAATCAATTTGTGTTTTACTGAGATCCTCATCAGTCACGGAGCACTAACCAAGAAGAGAAAAAAGTGACCAGGGATAGAGCCAGCCCCTGAAAATCAACCAACAAAGGTTGCTCTGAAACTGCTGAACTTCTGTGCCGGAGATGGCAAATGCAGTCCTCAAAATCTTTTTATGTTTTTTTTTTTGCCCAGCCACTCAGCTGCTTGAGAATTTAAACTCCATCTCCCTCATTGGCACTCACAACCCTGTAACTGGTTCATTTTCCAGCCAAAAATCCTTCAAAGCTCAGTTTATAAAGATGAGCAGGATCGTTTTGCAAATGTTTCTGCAAGTGCTGGGAGTGACTTTCCCACTTTCCAAACAGAGACAATCTGCTGCTCTTCTGCACCAGGGTGGTACCATCAGCACCTCAACCCTCCTCCAGGGAAAGCCTTCCCAAGTGTGCCAGTGATGCAAACACAGCTGTCTCCACACACCACTTGTGGATACACTCAGGAAACCTCTCAGCCTTAACAGAATTCCAGAGAAATCTTGTGTCCTGAAATCCAAAGTTTCCTTCATTCCCCACCTACATTTTTCCATGGAGTTCATGCAGTCCCAGATGAAGCAGCAACTGGTTTTGTCTGATGCTATGATGGATAATACCAAGTTTTTCCTCCACTGCACAGAACTGGGACATGTGGCTCTCCCAGAAGTGGGAGTGAGGATTTGTGGGCAGGAGCTGTTTCACCTGGAGGGTTGGAGGTGGATGGATCTCCCTGTGGAAGTGCCATGGCATTGTGACCTTTAAGGTTCCTTCCAACCCAAACCATTCTATGATTCTGTGATAGGATTCCATGATTCTCTGCCCAAGCCAAACCAGACAGAACAGTCCAATGGGGCACACGAGTCCCAGAGTCACTCATAAAAGTCCATTGAATCCAAGTTCTCATGGCCAGCTGTGGCAAGGACACTCCTGCACCACGTGTTTGGGCTGTCTCAGCAGCCTCACCACTTGCTGGAGTCGAGGAGGGAATAACACCAACCTGGGTGGGGAGAGTTACTGTGGATGTCAAATGTTCCCTCTCTTCTCCAAGAGATGCACCACAGAGCAAAGGAGCAACATGCAGCCAACTGCCTTTTTCTCCTGCAACACCAGGACATGAGCAGCTGCAGACCCTCCAGTGAACATTGCTGCAGAAAGACCAAGGGAGCCATGGAAAGCCCTGAGGAGTCAAACCTGTGCCAGTCCTCCAGCCTGCACCTGTGCAACCTTACAGCTCAGCAAGGGGTGTCTAAGGCCCACCACAAAGAGAACAAACACAGAGAAGGCTGCAGGGAGCCACTCTTTGCCCTGGAGAAGATCTGGGTCTGCCTGGCTGCAGAGATGTTCTTTACAAGCTGACAGGAACTGACGTGTAGGCCACGTGACATCCATATTGCTGTGATGTTGGTGTCACTGAATGAATGTTTCTGTCACTGGATGAGGGTTAATTTGCATGTATTATGACCTGGAAGTTCTTGTAGAAATTTAGAAGGATGTTCTACCTAAGAAACTGCACTGTCTATTCCTGTGCAGACAAGAACACTCCCAGAGGGACAAGGATTTAGATTAACACAAGGAAGCTGTTGAGTTCCCAGTCGGAATTCCATTGATGGGAAGATGTGGATGACATTGCAGAGGCTGAATACAAATCCCTATTTCTAGTGCAGCAACCAAGGCCCATTCACCCGTGTCTGGGCGGTACTGCTGGTACGTTAAAGAAGATCTGATTGAACAAATGGGTCACACACTGCAGAGGTAACAAGGGCAGAGCCACCGGGTGTGGGGATCAGAGCAGGGTTGCAACTGGGCAGGTACGAAGAGAAGTGCAAAAGAGAAGATGGGACGAAATGGTAAGCTGGGCATGAATGTGGCGTTATTGAGTCTTCAGGAAGAAAGAGTCAGAATGGGAGTGACAGTGTTAGAAGGGAGTGGTGGGACATAGAGGTGGCAGGAGTAGCCAAAGGAAGTTCTTGATGATCAAACAAAAGTCTGTGGCTGTCATGGGGGTACTGTGAGTACCCACAGTGTAATGAAATGGGCTCTCAGAGCTGCATTTCTACTGATGTCCAAATTGAACCACCCAAGCAGTGATGTTTGTCTATTGTCCCTTGTGACAGCCCTCAAGGAGCTGCAGATGCTTTCAGATCCTCTCAAGTCTCTTCACCTGGTTAACTGAAACCAACTCTCTTGGTTCCTACCTGTGGGAGTGGAACCCTCCTCTGGCCTCTCTCTCGTTTCTCCACATCCTTCTTGAAGCAGGAGAGAAGGTCCCTGAGAGTGGCCACAGTAAGTCACATTTGTCCTCCCCAGCACCAATCAGAGAGGAAACTACTTTCCCTTAATGCTGGGGACAATCCTGCCAGTGCCACCCAGGGCAGGGTTAGCCTTGTCTGCCCGGGAGTAAGATCTTGGCACACATTCCACCTCACATCCACAGATTCCTCCTGCAGAACCTGTGACTTCTTAGCAGGACTGAAATCAATCAGAGCTTTCAGACGAAGGATCTGGGCTGATTCCGGCTCTGGGATGTTATGGTGCATGGGTAGATGTCTGGCTTAGCCTTCTTGTCTGAAATAACCGTGGGTGCCCAGGAACAGGTGCCTGTCTGTGGGCACATGTGTCTGTGTCGGTGGCATGAGCCTCCCCCCCAGCCACTCCCTGCCAGGGCAGATGGTTGTCTTTGTAAGTTAGTTCAAGGCTCTGAGAGTCCTCAGATGTGGCATCAGCCACATGTTTTCCTGGAGCAGGAAGCTGAGTGGCTTTGGAGCTGCTGTGCACACAGGACAGGGGTTTCCAGGGTGCCAAGAACACAATCCTGCTGCCATTTCCAGACATTTTTATCAGGACTCCAAAGGTCAGTGGCCTCAAAGCCAGGACCAGTTAGGATGAAAAAGGGATGGACTGAGAAGAGCACCTCTGCCCCAACACTGATCTCCACATCTCCTTGTCCAACAGATGCTCCACAGTGGGACAATGTTCCCCTGACAGATACCATTGGACAAAAGCACCCAGAACATGGACTGGTTCATGGAGAAAAAGCCATTCTCTGTGAGGAAGGCCCTCAGGTCCCAGAACAGAGCTGGGTGATGATCAAGGTGGTGGTCAGTGGTTCTCTGCCCAGTAGTTGAGTGACATGGTGCTCTGTTGTCCCATCCCTGGAAGTGTTCAAGGCCAGGTTGGACGGAGCTTGGAGCCACCTGATCTGGTGGAAGGTGTCCCTGCCCATGGCAGGGTTGGGGAACGAGATGAGCTTTAAAGTCCCTTCCAAACCAAACCAGTTTGTGATTCTATGATTCTATTTAAGTCCATGGCCCATCATCCAGAGGAGCCATTTGCCATAAAGGCTGACCATGCCCCACCATCCAGAGAAGCCATTTGCCATAAAAGGCTGATCTTATTCACTACAGTGGAGTTGGCATTTGGTTTTTTTTGGTTTTTTTTTCCTGTGCACAGAAGCTGCTTTGGTTTTTTTGGCCACCTAAACTAATGGCCCTTTTCCAGCACGGACTTTTCCTGCCAACACATCTATTTTTAGCCATAATTGCTTTTCAGTTCCCCCAGATGAGCACACTCTGAGGAAACAGCACATTGGAAAAGCCCAAGCCCTGAGTTCAGCAGGAACTTGTGGAGAGGGACGGAACCACTGGGATTTTTCGCTTTGCTCTTTCTCCATGTTTCCTTCCCATCATTCCCCTGCTGTCAAGGGAAAGACCTTGTTGTTCTGCCCCTCCCACCCTCAGCGAGGCGGAGGCTGAGGGACCCTGCGGCGCCTCTCCCGCCATGAATGGCGCACCAGTAGCTTTCTGTCCTTCATGAGCGACTCAGGGGTGGCAAACCCACCCCATGGGCCACGGAGGTTAACAAAAACACACAAATAATTTATCAACATGGTGGTTTGGAAGCCAATGGTGGAAACAATCACCCAACTTGCACCCCAGAATAATTATCTCCCACTGCAAACTAAAGCCCTCCCCAAATCCTCCCGCCCCCACAATGGCGCCAGAAGATGATTCCTCCTGACGTGCTGAACTTTTGAACCCCATGAAAAAAATCTCTTTTTTTTACAAGAGAGTCATCCAAAGTTCATTGCCCTTTCTCACATTTGCACCACCAAAGGGACATAAGGAAAAACATCAAGTGTAATATCCGTCAATGTTAGTGAGGCATTCAGAACACATCACCGATGCATAAACAACCCCCATGAAACTCCAGTGGCAGGAGGAGGTTCTGGAAGAACGGAGATACACAACAATATTTCATTATAAATTGCATCAAAATGATTGTCTTTACTCATCAAAGGACATCTCACAAACATTCCTCTGGTTCAGATGTGAGCCTGAAATCTTGGGTGCCCCCATCCCAGAGCTCTGGATTTTTCTTGGTTCACTGGCCACTTTTTCCTGCCAAAGCTCATAAAAATCCAGACACCAATTTACTTAACACGAGGGGTGTGAAATCCCCACTTAGGGAAGGTGAAGTTAATTGGAAAAGAAAAAAATCGTGAATCCAGGCCACTGAGCAGCATGAATTGGCGAGCTCTCCTGTGACCTTGATTTGTTGTGGTTTGATTTTCCTGAAATGTTTTTCCCAACACAAGTTGGGTGGAAAAATCCACTGGAATCACCAAACATTGGTTTCTCCTACCCTTTGTATGGAGCAGAGGGTGTGGACTCTTTGTGTAAGGCCAAAGCTTTCTGGAAGGAGCTGCAGGAGCAGGAGGGTGTCCACCTCACACAGGTACTCCATTAATGGACTCAAAGGGCTGAGCAGCTGCTGCTACAAAAACAGGACACAAAATTCTCCAGGGTACCTTCACTGCTCTTTGTGGGAGTTTGGACAGGGATGACCCACAACCCACGCGATGGAGAAGCTCAGGAGACACAGTCCCAAAGCTGTTTGCTGGTGGGAGACTCTCTGGAGACTCTCAGCCAAAACTGCTGCAGTGACAAGGCCCACAAGGCCACAGATGGAATGGAACTGGGGATCTCTGATGTCCCTTCCAGCCCATTCCACTCTTGGTTCTACAATGCAGACATCCCATTTACAGACACAGCACTGACGAGGCTGAAGAAACCACAGGAGGATGTTGACCGTGGACTGGTCTTTCACTAAGAGTGAGATGATCTTGGCAGCCTGAAGTCAAAAATAGGCTGTGGGAGATGTTAATCTGAAGAGAACTAAAGGTTTCCTACTCTGTAATCCCTAGAGAGGCTCTCCTATTCCTTTCAAAAGCACATCCATGAATTAATGTGATTAAAGCTCTGTCACATGAAACTTGCAGAAAGCTGGAATTTCATAGCACTGCTTTGGCTGTTTGGGGAGGATCCCTTCACTGCTCCGTGTACTCACTGCCAACCAACAGGTTCTATTCCTGCCAGGGAAGATGCAAATTTCCTTTGTACAACATCTTCACTCACACTGTCCTGAAGGAAACACAGGGGGAGAGGGAAGAGAGGAGAGAGACTGTCCCAGCTGGTGAATCACCCACTGGTGCTGCCACATGCCCTGGCACACCCAGCTCCAATCCTTGTCAACATCCAACCAGATGGGGAACAGGAAGGACAACATGACTGTGGGCATCTTACTCATGAGGTTGAGTATTCTGCTCTCTGGGAGCCAACAAGCACCTCCATGGCTCCCAGAGGGAGAGTGTCTGTGAAGGGGCAGGGATCAGCTCCAGGCACTGTTCCCTGCAGGATCATCATGTGTTGGCTTGAGGATGTGGGCAGAAATGGTGGGGGGGTCACTAAGAGCCTCCCTTTGGCCTGAGCTCTGTGTTGTGCTGGACCAGGAGGCTCTGACAAGGATCTGCTGCGGGACATGGGCAATTGGCACATCCATGGAATCCTCCTGGGATACCCAGCTGACAAACCATGGAACCCACCTGGATACCCAGCTGACAATCCACGGAATCCACCTGGATACCCAGCTGACAATCCATGGAACCTGCCTGGATATGACAATCCATGGAACCTGCCTGGATACCCAGCTGACAACCCATGGAGCCCACCTGGATACCCAGCTGACAATCCATGGAATCCACCTGGATACCCAGCTGACAATCCATGGAATCCACCTGGATACCCAGCTGACAATTCACGGAATCCACCTGGATACCCAGCTGACAGTCACTGCAATGACAGGTATTGGGAGAAAGGCAAACATAAGAGGATACAAATGCAGAAGACAGAAAGCTGAGGTTCAGTGTGGAAAACTAAATTATTCAAGATTTATTTGTCAGATATTCAACCTGCAAAGCACCAGAGTGGAGATGCCACACTCAGATAGGGATGCACAGCACATGGCCCAGGAGAGGGGACAGAGAGCACAGAATGAACTGAATATTGGGTGTGGCAGGAAAAGCAAGGGTGACAAAGACACCTTAAAGCTTTGTGTCTGATTGAAAGGGGCAAAATGATTGATTTTCAAGAGGGAAAACCAGTTTCTTTATGAGTGATAGAAAATGAGACACTTTTTTTGGTATTTTGTAAAGTCACAGAGTTAAATTCAAGGAGGAAATAAAGTCAGAGCAGAATCTCCTTCAGCCATCAAGGCAGCAGGAAAAATCAGGAATGCATGTAAATAATTATTTCCTCTCTTCAGGCATTCTAGACATCTTTTGTTTATTGAAAAGCAAGTGCAAACACAAACTTTCCTTCCTTGTGCCAGTGAAATAAAAGAAATTCACATTTTTCCAGTGGAAAAAAAATTAATTATCATTAAATCTTTCTTCTCTTTCTCCCCCTTGGTGATAAAAATTTTTAAAAAAGGAGATTCTAAGCTGTACAAAAGGGTTTTCAATATTTAGTTCATCCTCCCATTTTCACTTCAGCAGGCTGTGCTGTCCATGTGTGTTTATTGTCACTGAGACTTGCAGGGTTCTGAGCAGGTTTTCTTTGTAATGATCCACTGCAAGTTCCTACACCAGCCTGGATTTATGACATTATTTATTCTCTATAAATTCCCATTTTTTTTCCTAATGGCAATTTTATCCTTTGTGTTGCTCCAGCAGTGGCTCCCAGCCTCGACCTGGGGGTGCCTGGGCTGCCTGCACTCCCTGGATGCAATTCCTCTGCACAAACTCCCCTGTGTCTCCCTGAAATTCCAGTGCACACTCCTGTGTGTCCCTGCAATTCCCCTGCACATCCCCCTGTGTGTCCCTGCAATTCCCCTGCACATCCCCCTGTGTGTCCCTGCAATTCCCCTGCAATTCCCCCTGTGTGTCCCTACAATTCCCCTGCACATCCCCCTGTGTGTCCCTGCACATCCCCCTGCACATCCCCCTGTGTGTCCCTGTTTGCTGCAATAACAAATCTGCAAGGGGAAAAGGAAGAGTTCAGGAAGGATGGAAATGAGTGTAAAAAATCAACTTGTGTGGCAAATCTTTCCAACCAGAAAAAACCAGGACTTTTTTGGAGCCCAATCAATTCTTCTTTGCCCCTTGCACAGAGGATCCTCTGCCTGATGAGGCAGAGCAGGGTCTTGGGGCATTTCCCAACTACAATGATCTTACCTTTGGCTCAGAACCACATCTGCAAACATTTGCATTTGGAAAACAAAGAGAAGAAATGACACTTGGAGAGTTTGGGGCATCAAAAAAGAGGCAAAAAGGGTCCTTTTCAGCCTCATTAAATTCCACAGGGGTTGTGGGGGGGTTTATTATTTTATTTTATGTAACAAAAACAACAAACCATGACAAGAAGCGATTCCATTTTGCTGTGAAATCCTGCCCAGTTCTCTTGCTTTGGTAAATGAGGAATTGATTATTCCCTTTCTGCTGCACCACCCCTGACACTGCATTTATTTCCCTCTCTGCAATTCCTCCCATTCAGAGCATTCCCAGCCCCATAAATTCCCATGAATAATGTACTAACCAGCACAAATGTGACACTTTCATATATGTGGCCTGATCTGATTAATCGAGATCCACAACATCCTATTATCTATGTTATCTCATCCTGGCAGTTTATATATATTAGATTGACCTGGAATACACTTTTAATTGATTTTTATCAACAATTCCAAAGAGCTGTGGTTTGGGTTTTCCTGTCCTTGTAGTGGGCTTGGATCTTCAGTTAAGTTGAGCTGCATTTCATCCTCTGATGGATTTTTCCATCAAGATCACAAGAAAGTACCTTATTTAGATATTAAAATGTTAAACAAAATATGATATAAAGGAATAAGAGGGCAGAATGCAAGACTACACTGCTAAAAGTCTTATTAAAATAGATTTATATCAACAATGACAAAAAGAAGTTTGGTACAACAGAAAATACAATTAATAATAGTCAGAACTGTGAAACAGCTTGGATTGGAATTAAAAAAAAACCAAACTAAAACACAAGGAAAAAGTCCCAATTCAGTGCTAATAATCAGTGAAAACATGGGAGGAACAGGGTTGATATAACACTATAATTATTCATTAGAGTGGCCCTAAAGGGAGATATTTATCTTCCTCTGAATGCCTGTGGCAGCGCAAGCAGAGGCTTAGAGGCTCCTGCTGGACTTTGGGCAAAGCTCCTATCTCAGCAGGGGCTGCCCCCCAGGGAGGGGCATGACCCTGTTTGGGGTTTCCAAGACTCATCCTGTCCCAGTTCAGCAGGTGGGACCAGTTTATCCCTGGGTGGGGGTGACCAAAGCTGTGCATTCTAAACCCTCTGGGCCATTGCCCAGCAACTGTTCCCAATGGCCCATTGGCAG
>JAOXXN010000259.1:1222404-1236297 GCA_026770055.1 Myrmophylax atrothorax
AGTGTCCAAGGCCAGGCTGGACAGGGCTTGGAGCAACCTGGGCTGGTGGGAGGTGTCCCTGCCCATGGCAGGGGTGGGACTATGTGACCTTTGAAGTTCCTTTACAGCCCAAACCATTATGGGGTTCTCTGATCCTGTGGTTTGATGAGCCTCATCCCAGCACAAATATCAAGACCTGCAGAGGGTTCATTGCTGGAACTGCAGACAAGACCCAACAGATCCCCAGATCCTGCTGACTGGGAAAAGGAACTCGGTAGCACAGGGAAATCCTTCAAAGCTGAAGGTTGTCCTGTAAGGTGGGCTTGATTGTTGAAGGTAAAACTGACCCCATCAATGGGTCTCTGGCCATCAGCCTTCATCTTGGGTGGAGCTGAAGTCCAGCAAATCAAGGTGGCACCTGCACCTCCTGGGGCAGAAATGCAGGTACTTCAAGGATTGTGCACAGTTTCAGAGATCAGGATTCAGCCCTCAGGGCCTGATCTCACATGTGGGTCTCAGGCAGATACCCTGGGCAGGGATTGCTCACACCTGGAGAGAGATCTCCTCTAATTCCCGATTTGGTCTCCGTAACTTTGGGAAATTGCAGCCCTCCCCACCCAGGGGACATTCTGATTACACAGCAGTTTCCCCTCAGTGTTTTTCCACTGATTCCCACTGAGATATCCTGACTTCCATCGGTGTGATGGAAGAGAAATCTAAATGACTCAGCAATCACTGCTGTGCCTTTGTGGGGTGCAGCAGAGCAGCTCAGGGGGGGTTGGGGCTGCTGTTTCCTCACCAGCTGCTTTTCAAAGCAGAGCAGTGACTTGGGGAATGGATGGTGGGGAACAGAAATAGCATTGTCCTGCAGGTGCCCTTCCTGGGTCAGGAAGGGAAAAACTTAAGGCCTGGGAAGTTGAAGTTTTTACATCAGACCTGTCCAGCTGAGATTCCTTTTTAATGGTTTGCTCTGAGAGGAGAGAAGCAGCCTGGAAGCAGCCCAAGGAGGAGCAGTTTCCTACTTGGACTGCAGCAAATCCCCTCTCCAGCATCAGAGAATCATGGAATCACAGAATATCCAGAGCTGGAAGGAACACAGCAGGACCATCCAGTCCAACTCCTGGCCCTGCACAGACACCCCAATAATCCCACCCTGTGCCTCAGGGTGCTGTCCCAACACTCCCTGAGCTCTGTTGCTACGTGAAGGACCCATTGCTCTTTTTTATGCTCAGCTTCGAGTGTTCCACCTCTGAGGATATTCTGCAGAATGTCACCTCTGTCAGGTTTGTCAAGTGGGTTTGGGCTCAGGAACCTCCCTGACTTGTTTGCAGGTTCTTCATACACTCAGCTCAGATGGGAGAAGGTGTCCAGGTCTCAGAGCATTGGACATTACAAAGATTCCTGGGGAGAGTGTGTGACCTGACACAGAAGGTGGGGCTGGGAGGAGACATGGGGTGCTGAGGGGGCTCATGGTGCAGTGGGACAGTCAGAAGGAGACTGTCTGCCCCAGGGCAATGCCCCAACCTGGCACTAGTACAGCTGAACAGGTACCTTACTGGGGAAGGTGTTCAGGTGTGCCCAAAGAAGTCCTGGGAGCTCCTCCTGGTCCCATCACCCGCTCAAGAGGCTTCCAGCAGAGATCAGGTGTTAACCACGTGAAGACAACACTGTTCCCTCAAAACTGAAGTGGCCAATGGGATGGGAGGTGAGCTTTGATTTGATTTAACTTAATTTAATTTAAGGCAGTTAATGCCTTTGCTGCCTTTCTAGACCCTTCTCTGGGCTTGTTCTGCCTGTGGGCTCAGGGTCAGTGTTGGGGTGGCCAAGCAGCAGCTGCACCCACTTCCATCCCAGCCCCAACTACCTGGGCCCCCTCAGGGATCCTTTGTTTAAAGTCCTTTTCTCTGGGACTTGTGCCCCTCGCTGCTCCCCAGTGCTGGGAACGAGGCTCCCTCCCTTCCCCAGCACCTTTGGGGCCCTTCCAGGACCCCATGGAAAAGAGGAAAACTTTTGCCCTGCTCAGCTACACCCAGATGTGTGGGGCCAGGAGGGTTGGTGCTGGCTGAGAGCCCAGTGAAAACCTGGCTGGTTTCCCTGGGTCCAGGCCAGTGCTCCCAGCAGGATTTCTTTTTGCCATTTGGGAACTGAGTGCTGATGGGGTGCAGAGATTGCAGTTGGCAGGTTCAGGCCCCAACCAAAGGCTCAGGAGCACATCCAGCTGCTGCTCCAGCTCCAGCTCCAGCTCCAGCTCCAGCTCCAGCTCCAACTCAAGCTGTGGCTCCAGCTGTTGCTCCAGCTCCAGCTCCTGCTCCAGCTCCAGCTCCAGCTGCTGCTCCTGCTCCAGCTGCTGTTCCAGCTCCTGCTCCAGCTGCTGCTGCAGCTCTAGCTGTGGCTCCAGCTGTTGCTCCAGCTCCAGCTCCAGCTGCTGCTCCAGCTCCAGTTCCAGCTCCTGCTCCAGCTCCAGCTCCAGCTGTTGCTCCAGCTCCAGCTCCTGTTTCAGCTCCAGCTCCAGCTGTGGCTCCAGCTCCAGCTGTGGCTCCAGCTCCAGCTCCTGCTCCAGCTCCAGCTCCAGCTGCTGCTCCAGCTCCGGTTGCTGCTCCAGCTCCAGTTGCTGCTCCAGCTCCAGCTGCTGCTCCAGCTCCAGCTGTGGCTCCAGCTGTTGCTCCAGCTCCAGCTCCTGCTCCAGCTCCAGCTGTGGCTCCAGCTCCAGTTGCTGCTCCAGCTCCAGCTGCACAGAAGTGCCTGTGACTGGAGAAATGCTTGCCTCAGTTACAAACAGCAAACCAAAGCTTCTGACAAATCCATGCAGAAATTCCTCTTTCCTTTGGAAAAGAAGTAGGAGGGTGACAGAATCAGACATCACAAATCTGTGATTATGAACTAAATGACTGATGTTCTCTTCTTGTGAGTCAAAGTCTTTATTGCAGCTGAATGTTGGATTATAACATCTAATGGTCTGTACAGACCCTGCACTGCATTATTGGGATCAATCATCTGAGCTGCACCTTCTTCTCTCAGTGTGTGGGACTTCAGGGTGGAAAGATTATTGCAGAGACGAATGTGTGGGGAGTAATTAAAATAAAATCGAGTTCATTTCCCTAGGACTTGATATTTTCCCTGATTTACAATTATCCTTTACATGTGTGACTTTCCTTCTTCTCCTCCCCCCCCCCCATTTACACCCAGGATTCCCAAGGGAACAAGATTCCCAAGAAAACAGTTGTGATTTACTACCAGCATGGGGGGCCAGCTGGGAGGGAGTTGCTTGGCCTCTGAATTGCCTTGAGTTTCCTGCTTCTGTTTACAATTGCTTGTCAGTCCACTGGGCATTGATATCTCCTCTTGCTCCATGAATGATGAGGACCAAAGAAAATCATCACTGAAGTTCTAAGTTCAAATACTCAAACATGTGCAGATATAAATTTGCTGCATCTTTTTAACTAAAGAACAAGTTAGGGACAAACAAAGTGTTCTCCTGGATAATTTATGGCTACATTTGTCAACTAATTATTCAGACTAAATGGTTTAAGCAGGGTAACAGTGATATCTGCTTATCTTGAAGTCATTTACCAGGCACTGAACAAGTTCTGGGTGTGTTTTCCTCTTTAAGAAATCGACATCCCTCTTGTTTGTCTCCCACAATATTTACATGCAATCAGGATTATTGGGAAAGTTGGACAAGGCACCTAGAAAGGAAAGCCACAAGCAAATGCTTCAAACTTTACAATTCACATTTATTTTGAAAAAATGTTTTGTTAAAAATACTCCTACAAAGGCATTGGAGCAGCAGGTTTCTGTTTCCTTTATAAATACATCTGATTTCTTTATTTCTTTATTTTTTTCTCAGCAACATCAAAAGACATGTGACAGAGCCAGGGCAGCCCTGGGCTGAATGGAAGACACATCCCTGTGCAACAAGGACCTGCACACCATCTCCCCATTCACAACTAAAAAAACACAAACACTGCATGACAAGTGTTACGTTGTCCACGGGGTCACAGAGGGGGAACCAGGGCTGGGCACCCTGGGGCTCAGCTCTGTGTCCTGGCACCCGTTCAGGGAGGACAAGGTGGGAGTGGTGACTGGACACAGGTGTCCAAGGGCGGTTGGAGGACACTCCCCATGTCCCCATCCCACACTGCCAGCTCCTCCACAGCTGTGACCATGAGGTCAGCCCAGCAAACCTCCCCTCCCCACAGACCTTCCCTTTGACATCAGCAGCTCCTCCACAAACCCTTCAGTGGGGGACATTTCCAGCTGGTGGCCTCACACCATGTCACGCTGGAGGACCCTGTGAGAAACCACAGTGAGGAACACCCTGAGGGACAAGAGAGCCACAGCCTCACCCACTCCCACTGCTGCCTCATGGCCACCTCCCACCTCACCTCCCACCTCAGCCTGAGGCTTCCTTCCCTCCAGGACCGTCCTGGGCTTTAATGTCTGAGCTTGGAAAGGACCTTCCCTGCAAGGAGTGTTTTACAATGGGAACATGGACAGCTGTGTTGGCTCTCCAGTTCCTCAGAAGGCCCTGGACAGCTCCTTCCAGGGCTGGGGGGGCAGTTTGGCTCCCTGTGCCCAGCTCACCCTGAGGGGAGGTCTCTGAGCTGCCCAACTCACCTGTGCCCTGCACCCCTCTGGCTCTCAGACCCTGGCTTGGGGAAGTGAGAGGGGTCATGGCTTTATTTGGGAAAATGCTTGGAAACACCAGGATCATTTCTCCAGCACGAACTGCTACTGCTTGGCTCTGGCTTCAGCTGCCTGAACATCCTTCCAAAACTTGAAGCAGGGCCTCCCAGCACTGCCTGGGCAGACTGACCTGACAGCCAACACAAACAGCACAGCAGGGAGCGACACAAGGTCGGCAAAGCCTTTCCAAAACAAACCTGGGAACAGAAACCAAGTACCCAGAGTGATGGATGGGCTCCTTTACCTGTGGGGAAAAGGCAGAGTGGGATCCTTTTCTCTGAACTATCCCGTGGGAACAGTGACCAAGGATCTGGACACACCTGATCTGCTTTCACACAACCTTTTACTGCTTTATCCAGGAGGATCTGGGATGTGAGGGCGTGGTGTTTCCAGGAGGAAAGGGAGGAAGGCAAAGGGAGGAAGGCAGACAGGCAAAGGGGGGATATTTCTTTGGGCAGAAATGTAGCTGAATGCAGGTTCCCTGTGAGGATGTGCTGAACTTCCAGGGAAGGGAATCCCTGGCAATGGCCCAAAGCTAAGAAATCCATCCACCCTCCCACACTGGGAGAGGGACAGAGGGCAAAGAAACAACACAGTGAACAGAGAGCTGAAGGTGGAGGACAAGCAGTAAGAAAGACAAGGGTACAAGAGTCAGGCTGGACAGTGGATAGTCACTGGTGGAAGGCACCCAACAGAATGCCCCCGATACAGCAGGCTATGGACCCCCAAAAGGAGAAACATATGCAAGCCCCTATCCCTGAGCCTTGATTTCTCCCCTTCCAGCTCCAGCAGGATGGCAGGGGGTGTGCTGGGGTGTAGGGTCTTGGTTCAGGAGGACAACACTGAAGAGGGGAGAAGGGAAGCCAGGACTTGGCAGGAGAACCTGGATGATGCAGGAGGAGTACCCTGGATGATGCAGGAGGAGAACCACAGCCCTGCACCAGGGACTGCTCTGCTTGTCAGGGCATCCACAAACTGCAGCTCACACTGTGTCCCCAACTCCCTCACCCTCCCAGGAGTCCTTCCTTCCATCCCTGCTCAAACCAGGGTTTTTACTGCTCAGATCTCCCTGTTGGAAGCACAGGGATGACCAGACTTTTCTGTCACTTAGAATGATGACCCCATGGCTCACCGTGGGTGGGATGAGCTCTGCTGTCCCACTTCTCTCCTCTGTTGAACAGCTTGCAAGAAAATTCTAAAGCTTGAAAAGAGAATGGTCAGTGCTCCTGCAGGCCTGAGGGACCTGACCACAACCTGCCTGCATGACCCTGAGCAAGTTACTACTCCAGTATTTTGGGGACTCCTGCAATTTGAACCTCATTCCTCTGCTCCTCTGCCCTATGGGAAGCCTTGGCTGGGCCCTGGGACATGTTCTCTACAGACTGTGAGGTGCTCAGGGGTGGGGAGCAGACACTGGCCACTGGCAGCTGGGATGTGAAACCCCCAGCCCAGCACCTTGGCTTTCTCATGAGAGCTGGGCTGTCCTTCACTATAAGCTGTGATTTTCCACTGATCCCAGTGCTCCTGGGATCATAGATATGGAAGTTGGGATTTTCAGAAAAAAAGAACCATCAAAGAGCTCATAAAAGTATCAGCTGGAAATTCACCGTCCTCTCCCTTCCAGTCCTTAGTGGAGATCAGAGCCCAGAGGGGGCCAAGCAAGAAGCACAAATGTTGTGTCCCCTCCCAGGTCTCCTCCAGCTCCCAAAGTCTGCAGGGGCCAGGAATACACAGTCAGGGATCCCTTCAGCTCCAGCTGGGCCCTTCCCCACATTCCTGGGCTGGTCTGCAGGGCAAACAAATCCCTGCCCATGTCAAACAGCTTTTCACTCCTGCCAAGGCAGACCAAGCAATAGAAGGGTCTTAATGTCTGGATTGAAGTTGTCCCCAGAACACAAACAACAAATTCTCTTCAGAGCTGGGCCAGCACTCCCTAATCCCTGTCACACCTAATCCCTGCTTGTCTCCTGTCCTGGAGCCCCCAACACTCAGTGTCTGCCCTGGGGTCCCTCTGGGATCTCACTGCACACCCAGCCCAGCCCTGGATGGCTCCATTGCACCAAGAGCTCTTTGTCCATTTTGGAAGTTTGTCCAGGCTCCTTTCCTGAATTTTCACCTCTGAGACAGCTCTGATGGGTCCATTTGGACTCATGGTCAGATACCCAAAAACCAGCAGCTCCCAGAGCTGAGCCAACCAATGCAGAGGGCCAAGTGTCACTGTCAGAAGCCACAGCAGAGCAGAGGAAGGGAAGGACAGGGTTCTCTCCTCACCCCAACACCCCCCTAATGTTCCCCGAGTCATGAGAGAAGGGTTGAGGCAAAAATGCTTCCTGGAGAACTTCCACATCCAGTGCAGGAGGACCACCAAGTGAGTGTCCCTTTCTGTGCCTGTCCTGCTGTTTGAGGCACGGATGGCACTGCAGCTCTGAGCCCCAGGGATGCCTTGGGACACACATGGAATTGGGAGGAGGAAGCAGGTGGTTTCCCCTGACATGGGAGGCCCTCTGGCTCCACACTGAACTCCCTCCCCAGAAAGAATGAGAAGGGAAAATCAGTGATGCTTGATAGAATGTTTGGGCTTTTAAGAGATGTGTTGAGATTATTCTTGCACAAGTTTGTCCAGTAATCTTTTGAACCACAGAATCACAGACTGGTTCGGGTTGGGAGGGACCTTAAAGCCCATCCAGTCCCACCCCTGCCATGGGCAGGGACACCTCCCACTAGCCCAGGTTGCTGCAATCCCTGTCCAACCTGGCCTTGGACACTTCCAGGGATGGGGCAGACACAGCTGCTCTGCCCAACTGTGCCAGGGCCTGCCCACCCTCACAGGGAAGGATTCCTCCCCAGTATCCACCCTAAACTTACCCTCCTTTAGCTTCAAATCCCCCCTTTCCTGCCAATCCATCTAATGCTGGGTATCCATGAGCTCCAGCCATGAGTTCCACCCTTCAATCCCTGTGCTTTGTGCCACAGAATGTTCTGCTTCACCTGCCTTAGTGCTGTTACTGTCAAACAGGGACTGCTGCTTTCTCACCCTTCTCACATCTTTCCTGGTTTAATGGCATGAAATTTTTATCATTGTGGTTTGCCTCTGCCAGAGCAAGGATCAAAATCTATTTATCTTTTATACCTCCCAAAGACTTTTGGCAGTTCCAGAGGCAGCTCTATATATTTCTTAATTTCTGTGGATCCCTTTTGAGTGGAGGAGAACAAAAGCACCCCCAGACTTTGAGGAGCCAATACATCAGAAATTCATTGGCTCATAACTTGTGTGAAGGCTCCTGAGAGCCAATATTTGATAGCAAGACCAAGGGGTAGCTTTGCCAAATCAGGGGGTGGGTGTGCCAACCCATCTGTGCCAGGCTGGTGCTGTTTGGGGCTGGTGCTTCTGCCAACCTGCCTCTCCCCAATCAGCTCACTCAGGAGTCCTGAGCTGGAAGTGCAAACAAAAGGCATTTTGGGGAAAAGGATGATTTGATTGTCAGTTTAAACCTCAGGTTAGAATAACTATTTCCTCTAGTCCTCCTGGAATCCCAGGATGATTTGGGGTGGAAGGGACCTTAAAGATCATCTCATTCCAACCACCTGCCCCAGGCAGGACCTTGAACCCCTTCCATTAACTTTTGCTAACACAGCTGTTTGGTGTTTAAGAGTTGACAAAGTTTAATCCTTTCCTCCTAGACTTGGTCAGAATCATCAAAGGATACAGCACAACATCTGTGCAAGAGCTCCAGACTGACCTCAGAGGGAGAAGCAGAAGCTACAGTTGAGGCAACTGAAGAGTTCCTGGAGTTTATTGGAACGAAAGAACCGGAGAAGGATCAACCAAACAACTGTTGTTCTTTTTTCACGAAGGCAAAACAGTTCCTGACAAAATCTGAGGTACCCAAGGCCGAGCCTTGGGGTTTGTTGGCAGGGATAGCAATGGGGGCAGTGCAATATCCAACAGGGATCAGCCAGGGATACAGCGGGACTGCTGCTCCACTCAGAGCTCAGCACCACAGGGAAATGTCCTGCAGAATTTAAAACAGAGAGAGGAACTGCTGAATTGGTTGTAAGACAGGTAGGAATAGCCAAGAATGCAGATCCAGGCAAAGGTTTGTGGGGAGAGAGGACCTTGGGCTTCCAGTCCCAAATTTCTGCAAACAATATTTGTCAGTGGAATTGGCAGAGGAAGAGCAGGAATGTAAATTCCAGGAAATATTTGCAGAGTGCAGGGAGTATTCTAGGAGAGCCATGGAAGACTGGAACACACATGGGAGCAAACAGAGACCTCTGTCCTGTCCCAAAGACAGATCCTGTGCCCTGTCTTTGGGAGGGGCAAAGAATTACAAGAAGCAAAACCATCCTGAACAAGTCTAAGAAAAAAGGCCAAAATATGACTGTAGATAAAAAAAACCCCTTAAATTCTGCATAATGGGAGGATTCCAGCAGCTCTCAGCAATAAGGAGGAGAAATCAGAAACATAGAAGAGAACTTTTTGGTGGAAATTGCTCATGAGACAGTG
The DNA here is from genome assembly GCA_026770055.1 of Myrmophylax atrothorax. Taxonomy (NCBI): domain Eukaryota; kingdom Metazoa; phylum Chordata; class Aves; order Passeriformes; family Thamnophilidae; genus Myrmophylax; species Myrmophylax atrothorax. The sequence continues at coordinate 1,231,577 of JAOXXN010000259.1, forward strand.
GCAGAATTACACAGAACTGGGCCCAGGGTGGAACCAGCACAATGAGCAGGTCCAGTCCCTGTGTCACAAAGCAGAGCCCAGGACAGGATGGGGGTGTTGACTGCAACAGGTCCAGCTCAGACCATGGAACTGCAAGGACAGGGCACTTGGCTTAAGCAGCTGGTATGAAGGACTCTTGTCCTAGGGCTGGAAGCACAACCCACACCAGTCCCTGGGGACTGCAGGGCAAAGGAGACCATTTTTAGGATGCTGTTAATGGCACTGGATGTTAATGGCCAGGAGAGAAAAATGAAGCTGGTGCTGCATTAGTTGTTCATATGTAACTTTGAAAAGTTGAATCCTGTGTGTGAAGAACTTGAAGTGTGTAAGATTTTTGAGGATGGAAAAAGATCTACATTAACTCAGCCTCGAGTCAGACACGCAGGAAGGAAGATGATTTACATTAAACCAATAAACTCCACTAAACCAAACCAGACAGCAGTGACACTTCCAGCACTCTGCATTCATCCACCCAAGGCAGCCCCAGATTTATTGCATCATCAGAGGATACAACTGTTCACGATGCAGCAGAGTTCATGCCCTGACTCCAGCTTTCACATAAATCAGCCTGGAAAATACAACAAGACGTTTCCTCAGCTACTCAAACCCTCCAAGAGGTTTTCTCTAAGGCCACTGCTAATCCACAGTCTGGGTGATGATTCCTGGGAAAGAACCTTGCCTTTAACCCAAATTCAGAACAACTTCAAGGGCAGTGGGAAGAGCACCACAATCCAGGCAGCAGCTGATGCTGATGAAGCATCTCCTCCTTGGCTCATGCCATGCCAGAGCTGGAGGGCATTGCACCAGGGAGAGCTCCAGCAGCCATGAAGAGAGCAGGATCCTGCTGTTGGGACAGGGACAACAGGATCCAACAGTCCCTTGGTGGCAGATGGTCCAAGGCAGAGCTCAGAGGAAGCAGCACTGCCTTCTCCCCAGGCACTTGATACACTTCCCTCCCTGCCTCTGGTGTGTCCTGGCCCAGTGAGGCCAACGAGAGGAGCCTGTACAATGACTGGCACAGAGCTGTGGGATGGAACTCCACAATGGAGTTAAGTACTACAGGAAAACTGCAGTAGTGGCAAACCCTGTGCCAGCCCCATTGACCCCAGGCATGGATTGCTGCCTTTGGAAACCACTGCTGAAACCCACAAATCCCCACTAATTTATGAAAAGCAGTTCTGAGGTTTTCCTGGGGAGGACAGGTGATGTGGGGAGGGGATGTGCTGCTCCCAGGGCTCTGCTCCTGTGTCCCCACAGCCACAAGGACAAAGGACTCCTCGTGGCACTGCTGTATCTCACAGGTTTGTTTTTCCTTCCTCCTTCACATCCCTGTGCCACAATTCCAGGGAGAGGGTTGGTGGCAACAGCTGGAAATGACCCACTAAATATATTTTAACTTCTTTCTACCCACATAAGCTTTGCCTTCTCCACTCTGCCCCACGATGCTCTGCAAGGTTTAACTTATCATTGGCAGCCAACTGAGAACTTCCAACCTGCTCAGCTCTCCCACCAAACACCAGCCCAGGGTGACCTCAGCAGGAGATGGCACTGGGAAAAGGAGGAGGGCAGGTCTGGGAGGTAGCTTGAAAAGTAGAAGGGAAATGTGAAAACTGCACCAAGCTGCCTGCAAATGTCCTTGTTCAGTACCCACATGCACATGCACATGCACAACAGGAGTTCACAGTGTCAGTGTCAGCAAGTGCCTCTGCCCCTGGGAACACGCTGAGTTTGGCCAACAGATTCCCATTTCCATGCAGGGCATTGGAGACCCATGGAATGAATCTGTCCAGGTCCCTCCAGTGCCTGTGCCCTGCACTGCAGAGGGTGCCACAGGCAGCCAAAGGACTGGACAGGAACTTGGTTCCTTGTGCTCCCAGGAGAGCTGGGGGATTCAGAACATTGCAGTGTTTTCTGGACCATGTCTATTTTAGGCCAGTTCTCCATTAGTCCCACACAGCCAAACACAGATGTCACAGCCATGTCTGGTATAAACAGATGGCAATGTGCTCCTTTTAGAACCAACACCATGTGATTTCTGGTCAGAAGAAGAGACAAGGATGTGCTTTCTCTGTCCTGCAGATGGCTGACACAGCTTTGGGGAGCTGTGGCACTGAGCTGGGTCCTGGCCTTCACAGTGGGCTGGGTCTGGCAGGTAGATGTGTCTGACAGCAGCCAGCGAGGAGATTCAGTGCATTAAGACAAAATGTCTCCAAATGAAGACCTGAAGTGCCCTCCCAAGCCCTGAGTGGCTCTGGAGGGGGGGGTGGGGGGGTGGTGCTGCTAAGGAGGGCACTGCTCCTCCTTAGTGTCTGCAGGAATGCACAGGATGGCAGGGAACAGTCAGGAATTGTCTGGGAAGGACAACTGAAGGGCATCATGTGCCCCTTCCACATGGTTGCCCCACAGGAACCTGCTGGTGGGTTTTCCAGGCAGACAGGTCTCCTTGCAAAGCTCTGGTACACAGCTGGCTGTGGCAGAACAGCTTGGCACAGCACCATCCTTCCCTCACACTGAACTGCCACCACACAGCTCCAGACATGCCTTTGGGAAAGCCTGACAACCGCTCCTGGTTAACCCCCAGCAGCTACGACACGAGACAGAGGCACCAAGGGAGAGTCCTCCCTGCTCCCCACACAGGACCTGCCACACAGAGCAGCTTCTGCTTTCCCTGTGTGCCCTCTGCAAGGACTCTCTGTGCTTTAGTCAACTCCAGTGATTTTTCTATGCTCTTTCAAAGCTGAGTCCATTCCCTGACCAGAAGCAAGTGCTTTTTGACCCAAAGGCATGCCCAGCATCCCCTCTGAGACACAGGCTAAGCCAGGCTGGATCAGGACAGACAGCTGATTTGTCCAGGTACCACCTGCACACACCATGCCCAGAGTCCACTCCCCCCTCACTCCACACCAAACTCTGCCACCTGAAGTGATGCAGGGCAGTGGTGGTGCTGCCAAAGGGGCTGCACTGGGGACACTGAGCTCAGAACATGCCCTGGACACCCAGCACACAGCGGGTGTTCACCTGCTCTGGGTGCCGTGCCAGGGCTGTGTGTGCAAATACAAACCCAGCACTGCACTGGGGGCTTTGGATGAGTAGGGGCTGGAGGGACAATTCCTCCAGTTAAGGCCCCTGCTGCTGAAGCACCAAACTTCGGGACAGTGCAAGAGCTCAGCAGAGAAGTGCCTCATGCTGGCAAGGAATGGTCTGATGCCACTCACCAGGGCTTTGTTGTTGGATCTGGTCTGGAAGTAGAAAACACTAGAAGTATTTTATAAATGGCCTCAAGTTTTATGAGCAGTCCAGGGAGATCATGATGTCTGGCCTCAGAGGTCTAGACAGTTTGGGATTTCATCCACAGCAGACACACTTCCTCTTGGATTCAGCTCCTGGAAAATACAGCCAAGGAGCTCACAGTGAATGTGCCTTGAGCAGCCCACGTTGCTGCAAAGGAGGGGAGGACCCCAGGGGTGACATGGCAATGGCACACAAGGGCTGGTAAACACCAGTTCTGCTGCCCATGGCCAGGGCATGGGTGGGAAAAGACCACGTGTGGCCAGAGGAAGGTGGTGGTGGCAGGAGTGTCTCAAAGGATATGAGGTGGTGCCAGACAGGAAGACAAACCTGACTCCCATTTCAGGAAGACCAACCTGACTCCCATTTGCACATCTCTGCGCTCTGTTGGTGGCATTTACACATCCCAAAGACCTGGACAGTAACTAAAGAATTTATTTCAGTTATTTATAAACCCACGGACTGATCACTCAGCTTCAGCCACAGCATTTTGCCCCTGGAGACCTGGGAGCAGGTGTTTGTCTTTGCTGTCCTCGAGGGCCCTGGCTGGGCCTGAAGCTGCCTCAGAGCTCCCAGAGCATCACCGACTGAAGGGACAGGTCCCCAAATGGCACAGAGCACACCTGCACAGCTTGGGAACTGCAGAGCACTAGATCACACAACTCACACTCCAAACCCACCACCTCCTCCTGGAGAACTGGGCTTCCTCTGCCTTTCTGTGCTCCATGCACCAACCCAACACCTTTCCCAGCAGCCAGACCTTCCAAAGGGCTCTGGCAGCCACTGGGGAGTCACCATTCCCTCACAAACCCAACCACCCTCCCACCTCTGCCTCCCCCAAGCCTTCTGTGACACTGTTCAGCCATGCACCAGCACCCCTGAACCCAACTGGTGGTCTGTTCATCTTGGGAAACAACTGCAAACCCAACAGTCACCACCACCTGCTGTGCCACGACCAACGGGAAAGAACAAAGACGCAAACGGGAGGAAATGTGCATATAAAAAACCTTTTTGTCCTGGCATATTGGCAATGAACTGCAATTTTTCCTTCCACAGGGAAGGGATTTAAGTTCTTGGATGATATGATGCTTGGAGATGTCATTTCTTTTTCATCAAAAAAAACCAAACCCCAACCAACCAAAAAATTTCCAACCCCAAACTCACAAACTGGTGTTAACAAAACAATGTAAAAGGACAAATCTCCCAACAATGACAACTGAAAAATAAAGGTACACGTCAGCATTTGTAATCAAAAACTACTACATACTGTACTTGGGAAGTCTTCTGGGAAAAGATCATTGGCATCTAGAAAGGACATCACTAAAAGTCTTGTGCATATGATATGTATGAGACACGATGCCACTGGAGGGTGGATGGACGGACCCTTAGGAACT
>JAOXXN010000259.1:1236397-1251373 GCA_026770055.1 Myrmophylax atrothorax
GAACTGTCACTCACAAAACTGTTCCATGACAAGAGAAAATAAGAGGTGTAAAAAGAACTGGTTGTCCCCATCCCCCCCCAGGCATTACAGATTCCTTCTCGTTTGTGGAAACAGCCTCCTCTAGTCTTAGTTTATTTGTTGTGTTTTTTTTTTTAAAAAAAGAAAAGTCTTCAGCTTTTGAAGAAGTCCATCAGTTTCTGAGATGCACTTGGTTCCACAGCACCAAAGAGCTTCAGCTCTCCCCCCTCTGATCTGCTCGCAGGGGCTTTGGGGAAGGGCAGCACGACATTCCCAGAGCCACAGCCCACGGGAGCAAAGGATGTGCTTCTGGGGCCTTTCTTTGCATTCCTCTTCCTGAAGAAGTCTCATTGCTCCGGAAGTGCCTGGGCCCAGCTGCAGCAGCCTTGTGCAAGAGGAAACATGAAGCTGCTCTTTTCTCTTCCTTTGGAGACTCCCATTGGTCTTGGAGCCCTTTTCAAGAATGCAATTGCTTTATTATTATTTAAAAATATTTCATAGTCTGTTTTTGTTTTGTTTTGTTTTCAAAATAATTGTCTTTTTTGTTCCCTTTTTCCATTGCTTAAATTCTAGAAGCTCTTGGTGACTCCTGGTTGTTGAGGACAGGGTGTTCCTTCCTGCTGCCCTGATGCTCAGAGCAGCTGCCTGTCTCTGGTCCATGCAGAACACTCAAGAACTGGAGCTTGGACATACAGGGGCAAAGGGGAGCAGGGCCTTGAGGAAGAGGAGGAGGACACGCAGCCATCAAACCTCCACAGACTGAATTTGGTTCATCTGTGCTCTCATCACCTGGATACTGTTCAGAATTTTCTTCTGGTGTCCTGCTAAAGTGACCCCAACTCGCAGAATGTCCCTTTGGGAGGAAAAGAAACAAATATGAAATCAAAGGTATTTTCTCACAGCAAAACAAGATCATTCACAGATGGTATTGCAGATGATCTTTAAGGTCCCTTTCAACCCAAACCATTCTGTGATTCCAGGATTCCCTCAGAAGGGTATGTAGGCAGCTGAAGTCTCCACAGATTTCTTCCATGAATGGAATCAGTGAATGCAAATCCTACGAAACCTCTCTAACTTTTCCTGGTTTATCCTCCAATCTTTGCATTTTCTACCCACCTGCAGCACCCTCAGAGTCCTGGAATGTCAACAGAGAGTGTGAAACCAAATGCCCCAGGCTTTGCTCACTGCTTGTAAGTCAACTTGCCTTGAATTTTCTACTCTTGTACCATTTTGTTTGGATTCTCTTTCATTTTGTAACACACTGACTCATGTTTTCCATCTCTGGAAACACAGGAGCAGGATGTCCTGCCCCTCATTGGAGTGAATCTCCCTCACCCTGTGCAGATGATGGTTGTTCTTGATGCTTTTCTTTTGATCTGATAAGATCATGGAATGATCAACTTTTCTACTTATTCTTTGTGTTATATCATGGTAATCTACTTTTTGGAGTGCTTCTGTTTTTTATAGTTATTGGGCATCTGGGAGAAATAAAGGTCATGCCAAGAGCATGAGTGTGACTTTAAATTAGGCCCAATTGTGGCTTCAGCTGAGTTTGCTCCCATCTCCCTCTTGGTGGATAAACCTCAGTCATGAATTCTTCAGATCTGCTTCCCATCAGGGGATGGATGGCACTGATGGGACGTGACCCACACCTGACTCTGAGGATTTCCAGGTGTCTTTTCTCCTAGAATGTTAGGAAGGGCATTTAAGGGGAGGTGTGGCAAATCCCCTGCCTGGTTTAGAGTGGAGGCCAATGGGCAAAGAAGGGCAAACAGGAGCTCCAAGGAAAGGTGGAAAAAAATCTTCACTCGTGTCTGTAACCCAGGGTAAGACTGTGGCTCTGCACAGCCCTGGGACTCTGAGCTTTCTGCCCTGGACATTAGATACTTGATTAGACACTTGGAAGAAATTCCTGGCTGTGAGGGTGGGCAGGCCCTGGCACAGGTGCTCAGAGAAGCTGTGGCTGCCCCATCCCTGGGAGTATCCAAGGCCAGGTTTGACAGGGCTTGGAACTACCTGGGACAGTGGGAGGTGTCCCTGCCCATGGCAGGGGGTGGAACAGGATGGCCTTTAAGTTTTCTTCCCACCCAAACCATTCTGGGATTCTTGACAGATAATTTGGTGTCCCAGGTGTCCCAGCCTGCAGACAACCAGTGAGAAACCTTTCTAGTAGGTCAGTGTCGAAACCATGTGGATTTGGTGAACCAAATCAGTCTTCAGGAAACATTTACCTCTTGCTGACTGTCCAAGTCTGAACCACACAGCAGCTCCACCTCCATGACTATCTAATTCTGCAAGATCAGTGAACATCAGGTGGTGGTGCCAAGTACAGTTGCACCACCATCTCCCAAGGAAAGAGGACTTGGCCTGTCCTCTGTGTTTGATGTCCAGCCAAGCAGGTGAGGAATGTGGAAGGGAAGTTTGTCAAAACTGGTGGGACATGAGCTGAGGATGCCCTCGGGATTGTGGTGAAGCACTTGAAAGGTATTTTGAGGGACATGGTAAGGGACTGGGAGAAGTGACATTTAAGGGACAATGAGAATGTCTGTGAAAGAACAGGCTGCCTGCAGAACTGTTTGCTGTTAGACACTGCACACAGCACACGCCAGGCAGGATTGGGTTGTGGTGTGGGTCTGATGTCTATTCTCGGCCAAATTCTTCTTCTCTACCCTTCAGATTTTGTGGACCCTCCCTCTTTCTGCTGTCTGAACACAGAAAATACTGTGCCAAAATCATCCCCAGGGCTTTGGGATTCTACCACAGATGTGCTCAAAGAGTTAGAACTGCCATGTGCATTTCCCAGCAGCAAATCAGAACAAAAGCCAGAAAAGGTCTAACTTTGTGCTGTTTGTGTGATCAGATTCTGACTCACTGGTAGATTTAAAATCTGGATTTAGGCACCCAACCCAGAGAGGATGCTGAGTCTCTTCACTGGGGATGTTCAAAAGCTGTCTGGACACAATCCTGAGGAAGTCACTCCAGGGAACCCTGGGTGAGTGAGAAGGTTGGGCTGGATGACCTCCAGTGGTCCCTTCCAACTGTAACCACTCTGTGATTCCATGATCGGGACTTTCAGAGGCCTTTCTTAGGCAGAACTTTGTTTGCAGCTTGTTGTCTCCATCACTGATACACCACACATCCAAGAGCACTGCAGAGTCTAGAAGTGCTCTTGAGTGGCTGGAGAACTGTCTGATGCCACCTGAAATCTCTGTTTGTTCCATGCCAGGGCTCTGGAGACCCTTGGGGGGTGTTCATTTTCACAGTGAGGACGTGCAGTGTGATAGTGTGGAGATGAATTCTGCAGAGTGACAGACACACCAGACAGAGCCTCCAGAAACTGAACAGCCTGAAAGAGGCTCCACCAAGCAACAAATTCTGTAAAACTACAGAATGTGAAAATAAAAGCTAATTCAATAACAAACAACTGTTGCTAAACTGCTGAGACTTTCCCTGTGTTTTGGGATGCAAAGCCTGGGCACTTACTCTACAGTCATCTGAGATACTACATCAAAGGTGGTGAAGCCAGCACTGGCAAAGCTCTCCTTGTACTGGCTCATCTTGATGGCATCCAGCCACTCATCCACAGTGTTGAAGCTGGTGTAATCCGGGATGGTGCGGTCCAGGAGGGGCAGGTTCATCCTGGAACACAGAAATGGGAATGAGCAGACAAAGGGCTGCAAGCATAACTGTTCCTGCAGCAGCTGGAGGCACCAGGCCCAGCATCCTTCAGAGCCTGCACTGCTCTGTACTGGGAAGTACCAGAAAACACTCTTTTCTGCTGAGGGAGGGACTGTACAGAGCACTAGGGAAGTCCTTCTGGATCAGTTCAGAGGAGAGGCAGGAGCCATCAGAGACAATGCAGTTCTAAAATCCTGACTGCACAAGGGGGAAAAGCTCATTCTCAGGACAGGATCAGTGCACCCCACAGGTTGGTGAATCCCACCCAGCCCAGGGAAGCACCACACTCTGTCACAAGGCTTATTTGCTTCCATCAAGTGTGACTCTGGACAACCAGAGCAACCACACTCCTCCAGCTTCCACGTGTACATGAAACCAAGATGCTCCTCCACGTGCAGAGTATGCTGTCCATGAGCTGTCTGTGTACACCAGACCTGTCCAAGGACAGGACCAGACTGACCTTGACATCTGCATCCCTGCCCTGTGGTTGCCCACCCCTGGAAGTGTCCAAGGCAAGGTTGGACAGGGTTTGGAGCAACCTGGGCTGGTGGAAGGTGTCCCTGCCCATGGCAGGGGGTGGGACTGGATAAGCTTTATGGTCCCTTCCACCCCAAACTGTGGTGGGATCTTTCAATGCCCACCCTGTAAAGAACTAACCACAGGCCAAGCTGCAGGTAAAGCAGCTCCTGGAGAGGTGCAGGGATGGTGCCCACCAGGACCCAAGGACAGCAAAGCTGCACAGAGGAGCCAGAGGACAGGAGGAAGGCAGAGGTACGTACCCAGAGGAAAGAGGTGCCATGGCTTTCAGGCTGTTTGGATTCCGGATCATTTTGTCTAAGGTGTTGACAATTTGCCCAAATTTGGGCCTGTGGTTTCGATCCTTCTGCCAACAGTCCAACATGAGCTGGTGAAGGGCATTTGGGCAATCCATAGGTGGTGGCAGCCGATAGTCCTGCTCGATGGCATTTATCACCTGCAACAGGAGAAAAAGAGATCAGTGCAGTTGAGATAAAACCTATTTAATTCACAATGTTCCCTTTCTTGGATCCTGAGGGTGACTGGCATGAGACTGCTCTCACTGCTGCCTTCCATCTCCCACCACCCACACTGCTCTTGAACTCCCAGCCCTTGGCATGGCAGGTGAGGGGTGAGGTGGCCTGGGAGGTGACACCAGCCTTGCCCAACCAACACCCAGCCTGGCAGGCTCCTGATGTGGGGAGAGACCATCCCTGCTACCCTGCCAGGATGTGCCATGGCACAGCTCCAGCCATGGGGCAGGTGAGTCAGGGTGATGTTTTTGGACAGGTACCCAGCACAGCAGCTCACTGGGAGCAGAACATCCTGTCCAGTGAAGGGTTGTGACCTACAGACAGGGAAGCTGCCCCTGTGTTTTCGTTACTCTGGTGGTATTTTCTCCTCCTGTCAGCAAACCAGCCTGTCCAGGTTGACAGGGTTGTTCCATGGGATGGAGAAGGGTTGCAGCAGACCTTGCCTGGGCCAGGCTGCAGCTCTGGGCTGGCACAGGGCTTGGCTGTCTCCTCACTGCTCCACACAGCCTGGAAAATGCTTGTCTTGCAATGTCCAGTAGAAACAGCAGAGGAACAAGGACTGGTGTATCTTAGTCAGGGGTGATCACACCTCCCTGTCACTGTATCTGCAGCCCTCCATCCTCTCCTCAGTGATTGAGGAGGATGGAGCTGCACCCCCTTCCAGGGACACACATTCCTCTGTCAGAGGCAAGTGCAGGCAGGATTATCCCACCTTTTGGCCACACACAGCACTGGCACTGAAGGACACAAGACACAAGAAATAGGCTTGTGTGTGACAACAAAACCCAGAAGTGAGGATAAAATTCAGACCTGAGGATACTGCAGAAATCAGGAGCAGCATTTTGAAATGATCAGCTCTCCATGGGAATGAGAGAAAAGGGGAGGAAGAGGGACAGAACCTCCCTCAGGGGTCCAGAGGAAGGACCTTGATGTCTCTGGCTATTCTCACCATGGGATCGAGGCTGCCATTGCCTGCCCAGCCATGTCTTGCACACTTCCAAGGACAGAGATCCGCCTGGTGGGATATCCCAGGCTGTGCCCTCATCCTGAGGCAGGACTGGACATACCCATGATGGTGAATATATTGTTGAGCAGGAAGGCTACATAGAGAAAATTAAGGATACTGCAGCTGGGAATGGGAGAGAAGCAGGGAAGGGTTGGTGGGGACGAGGCACTGGAGGTGTTGTGGCAGTAGAAGGCTCTCTCCAAGGGAAGGCAGGTGGCCAATCCATGCCAAGCAATCCAGAGCATGGGGAGGGGGGTCTGTCAGGGTTTAAGAACTGTGGCTTCACGCAGGGAATGGACAGGGTGGTTCTCCAGCCACTGATGAGCATGGCCAAGGTGCTGTGCAGGCTGACCTGAGATGTGGGGACAGCACCACTGCTGCCAGAATGTGCCAGACGACAGGATGAGGATATGGCCTCATGTTATGCCAGGGGAGGTTTATATCGGCTATTAGGGAAAAATTCTTCGTGGAAAAGGTTGTCAAGCATTGAAACAGGCTGTGTAGGGAAGTGGTGGAGTCACCATCCCTGGGAGGGTTCAAAAGGTGTGTGGATGTGGCACTTGGGGACATGGTTGAGCGGTGAACACGGCAGTGCTGGATTGATGGTTGGACTCCAGGATCTTAGAGGGCTTTTCCAACCTGAATGATCCCATGACTATCTGATCATTGATGTGCTTTGTGCTGCTCTTGGCTCCCACTCAAGGATTCTCCCAGGAGGTGCAAGTTGAACCCTCTCCCAGCTCTATGTCTACCCAAGACAGAGGGACAGGGAGGCACAGGGGGTACAGGGCTGGGCAGCAGTATTGCACAAGGACCAAGTGCTCATCCCTGGCATGGACCAAGCGCTTTCCAGATGAGCTGGCATCAGCCACATCCCATGAGGCAGCACAGCCTGCTCTCTCCATCCCCTCTCCCATCAGCCACATCCCACGAGGCAGCACAGCCTGCTCTCTCCATCCCCTCTCCCATCAGCCACATCCCACGAGGCAGCACAGCCTGCTCTCCTCGCAGCCTCCCCAGGCGCTCACACCCCAGGGTCAGGAGGCCAATTGGCACTGAATACCCGCCACGCGCCCTCCGCAGGCAGCACCAGCTGGGCTTAAGTGGTGACAGCTTCTGGGGCACCATGTCACCATGTCCTGCGGCAGGAGAAGCGGGAGAAGGGGCTGGGACAGGAGACAGGCAGCAGGAGATGCCAAGGACAGGCACGGGCTGCGCCACCCCCGGCACTTGGAGCTCCTGCAGCACAGAGACTGTGGCAGGAGAAACAATCCCAGGAAGAGGTCCAGGGAGGAGGACAAGGGAGAGGGGCAGAGGCTGCAGGTACAGTGATACCTGGCTGCAGGAAGTGCTTGAAACTGAGGTGACCCTGAAGCCTTGACAGGAAGGGAATTGACCTTGCTGAGAAGGGCAGACCCCTAACTCCCTTCCCTCTCTGCCCTCTAACTCCCTTCCCTCTGCCTCAAAGGACTCATGCAAAGATTTTTCTGGTATGGCAGGGGCTGGGGCAAGGCTGTGAACAGCCAAAGGTGCTCAGGTGTCACCTCTCTGCTCCAGGCTTAGGGACTCACAATTTCCCACCAGGCACTGAGGAGGATATGGTTCCACTCTGGAGAAACCTGACGGGGCCTGGATGGAGACACATTGACATGGAAAAGGTCTGATGTGCCATAGGGGCAGGAATCAGGTGGGAGGCTTGGCTGTCACTCTCTCCCTGTAAGGCAAGGTTGTTTTAGGAGCCCACAGCATGATGGAGATGGAGATGTCAGTCTGAAGGCTTCCCATGGACTGCCCAGAGGCAGCTTTGAGACACGCTGGAAGCCAAGGCAGATGTTCACACATGCAGATTTGCAAGACCCAGGCTTGCAGCAGAAGGGGAGGACAAGCCTTGGGCCTTCCAAGGGTCCATCCAGGACCTTGGCATTAGATCCTAAGGGTTTACAAGGCAAAGAAGGGCAAGAAGAAGTGCAGCTCTTCAGAGAGACAGAATTAAAAGAGACATTCATGACCCACACGGGCAGGTGCAGCATCCTCATGGCACTCCTTGCTACCAGCCGGGTGGGCTTTGACCCCCCAGTACAGGAGAACAGGGAGAATGGCATTGCTATGGTGAAGGTCTGACTGTGGCCACAGAGCACCTTGTATGGAGGCAAGGAAACTGCCTGGGTGCCCCAGGGAGCCAGGAATGCACAGAACTGCTCCAATTCAAGAGAAGAGGCATAAAGTATTTCCAGCTCATCATATTCTGAAACACCTTGTGTGTTTGGTTTCTAGATGCATATAAATTGCTTGGCTTCTTACAGACCACAGTCCATGGGAGATTTAATGACCATCTAGTGGAAGGTGTCCCTGACCATGGCAGGGGGGTGGATGAGATATCTTTAAAGGTCTCTTCCAACCCAAACCATTGCAGACTCTGTAGCAGACTGCCATGGAATGCCTGTGCTCCCTGCAGAGGAAGCTGTGCTTTGCTGCTCCAGGAGCTCTCAGCACAGTGACATTTCTTTTCTCACCCACCTGCTCCTTCACCTCCTCGACATATGCCCCCCACCCCAGGGGTGCTCACCTTCACCCTGTCCTACTGCAGTGGGTGCTGTGCAGTCCCCACTCCCTGCCACAGCAGCACAACACGACCAGAACAAATCCCCAAATTAACCCCATTACTTGTTCCAAAGGTGTTGACCTTGGACACATCTCCCTCAGTGGAGAAGGCTCTGGATGGGCCATGGGCTGGGGCCACACTTTGGCCTTGCAATGCTCCCAATTTCAGTGGTTTTGCCCCTGGTTCCTCAACTCACATCTTGGTTGGTCATGTCCCAGTAGGGCCGCTCTCCATATGACATCACCTCCCACATGACTATCCCATAGCTCCACACGTCACTGGCCGAGGTGAACTTTCGGTACTGAATGGCCTCAGGTGCCGTCCATCGTATGGGGATCTTCCCACCCTGCAGGGCAAAAACAGAGGATGGTACAGAGAGAGCAAGAGCAACTGAAAACATGAGTGTCCACAATATTTGCCTGTAATATTCTGGTAATGTCCTAGAAGGAAGGGACCACAGGATTTTCCCTCATGCTACTTCAAGATGAATGTGGATTGTCTAGAAAAGTTAGGAAGCCTTCAATGATAATGGTTCTCCCCATTTGGTGATCTGACCCACCACCCTCTTGGGGATGAAGCTTTTCCTGTTATTCACTTTGAACCTCTCAAGACATATTTTTGCCTATTGCCCCTTATTATATCATCTGGTGCCACCCAAAGAGTTCAGCTGTCTTCTTCCTCAAGTACTGCAGGTCACTTAGAAGAGTTCCCTCAGCCTCCTCTTCATCAGATTAAACAAGATTAAACTCCTTCCACCTGCCTCCTCCTAGTTGTCCTCATCATGGTGAAGTGCCCACGGTGCTAACAGAGACTTTGGAAGAAAGATGGAAGTCCAGGAATGCAGGAAAATCCAGACTGACCTCCCTCCATCATTTTGATGTCACCTCTCTACCTACAGAGCTTGATAAATGGAATTAGAACACCCTCCTCTTCAGCCTTCTCCATCTGTTGACCCTTTGAAGTCAATGGTGCATCATTCTTGAGCTGGAGTCCTTGTATCTCAGTCTGTTTATGGATACACACGATCCAGCACATTTGGATCCTTCCTGTTTCTGGGGACCAAGATGCAGTGAACAGGTTCTGCTGGGTCACTGATGGGAAATGGAATGGATTGGGTGGGCACTGGGGGCTCTGTCATTCAGCTCTGGAGAAATCAGGACTCTCTTCTCCCACAGAGGAGGTAACCACACAGCAGTGACACACACAGAGCAATGCTCTGCTGAAGCCCTTCCATCCTCCTGATTTCCCTCCAGGAGCTTTGGACTTGAGCCATTCACTCAAGGGACCTTCTGAAGGGAAAATCTGTGCTGAAAACTAAGCAAAATTGTCTGTGTTTTGTGGCTGTGAGAAGATGAAAGAACATTGTATTTTGTCAATAAATAACTGGTATGTGTTATTAGGAATCTCCTAGAACTTTATAGGACTCAGTCCCAATGCATGTCAGAAAACTGAAAAAAGATAATGTTCCTTACTCTTCTCACAGCCACAAATCTTAAGGAAAATATTCTCTTTTCCACAAGAGGGGAAGACCAAGCATTTCACACCAACCACAACGTTCCCTCCATCAGGCAGACTCTTGACAGAGCTCCTGGCAAGCAGTGAGTTTAAAAAACATCTAAAAGAGAAGTTCTAAATGAGAAATTACACACTTTGGAGGATCCTCATGGGAAGTCACTTCATTGGGACCTCCCATGTCTGGGGTGATGTGACCCAGGGCTTCACCCATGAACTTCCCAAGCCACAGCTTGTGGACACAAGGTCCCTGGGATAATGCCAAAAAAAACTACTCATGCATCTCAGGACAGGGCATTTTGCAGAGGAAGATCCTCCTGGTTCTCTGGTACAGCAGCTGCACAAATCCTGTCACTATAGATAATCTATGTCCTGCCACAGTGCTCACACTTCAAGAAGGATAAATTAGGGATGACGAATTTATTATTAGAGAGAAAAGCTACAGGCACAATAACAGGGATAGAGAACAGCAGCAAACACCATGTATTTAGTTAACAAAGGGAAAGTTAATTGGCTGTAAGGAACATGTTGTGAAAAATAAAAGTTATTAGTGTTTCTAAGGCTGTGTAAGATGGAAGAGTTGATGTTTGAAGCTACAAAAGTTCAGATGAGAATAAACCCACACATTTTTGGTGTTTGGTATTCAACTCCTGATACAATTTACTAGGAGCTGTGCCAGGATCTCATCACTGGCAGCTTCCAAAGACCCAGGAGGGACGATTTCCTGCAGGCCTTGCCCCTGCTCTACAACAGTTCTTTCCAAGAACTCCTGCCATAGGCATTGATGCTGTTGCGCTGCTGCAGAGCGATGCTGTGTGGTATCTATGAGAACTCCTGGCCAATCCCTTGGTCCCAGGGCACGTTCTGCATCCTGCCTTGGTGGCACTTGTGTCACTGGCACTGTGGTGTTCCTGGGAAGTTGTAACATGTTCATGAAATCATTTCTAGGAATGTTTCTGTCTAATTCAGATTCTCTGGAAAATCAGTATCTAGTACTGCTGGGATGAATGCCCAGCATGCACCCACCCTTCAGTCTGTCACTCCTGGGGCTGAGCCTGTGACATGACACAGAGAAGGATGATGGATTGCTGGACAGCAGGATGATGGATTCCTGGACAGCAGGGCAGCACAATTGGACAGTGATGACAGAAACCCCAGCCTTGCTGCCTTGGCAACAAATTTGTCAGGGCAGCATCTCAAAGGAGCCCAGCTGGATCCCACCGGGTACCCATGGCATGATCCCAAGTGATGGCTTTTCAGGGCACATGTACGTGCTTGCAGACATGTTTGGAAGAAGGTTCAGGAGAAAACCTTCTTCCATTTATTTCATTGGTCTTTCCCATCTGGGACCTTATTCCCATCTGTGGACACCCTGACAAAGTGTTGTCAAGTCCTTTCCCCCTCTGACTCCTCCTTCTCCCCATCCCTCCCCTGCAGAGCAGCGTTACCAGGGCACTGGTGTAGGTGGGATCCGAGGTGTCGTCCTCCAGGAAGCGGGAGAGGCCGAAGTCGGACACCTTGCAGACCAGGTTGCTGTTGACCAGGATGTTGCGGGCAGCCAGGTCCCGGTGCACGTAGTTCATGTCCGCCAGGTACTTCATGCCCGCGGCGATGCCCCGCAGCATGCCCACCAGCTGGATCACCGTGAACTGCCCGTCGTTTTGCTTGGGGAACACAGGGAGGAGCCATGTGAGAGGAGCAAAGTCACAGCCAGGCAGGAGCCTCGTTGTACACTCATGGCAAGAGACAGCTCTGCCACGAGCACATACAATCCCTCCCAAAGCAAGAGGGAGGGGAGTGGAGAGCTCACAGGGGCTGGAGTCACCCTCACACGCTCCAAGGGCATCACTACAGTGGCTGCTGTCACCCAAAGGTGCACCCACCTTGCACAGGAGGGCTCAGAAGGGACCATCTATTCCTATTAAGCAGGTTATCTCCCTTCAACAGAGTCAATTATCCACTTCAAGCTCAGAACTTAAAGCAGCTGGAGGTGAAGTCCTGCTGTGTTAAAGCTACGTCAGACTGTCCCTCCGTGCCTGTTTGCACAGCCCCTGTGGGTGTGCAGGAAGGCACAGCCTCTCCTTAGGATGAGTGGACAGGACATGTAAGGGCCTGGTGCCACCTCCACCTCTATTCCCTAGACACAGACCTCTGGACCATGCAGCAGCTGCCCCAGGGGGATGCTGGGCAGGGAAGGGCACTGGGAAGGGAACCCTCCCTCAGTGCCACTGTGTGCCAGTGCAGTCCCTGGAGATGCACACTCCCAGGATCCGTACCCGCAGGAAGGAGTCCAGGGAGCCATTCTCCATGAACTCAGTGATGATCATGACTGGTGAGCTCTTGGTCACCACCCCCTCCAGGTGGATGACGTTGGGGTGGTCAAACTGCCCCATGATGCTGGCTTCACTCAGGAAGTCCCGTCGCTGCTTCTCCGTGTAACCAGACTTGAGGGTCTTGATGGCCACAAAGATCTCCCTTTTGCCAGGAAGCTTGAGATGTCCACTGCACACCTCACCAAACTCCCCTGTGGACAGACAGGCAGCGCTGGTCAGCCTCCCACAAGCTCCCTGAGGGATCCCACTGGCTCCAGCCCTGCCCTGAGGTGACCACCCACCACCTGATCTCTGCTTCCTCCCTCCTCCACACCAAGACCCTCTTCTAGATGGACTCATCTCTGTGAGGAGCACTGGACGTGGCATTACTTGCACATGGGAACTGGATGTTCATGTTTCTCCAGCACTGGACTCCCCTGCTTCTTCTAGTCCAGGCTGGGGCTAAGTAAGTCCTTAGTGACACCAATCTTCCCAGGACAGATAAGGCTAAAACCTCCCCAAATCCTGGGACCATGAAGGACCTGTGGTGCTGAGGGGAGCCAGCCATTCCCAGTCACCTACCTGCCCCGATCACCTGCTCGATTTTGACACAAGAGATATCGATTTCCTTTGCAAATTCCCTGACAGCCTCATTGGGATCTTCATAGGTGAACGGATCAATATAAATCTTCATCCCTGGAGTCACTGCATAAAGGTGAGGAGACAGTCAGACAGATGGGGGCAACTGGAACGATGGGTGGTTGGCATCAAGGGAAAGAGAAACCTGTTTGTGTGAGGGTCTTTCTACCTCAGCAAGTTGCATAATCAAGGGCATGGCACAGAAACAGAGAAACAGTTTGAGAAGGAACATGCACAGGACTCTTGCAGCTGAGTTAACTGAATATTGGCCACAAGTCATTGTTGGGGCAGTGGGGGGATGTGTCGTGAGCTTGGACTGCAAACTGCAGACTGAGTCCTCCGCGGGGGTCTGTGACTTTTCCCAGGGCAAGACAGCCCAGTCTGCCCCGTTCTCCTGACAGGTAACCCAAGGCTGGGTTCCCTCTTGGGAGCCCCAACAAGACAAGTGGTGGGGGCACAAGGAGAATGGCAAGCACCAGGTTCCTCCTGCTGGGCAGAGCAGAGGACACAGTAACATGTCATGGGAGAGGCAGTGGCCATGAGACCTGGTGAGGATGGACTGCTGCTTGCACATCCCACACTACCTGTGGGACAGCTCTTACCTCTAGTTCTACCAATTCTATACCCATTTTCTGGCCTTTGGCTCACTCCAAAATGGGAGGTGTTTGGAGAGCAGCGCTCAGAGCTCAGTAAACAAGGAGCCCAACACAGCACCAGAGGCACAACAACTCCAGGGTGCTGGGTGGATTCAGAGGGGTTCTGCAATGCTCACAGACTACCCAGGCCTTGCCAATTTGCTGTATTCTCCTCACAGCAATTATTGCTGGGGAGTGAGCAGGGACTGAGCCTTGGAGAGGTGTGTTGAGGGAGGAAGTGTTTAAAAGGCACCCCAGGCCCTTTATCAGCTCATGTGCATCCTGTGGCACTGAGTCCCTTCAGAGAGGTGCAGGCACAGTCATTAATGCCATGCCAGCTTGGAGCTGCCACATCCCACCCCAGGCCCAGGAGAACATGGAAATGTGTGTTTACAGCCTGGGCTGGCAAACACCCGAGAGCTGCATGTACATAATCCCTCCTGCAAAGTGTCCTTTCTCCTGGTAAGGGACAGCGAGGCAGCCAGCACAGGCTGCTGGGGGACGGGGCAGCAGCTCACAGCTCTGCCTTCTGGGAGGTGTTTCCCAGGGAAATGCAGAAGCAACAGTGAGTCCTAAGCAGAAACACTACTGGTGTTTTCCATGCTCTGAGCAAGGTCTGGATTTGAACAGGAACAAGGCATTAAAAGGGCAAAATCCTGAAGCTACAAGTAGAATATGAGGAAAATAACAACTGAGACTGGAATAATGCAAGATTAGAGCCACATGTCTCCAGTGAAGGAGGAGAAAGGGATTTCAGAGACATGCAGGCAGGAGTTAATCATAGAATCTTGGAATGGCTTGGGTTGGAAGGAATCCTGAACAACCTCACTCGTTCCACCCCCTGCCAGGAGCAGGGACACCTTCCACTAGCACAGGTTGCTCCAAGCCCTGTCCAACCTGGCCTTGGACACTTGCAGTGATGGGGGAAGGAGGATGCACTGGGGTGAGGCAGGGTGTGCAGTGAGGCTGGGAGCAGAAATGCTGGATTGAGGGAGTGCCTTGCACAGGGATTTTGGAAAAGGGAGGCTGAAAGAGAGGGCACGTTATACCTATATATATACCTATATATAGATATATCTCCTATGTACTGGGAATCTGGGATGGGCTCTAGCAAAGGTGTGTGGGTTCCTGTAGAGGGACAGCAGTCTGCAGGAGAGGGATAGGCCAGGGAAGGGGTCTCACTGCTGCCCAGCACATGGGCAAAGCTCAGGAGTTGGAGGAGCAAGACACAATGTGGTGGCAGGAGCTGCAGCACAGAAGGGGATGAGGCTTTGGGGGGTGTGTTGGGTCACAGGGGTTTGCAGAGCACGCACGGGGGTTGGCTCCTGCCAGAACGCAGGGCTGGGAGCAGGGCAGGGATCAGGGGCAGCGAGGAGCTTCTCTGCCCACACACGTACACGCTGCCCTGGGCAGGAGGCTGAGCCCCAACACCGCAAGGGAGAAGTGAACAGGAGCACACACCAAGGAGTGAGTGGGCACCTGGGGCAGGGAGGGGCACTGGGGCAGGCAGGGGCACTGGGGAGGG
>JAOXXN010000259.1:1253646-1270689 GCA_026770055.1 Myrmophylax atrothorax
CCCATCCCCAGTGCCCACCCCCTGCCCCTGCCCAGCCCAGGGCATGTGCTCAGACTGACCTACCTGTTGCACACGATGCCGATGACGACGACGGCGATGAGGAACACGAGTGCTGCCGCCGAGGAGCCGATGATGAGCGGCAGCTTCTCCTGCACACTGGTCTGGTACTCGGCTGGTGCATGAGGAACAGGGAATGGGTTAATGTGCCACCTCTCACAAGTTCATCAAATTCAGAGCATGTCCCTGAGCAGGGTCCACATTTGCATGGCTGTTGGTCTGGGACAGGTAGTGCTGTCCCAGGCCTCGCTCAGGTTGGGAGATGTTCCCCAGCAGGAAGGTTGGATGGAGCTATCCCTTTTGGGAAGAAGGCTTAGTCCCACGGATACCTGCTGTGCCTTGTCCCTGGCCTCGGGGCCAGAAAACTGGCTTGTCCTGTTTTATTTAGCAGCATAAATTTAGGAAAGTGAGACCTGGCTCTGCGTTTGTCATCACCAGCTGTGCACACAGAAGATACATTTTCCTTCCTCCAAACCCAGCTGAGTGGAGGCATCCCCCATGGCAGAAAGGCTGGGCAGAAATGTGACCAAACTATGGCATTGCCTGCACAGACAACCACGGCCAAGCCTCTCTCCAGGTCTTGAATAAATGCACGTGGACTTGTCAACACACTGTTCGAGGGACTGCCAGCAAGGGGACAGCACTGCTGCCAGTGCACCTCCATCCCCTGCACGGCTCTCAGGACCCCCTGTCACCTTCACTCAGAGGTGAGAGACTCACCTTCAGTCATGGTCTGGAAATACATCTTCCCACTGTACCGGCCATACCCGGCTACGGTCCGTGCCCGCACCTGGAACACGTAGATGGTGCCAGCTTTGAGGTTCTGCACAGCCACAGTGTTGGTGGGGCTCTTCACTGTGGTTGAGTTTAACTCACTCAGATCCTGCCAAGAAAATACAAATCTGTCGTCAGAAAAATCAATCCAGAACTGGGCACTGCACTTATGGGAGGAGGAAGGGCAGGAGACCAGGGTAGTGTAGGTGGAGAGACCAGGAAGAGAGAGCATGGCTCTGAACAAACACCTCCTTCCTCACCCCCTCCACCTGTGCCTGATCCAGCCTCAGCACCCTCTCCAGTTTCCTCTTCCCCATCTCCCTTTGCCTGTGCTAGAGGCAAAGCCCACCTGAACACCACATTTTGGATCATGGCAGAAGTATCTGGAGCGCTCCATGGCCCTGCCCAGGGCCTATTTTTCCAGGGGCCATGGCCAAGTTTCCAAAGCTGGGGAACCCAAGAGCATATTTCAAAGTGATAATGAGACTATTTCCAAACTATTGTCCTGCCCCTTGTCTGCAGTTCTAGCTGAGGACTGCAGCAGTCACACCGTAACAGTACAGGTGGCATTGCACCATTGCAGGTGATGGATCCACCACTGCCCTTAGGAACTATGCCCTTAGCTCAGGATCCAGAAGCACTAGTGGATGGGCAGGATCTCCTTGTACAGAACAGGCAGTCTCTGCCCCACCCAGGGACATGGATAATCAGGTCAGAAGAGGATGGGACCACATTCAGAGGGTCTTGAAAGTGGTCAGAGCAAGGTGGCCAGAAGCCTGGCAGCCACCAAGTCCCAAAAGTCAGAGCAAAGCAGTAATCTCTGCAAACAGCATGATGCTCCTGGAAGACAGAGAGATCTTAGGAAAGCCAAGCTGTGGGCATAAAAGGAGGTGCAGGCATTGGTTTTTAAGTCCAGTGTCTGCAGTGACGTCAAAGGTGCTCATCCTTCCTGGTGGCATCTTGGATCTGGCAGGTCAGGCTGCCTTGGCAGAATCACCAGGTAGAACAGAGCAGCAGCTGACAGCTCAAAATCTGAGTTGGCAAGTTTACAGATGAGTCCCCTGATATCTGTTAACTTCAAGCCACTGCAAAGGGCTCAGTAAGCCCAAGGACCCCCACCCTGCACCCTCACACAGGCCAGGACGGGCAGAAAGTCAGACATGAGGTTTGTGGAACCCCAGAAGGGGAACACAGAGTGTGATCAAGGGATTGGCCTCTGTCCCAGTTCTGAAATGACACTGGGGTAGATGGGAGGGATTTCTGCTTGTCCCATGGGAACATGAGGTCAGAGTGAAACTCCCAGTAAGGAGAAAAGATCTACTCCTCCTCACCAGCTCCTCCAGTGGACTGCTGGAGGACAGAGGGTAATGAAGGGGCAGAAGGAAGTCCCACAGAATCAAAGAATCATTTATATTTGAAAAGACCTCCAAGATTGTCGAGTCCACCCTGTGCCCATCCTCACCTTGACCCCCAGTCCAGAGCACTGAGTGCTAAGTCCAGTCCATCCTTGGACACCTCTGGGAATGGCGACTCCACCCCCTCCCTGGGCAGTCCCTTTTGATGACAACCCTTTCAGTGAAGAAATTCCTCCTGATGCCCAACCTGAACCTCCCCTACCACAGCCCGAGACTACGTCCTCCTGTCCTGTCACCTGGTACCTGGAAGAAGAGATTGATCCCCACCTGGGTCCACCCTCCTATCAGGGAGCTGCAGAGAGTGACCTTGTGATCACAGAATCACTGAGCAGTCTGGGTTGGAAGGGACCTTAAAATTCATCTCATTCCATCCTCTACCATGGGCAGGGACACCTTCCACTAGATCAGGTTGCTCCAAGCCCCGTCCAACCTGGCCTGGAACAGAGTGAATCTCTTCTAGTGCTAAGCAGTGCTGTGTTGTGACAGCTGGGGCTGGCAGCAGTGACACTCCAAGTGTTGGGTCAAACCTGAGGGCTGGAAATGCTGATGGCACCTCTTTCTGCAGGACAGTGCAGAGGAGCTCTGCAAACAAGGGCAAGTAGGGAGAGGACAACAGGGAATGGCTTTAGACTAGAAGAGTCAGTTTAGATGGAATATTGGAAGAAATCCTTCCCTGTGAGGGTGGGCAGGCCCTGGCACAGGGTGCCCACAGAAGCTGTGGCTGCCCCATCCCTGGAAGTGTCCAAGGCCAGGTTGGACAGGGCTCGGAGCAACCTGGGCTGGTGGGAGGTGTCCATGGCTGGGCTGGTGCCCATGGCAGGAGGTGAAATGAGAGGAGTTTCAAGTTCCTTTCCAACCCAACCCACTCTGATTTTATGAAGCACCTGGAGACCTCCACTACTAATTTTTCTCTTATAAAAAACTACATCACTTTTATTCATCATGATCTGGCACTGAAGGTTCCTGGTTATCACCAGGGTGTTCGGGAATCAAACTAATGACAAAGAAAAGCTTGAGTACAAACACACAGATCAAGGCAAGATGAGCACAGTGGCAGGCCAGGAGAGAAATAGGTCAGGAACTGTTTACAGTTTTAGAGCTCAGGGGCTTGGATGAATCCTCCCAGGCCCTGGGATGGCACTAACAACAGAGTTGTTTTAAAATCATTTGTCTGACTGTTTCGGAGAACTTCATTCCTGCTCCTGGAGGACTTTAAATTGATTGGAATGGGGCAGCTGATGGCCTGGGAGACGGATGTGTGCCTGTCTGAGGAAGGTGTGCTGTGCTCACTGTGCTCTCCTTCAATCCAAGACCACAAGGAAAAAGCATTTACACCTCTCCACTCTCCTTTATCAAACCTGTTCTTTCTCCTTGGCATCACCTCTCCAGAACCTGTACATTCACCTCAAACACTTCTCTCCTTTTGCCCCTCTGGGCTTCTCCAGCAGGTCCAGGGCAACTCAGGCGGTTTAAAGTCCAAGTCAAAGCTGGTTTTTTGCACAGGGTTGTAGTGTTTGTCTTTTCCCTGCTGATTTTGGTTTGAGTTTGGAAATCCCAACTCAAAATAACACACTTATTTCCTTGTAGGTTTTATTTTGAATCCTCATCTGGTTCCCCTTCCCACAAGTCAAATTGAAGCTGAAACCAAAGTCTGACCAACAGAGAAAGAGTTTCTTGAAACTGTGAGACACGAAAAGGATTTGCAAAAATTGCTTCGAAAAGACATACTTTAAAAAAATAAAAAATAAAAAAGCCAAGGGAAAATGTCAACCGGGATAACCTGGCAGAGTGCTCTGTGTGCCTGAACAGCCCAATCTGCTGTGGGAAAACACGGCCACAGCCACACCAAGGCTGTGCCAGACCATCCCACAGAGCTGAACTTTGACCCCCAGGGATTGGGGATGCTCAGGTGTGGGGACAGGGCTCTGACAGACACCCTGGGGATGGACCAGGGGGTCCACAGAGCCTGGACCCTCCCAGGGCTCCACCACTGGTGGGGACATCTCAAGAGTATTCATCCTCTCAGCCACGAATCCAGTCACGTGGGACAAAGGGAAATGGTCTCAAGCTGTGCCAGAGGAAGTTCAGGTTGGATATTAGGAAAAATGTCTTCATGAAAAGGGTGGTCAGGGTTTGGGACAGGCTGTCCAGGGCAGTGGTGGAGACACCAGCCCTGGAAGGGTTCAAAAAACGAGTAGATGTTACACTTGGAGATGAGGTTTATTGGGCTCTGGGGTGAAGGTAGGACTCAATGATCTTGCAGGTCTTTTATGACTTCAAATACTCTCTGATTCTATGATTCTAAGTGCTAGGAGTGTTTGGATGCCTCTCACAAGAACACTGAGTCTCAGACAGTGGACAGTCCAGGACGGTGGACAGTTCCAGTGTGGGCCCAGGGCTGGCACTGGTAACGCAGGAAAACGGTCCCAGGGTTCCCTGGCAAGGTTTCCTCTTCATCTTCCTGCTCACAGAGTTTTCCCCAGGCAGAGCCCTCTCCAGGGGTTTGAGCAGCATGGAGTGAAGGGGCATCCCAGCTCTTGCTCCATCCTGGGGACAGGTGGGAAGTGCCAGGCAGAGGCTTCGACTCTGGGCTCAGGGATTTTGGTGTCCCGCAGTACAAGATGGAGTCCAGTAAGTCAGAGAATCATGGAATGGTTTGGGTTGGAAAGGACCTTAAAGACCATTTCATTCCACTCCCCTGCCATGGGCAGGGAAGTCCCCTGAGCCAGCTCAGGAGCAGAACTTGCAGTATCCTTGGCCCCTGGGGACATCCCCTCCTGGGGCTGCTGGGCTCTGGCCACAATCTCCTGGGCACCACCAGGGCTCTACTTACACCTCCAGCTCCAGCTGGCACAGGTCGTGTCTCCCCACCCTTCACCCCCAGCCAGCCCCAGCCCTTCCCCCAGTGTGGGCTGGAGACATCAAAGGGCTCCTTTGTCTCCCAAAATATTACACAGGTGACCAAACTGGGCTGAATGTCTTGAAACAATTACAAAATGGGTGACTTAAAGCATAATCAAGCCCAATCATTTTGCATAATGAGGAGAGCTAATTACTCTTTGCAGTGCTTGACACTACAGTGGGTCTCCAGTTCCCACACTCTGGGATGAGTTTGGCAACTTTGGCTAAAAACTGCTACGCCCTTTCCACATGAAGACAACACACACTTTTTTAATAAGAAACATTGGCAGGTGCCTCTTGGAAGTGGGAAAAACACACATTAACAACCACAGAGAGCAGCCACATCAGGCAGAGTTTGCACAAGGACCTGCACTGATTCGCTCCAGCTCCACCTGAAAGACACTCCTAATGTTGCCTTTGTACAGGGCCTTTTAATAGCACCTAAGAATAGCAATGTTATAAATAATCTGTGAAAGGGAAACAAAAATACTGCTTTGTTTCAGGTATTGTGAGCAGCCCTTTTCTGTCGATACTAAAAGAACTTCTATATTTTAAAAATTTAATTTATGTCTTTATATAGAAGCGAATCAGTTCAAAATGAAGAGCCAAGGTGCTTTTTATACAAAATGTATGTGCTCCTATTCCTCACTTGAGCTGTTCTCATGAAAATAAAATACAATTTTCTAGTGGGGAAAAAAAAATTCCACCAGAAACAACCTAACCAGCTCCAGAGCTGTTTGCTGAGCGTTCAGAAGCACAAGGGACAGCTTGCAGTGAAATATTTGGAAGGAAACCACCTCTGCAGAGACTGGCAGTGGAGTGAGAGCACAGCTGGAATGTGCCACACACCACATCCAACTGCAGGACTGACGGGAAGCAGGGGAAGAACATGGCACAGCCAAATCCCTGCATTGTAGGACTGTTCCCAGGGACCCAGTAAATGGGTTTTGATTGCAAAACTCAGCCCTGCAATGACTGGACTAACCTGGGATTCAGGGACTAACCCATGATTCATGGACTAACCTGGGATTCAGGGACTAAGCCAGGATTCAGGTACTAACTTGGGATTCAGGGACTAACCTGGGATTCAGGGACTAACCCAGGATTCAGGGACTAACCTGGGATTCAGGGACTAACCCAGGATTCAGGGACTAACCTGGGATTCAGGGACTAACCTCTGGCCCAGCAGCCAGAGCAGGACAGAGTGTCCTTGTGTACTCAACCCCCTTGGCTGAGGAGGAGCCACAGCCCTGCTGTTCTTCAACCAAAGAACCAGAAAAAATGTATCACAAGGTTCAAATGATTGTGCCCCTCTGCTCTGCTCAGGTGAGACCCCCCCTGCCTCCAGCTCTGGGGTGTCCAGCACAGGAAGGACATGGAGCTGCTGGAGCAAGTCCAGAGGAAGCCATGGACATGCTCCAAGGGCTGGAGCCCCTTTCTTCTGGGACAGGCTGGGACAGCTGGGGGGGCTCACCTGGAGAAGAGAAGGCTCCAGGGAGACCTGAGAGCCACTGCCAGGGCCTGAAGGGGCTCCAGGAGAGCTGGAGAGGGACTGGGGACAAGGGATGAAGGGACAGGACAAGGGGAATGGCTTCCCACTGCCAGAGGGCAGGGTTAGGTAGGATATTGGGAAGGAATTCCTGGCTGTGAGGGTGGGCAGGCCCTGGCACAGGTTGGGTAGAGAAGCTGTGGCTGCCCCATCCCTGGGAGTGTCCAAGGCCAGGTTGGACGGGACTTGGAGCAACCTGGGCTAGTGGAAGGTGTCCCTGCCCATGGCAGGGGGTGGGACTCAATGAGCTTTAAGGTCCCTTCCAAACCAACCCATTCTGGGATGATTCCATGACTCTGTGAAATACCAGGACAGAGCACGTGGTGTCCTCTGTGCTCACCCCCTGCTGCCATTCAAGTGTTGCCCGAGAGTGGCACTTGGGCCGCTTGTCTCCACCATGAGGGACATGCTGTGCCCTGAGCTCACCTGGTGCCTGCAAAGACTGGCACCAACAGCAGCATAATGTTTTAGACAAAAATTCCCTTTATTTACAGCCCCTCCAGAAAACAGAGGGGAGAGGGATGAAAGAAAGCGGGTGAGAGATTAAGGGAAAGTATGAGGAGGAGAATGAACTCCCTGAGATCTTCTGCCTCTGCATTGAGGATCCCCAGGGAAAGGACCCCTCCTGCTTTCCAGATCTGTCTTGTTATCCACTCATCCATCTTGCCACATACTCTGGGATCCTTTCCAAGGGTCAAATAAATGGCTGTGATTTATGCAATATAGGTCAGGACCTATTTAACAGCTTACAAAGGAGCCCCCCCCTCCTCCCTGTTCTCCCTCTGGCTCTTGGTGATGAGAAAATAGGTCACAGGCAGGCAGTGGGGGGGATTAATCATTTCTTCCGGCAACTGCTGGGAAAAATATTTTCAGTTCCATTTAATCATAAAGCTTTTTAATTAGTTAGTTTGCAATTTATAATGTATAGTTCATAAGCTCTTGTGTAAGGGGGCAGATTCCTGGAAGGAGAAATCTCCTGCTCCCCACCTCCCCTGGGCTGCATGGATGAAGTTCCCCATCAGAGCCTGGCAGGTCCTGGGACCAACAGCTACATGGTCTTCAGGTCTCTCAGCAGCCATAACTGCAGCCCCAGGGGATGGACACTCTGGCACAGTCCAGACTGAAATCCCTCTGCTCACCCAAGCAGGGAGGTGGTGGAAGGGGCACGTTCCTCTGGGATGGAAGAGCCAGAGCTTTAGGACTCTTTACCACTGACCCCACAGTGCAGTGTGGACCCCCATGGGAGCACGGGACAGGCTCTCCCGGTACAACACCCGGGTTCAGGATGCTAAACAGATGCCAAACTCACCTTTGGTGCAAATGAACCCAGGGACAACATTCCATAAAACCTCCAAGACTGGACACCCAAAAAGTGTGCTCCGGCCCACCCATCCCCATTCCCCACTGATGCCCCAGTACAGCAAAGAGAACCCTGGACTTTGGCTACCCAAAGCTCT
The DNA here is from genome assembly GCA_026770055.1 of Myrmophylax atrothorax. Taxonomy (NCBI): domain Eukaryota; kingdom Metazoa; phylum Chordata; class Aves; order Passeriformes; family Thamnophilidae; genus Myrmophylax; species Myrmophylax atrothorax. The sequence continues at coordinate 1,261,800 of JAOXXN010000259.1, forward strand.
CCCTGCAATGGGCCCACCTGCCCCAAGTGCTGTGGAGGTGAAGGGAGAAGCTCCTCCTGAATGAGGAGCAGATTTTCCACACTTGGGTCACTGGGACCACTGCTGGACTCTGGAGGGTTGATGGCCACTGCCACCCACGTGGCCAAGTGCAGCAAGAGAAGTAACCTACTGATCAACCAACTGCTGTAGGTGATGTTACACCCTTAAGCAAAGCTCTGTCCCCCTCTCCCCACTAAAGCTGTGGGTGAACCCCACAAGGTCCCACAGTACCTTCTCATAATACTGCAGCTCATAGTCCAGGATGACTCCGTTGGGCTGGTCGGGCTGGGACCAGGACAGGGTGATGCTGTCCACGGTGCGGCTCACCTGGTGCATGATGGACACAGCAGAAGGAGCTGGAAGAGAGAGCCAGAGAGGGAGCTCAGTCAGACACCTGCACAGGTAGGACAGCTGCCCAGGTAGGACCCTCAGCGCCGGCTGGAGGTGGCCAGGTGGGTTATTGCTGTTTGGAGCTCTGGAATTCACTCCCAGCAGTGTCAGGGCTGTTCAGTGGGCAGGAGATCCTGGATTTTGCTGTTTGTAGAGAGCAGTTAGGGGAGAAAAAAAATGTTTCTGCTGAGTTTGTAATTAGAGAAAACATAAGGCAGTTTCTCCAACAGGAAAATGGGTAATTCCAAGGCAAAACGAGCCCAGGGTTGGAGCAAGCACAGCATTATTCTAACTGGGAAAAGCCCCACCAGCTCAGTAACATGCAACCCTTCCTGCTGGCTCTGAGGAAATCGGGGGGTTTGCACTTTCCATTTGCATAGAGAAGCTGCCCAGGGCTCAGAAGAAGCTGCCCAAGGCTCAGGAGAAGCTGCCCAAGGCTCGGGAGAAGCTGCCCAAGGCTCGGGAGAAGTCCTCCAAGGCTCGTGAGAAGCCCCCCATGGCTCGGGAGAGGTCCCCCAGGGCTCAGGAGAGGCCCCCTAAGGCTCGGGAGAAGCTGCCCAGGGCTCAGGAGAAGCCCTCCAAGGCTCAGGAGAAGTCCCCCAAAGCTCGGGAGAGGCCTCGCAAAGCTCGGGAGAAGCCCCCCAAGGCTCGGGAGAAGCCCCCCAGGGCTCAGGAGAAGCCCCCCCCCAAGGCTGTGGTGGGCGCGGGGGGCGCGCGGCTCCTCCGCCGGCTGTGCTGGCGCTGCAGGTCGCACATGCCAATCACGGGAGGTGATGCAGCAGCCTGAGCAGGCAACGCAAACCTGACCTGACACGCTGACAATGGCGCACCCGCCCCAGCCCCTGCACGCTGCCCCAGACGCCTCTGGTCCCACGAGCACAAAGGGCCCTGCCCGGGTCCCGCAGCTGCCACTGCGCACCCTGCGCCGCCGATGGGGCTTGACACGGGGCCAGGTGGGCACGGCGCGGGCACAGCTGGTGCCACGCCGTGGGAAAGCTGTCCTGGGGACCTGCGCTGACAGGCCCGTGGGGCTGGGACCACGGCGTGGAGCTGCCACCTCCCTGGGAACCTGCAGCCGGCTCCGGCTGTGGATGGGGCAGGGGAGCCAACCAGCCTGGGCTGCTCCCAATCCATCGGATTGGGAGGATGCAGAGCCCATCGCCGCCTGCAGCTTCGTCCTGAGGGGCAGCTCCAACCTCTGCTCTCTGTGAGCAGCGACAGGACTTGAGGGAACGGCTGGAGCTGTGCCAGGGGAGGGTTAGCTTGGATCTCAGCAAAAGGTTCTTCCCCCAGAGGGTGGTGGGCACTGAAGAGGCTGCCAGGGCAGTGGGCACAGCCCCGAGGCTGCCAGAGCTCCAGGAGTGTTTGGACAACGCTCTGAAGGACAGGGTGGGATTGCTGGGGTGTCTGTGCAGGGCAAGGAGTTGGACTGGATGGTCCTGGTGGGTTCCTCCCAGGTCAGGATAACCTGTGGTCCTCTGGTTCCAGGTACTGATAGCAGAGATGCCACAGTCCTGCAGCACCAGCTGCAGGTGCCCAGCCTTGCTGGAGTGGCTGACACACACACAGGTGCCTGTGCTGCCTCTTCTCCACTACACTGAGATTGGTGAGCCCAGCACGTGTCCTTGTCCACCCTGTGCCCAGCCTGCCCACAGCACTGCCAACACATCTGTCAGTCCAAGGCCATTCCAAACCTCACCCAGCCCTGGAGAGTGTGAACTCCAGCCAAGCGTTAGCCCTGGCACGTCTGCCAGTGCAGACTCACTGCTCCAGCAGCTCCAGGGCAGAGGGGAGGCCTCGGGGGTGGGAGAGGACTGCAGAGCAGGAACATGAAAGCTTCCCCATCACTTGCATGCCAGGCCTGGATACAAATGGATGCAGAGAGGTTTGCACTCTGATGGGCTTTTACCAAGTCCAACCCTTTCAATATTTCATGGAAGAACAACTCATTTGACAGCCCTGAGAAACAGCTCAGAGGAGCAGCACACAAAGCAGTGCCTCTCACCCACCCCTAGGCTGGCTCCCCTTGGCATCACGGGCAGCAACAGGAGCTGTGCCAGCTGGGATTGCAGCAGGAGGACTGTGGTACTTGGACCAGTGAGGCACCAGCGTTCCTGCACATCACTGCAAGGAATTACCACTGAGCTACTCCTCTCACAGACACCAACAAAAGCCATTTTTCTGATCCATGGTGAGTGTTCAGTGTCTGTGTGCCAAAGGGCTGGGTATGGGTAAAGCAAGACCTGCCACTACACTGCTGCACCATTTCCCTTCACCTGCCTGGGCCTTCCCACTCCTGAAGGAATCCTGATGTGGATCAGCCTCAGCAGAGTGTTGTCGAGCTCCAGTTTTGTCTGGAACTTACTAAAACTAAAGGAGAGCAGACGACTTCAATCATTGCCAAGTGTTCAAGGCCAGGTTGGAGGGGCCTTGGAGAAACCTGGTGTAGTGGAAGGTGTCCCTGCCCATGGCCGGGGGCAGAATGAGATGAACTTGCAGGTCCCTTCCAAACCAAACCATTCTGGGATTCTAACAGATCCTGAGACCAACCCTTCCATCCATTCCTGGTTAAGGCAAACCCCATTAGCCACCAGTCTGAAACTCTCAGTGTAACCTCAGCCCTGCCCTGGCTGCACAGACACAGCACTGCTCCCGCCCACCGTGATGTCCCGTCCCAGGGCTTCAGGCCACGTGTTCACACAAACTCCTGGGAACAGTTTCTCATGCTGGTGTTAAGATAAAACACAGGTAACATTTCTGGAGCCTGTCAGCTCTTGCCAGAGCTTGCTGCTTCCTTGTCAACACAGATATCATAGGACACCTGCGATTTTCAAGACAAACATTTCTCTCTCTCTCTGGAGACAAGCCTTGGAAGGGAGATGTGACCACGCTCCAGATGCCCTGCTGCAGGATGGCACTGCACTGAGGGGACAGCACAGCCTGTGGTCTCTCTGGCCACCTGCTCTGGGAACTGATCCCATGCTCATGTGGGCTATTCAAGGACAGGGGCTGCACAGACCTGCCCCACCACAAAACTGGGATGTGGCAACATCCACAGTTTAGACAGGCTGCTCCAGGACAGTGGCCACACACAGCCAGACCTGTCCCACCACAGAAATGGGATGTGGCAACGCCCCAGGATTTAGACACAGGTTCAGTGGCCTTGTAGCTCAAGAAGCTCTTCAGCTTCAGGTTCCTCCTGGTAGGAGTGAGGTCTCTGGGATGTTCTGCTTCCAGTTCCATGCACTGCCCACCAATCTGGGAGTACATGGTTCCTGCCAGGGGGCTCCTGCCTCTCCAGGCTACGCTAAGGAAGCTGCACAAAGTATCAGCTCCAGAAAGATGGTGTGACTCATCTGTGAGCAGCCAGGGCCAAGCTGCTGCATACCTGGTGAACCTGTCCTGGTCTGGCCCACAGAAGGACCCAAATGGATGAGGTGGAGCTCATCTGATGAGCCTGAATGAGGAAAATGTGCTGCATGGTGGGAGGAGGCAGGTGAGATGAATGACTACAGCAACTTCAGCTCTTTTCCTACACCTGGGGCAAGGGAGTGTCTCTGGATGGGCAGGAACCTCCCCATTGTGTCTCCTCAGTAACTGCTCCTGTATCAGAGACATCAGGGGAGTGCACAAGGATAAAATCCCAGGAAGTAGTAGGTCAGAAGTGACCCGTGGTTGCTTCTGGTCCCGCTGACTGGCTGAGTAATTTCATAGTCAGATCCCTTGTCTCAGGACTGTGTCCAGTTGGATCTGAGTACGTCCATGGATGGGGATCCCACGGGCTCTCTGAGCACCAGCCCCACCTGCCTCACTCTTGTGGGGAAGAAACTTTTCCTCACATTCCACTGGAACTTTGCTCATTGTTCCTTGTGGCAATTTCTACTCTCCCCTCACAATGCACCTCAGGGAAAAGTCAGGCTCTGTCTTCTCTTCAACCACCCTTTTGAAGTGGAAAGCTGTAGGTAGATGCCTCAGCCTCCTCCTCTCCAGCCCCAGCTCTCAGCTGCCCTCACACCTCGTGCTCCAGCCCCAGCCCAACCTCCTCATCGTCCTGCTGGACCTGCTCCAGTTTGTCCAAGAATGTGGTACTGGGAGCCCCAGAGTGGGCACAGCACCCCGGGCGTGGCCTTACAAGTGCCAAGCGAGGGGTTCAGTCCCACTCCTCAATTTTGGCCAACAGAGCACAGAACTCTGCAGTGCCCCAAACTGTGGTCCTGGTCACACCTTCACCACAGGTGAGGGCCTGGGGCACAGAGAGAGGCTCCCACACCTGTGAATCAGAGATGGGCTGGGACTGGATGTCTGAGTTTGATACCAGTTTAGTGGAGTCACCCAGACCCCAGAGTGACCTTCCCAGGTCCAGCTGTGAGGAAACATTTCAGCTGCATCGTGGCACCGACGCCCAAGGAGCTGAGTGTGCCCTGTGACACACACAGGAGATCAGATAAGGAGCATCCCCACTCCCAAAGCCACCATCACCCTGAGGCATCACCCACAAAGGTGTCAGCAGAGGCAGATTTATCCCTATGATGTCTCCAGGTGTAGCAACAATGCAAAAAATAAACAGAGCTTCATCCCACAGCACATGGAAATACTTCTCATGACTGAAAACCTCGAGCCCCAACATCATTTTGAGGCAAAATGAATCATTCCAGCCCTTGAAAAGCACTTTTCTGTATCCTTTTTATCAGGGATGGCCTCAGATTCCTCAGATTCCTCTTAGAGGAGCCCTGTGGCTTCTCCAAATTGCTGGAGAAATAAACCAAGCCAAAACCACCACTGGAGTGTAAAACAAGCTTAATGAAAATCCACTAATGTACAAAGCCAATGTCTCTCACATGATGACCCCTCTGGGGCAGAAGCACAGGAGGGATGTGAGGGACATTTCCGTGGTCATCATCCCAAGCCACACGACACTGATCACAGCCAGACCCTTGCCAAGGCTGGGCTTGGGGCTTTGGCAGCTCATCTTAATCCACCAGGGGCTGAGCTGACTGCCCTGGCTCGGGGGAGGCACTGCAGGATCAGTCAGAGGGTGCTGATCAGTCTGGGGGTGCTGAGCTGTCTCGGGGTGCTGATCAGTCTGGGGGTGCTGATCAGTCTGGGGGTGCTGAGCTGTCTGGGAGTGCTGATCAGTCTGGGGGTGCTGATCAGTCTGGGGGTGCTGAGCTGTCTCAGGGTGCTGAGCTGTCAGGGTGTGCTGATCAGTCTGGGGGTGCTGATCAGTCTCAGGGTGCTGATCAGTCTGGGATGCTGATCAGTCTGGGGGTGCTGAGCTGTCAGGGGGTGCTGATCAGTCAGGGGGTGCTGATGGCTCTGCTTGTCTGGCTGTTCTGCAGCCCACACAGTGTGACCCACCACCAAGGCTGGAATGACAAAAGTCAGTTGTGCCCTGGGCTCTTCCTCAGCCTGGGCAGCAGGTCGAGGGAGGGGATTCTGCCCCTTCTGCTCTCAGAGACCCCCCGGCAGTGCTGCCTCCAGCTCCAGAGTCCCCAGTACAGGAGGGACATGGACCCACTGGAATGGGTACAGAGGAGATCATGAAAATGATTAGATGAATGCAACACCTTCCCTGTGAGCAAAGGCTGAGAGAGTCAGGGGTGTTCAGTCTGGAAAGAGAAGAGAAGACTCCAAGGGCACCTTATAACATCTCCCAGTACCTAAAGGGGCTCCAAAAGTGCTGGAGAGGGACTTTGGACAACGGATGGAGTGACAGAACAAGAGCTTCAAACAAAGAGAGTAGGTTTAGATTGGATATTGGGAAGGAATTCTTCCCTGTGAGGGTGGGCAGGCCCTGGCACAGGGTGCCCAGAGCAGCTGTGGCTGCTCCATCCCTGGAAGTGTCCCAGGTTGGACAGGGCTTGGAGCAACCTGGTCTAGTGGAAGGTGTCCCTGCCCATGGCAGGGGGTGGAATGAGATGATTTTTAAGGTCTCTTTCAGCCCAAACTATTTTGGGATTCTAAGACAGCTTAGGACAGTGTCCTCTCAACCCATGCCAGCTCAATGCCACAGGGTGAACATGGCCAGGCATGAAGGTCTCAAATCCTACCACAGCATATTCAGGCATTTTCATTATGTCCTGCTTGACTGACTGTCTCCCAGGAAAGGTCAAACATCAGTTGTTAGGGAGGAAATGTATGGTCATGATGGGCTTTGGCAAGAGAAGCACCAGAGCCACCAGGCTCTTCATCAGTGTAGCAGCTTCAGCCTCACAGAGGCCAATGAGGTTTCCTGTGTACCCCAAAGTGGGTCTGGCCACTGACAAGGTGGATCTGAGGCATCCTGAAGAAATGCTCTGAACAAGCAGGAGGGTACCAGGCAAGGAAAGGCATTTGCCCTCTTCAGTCTGGGTTTGTACCAGAGGGTGGGCTCAGTATCAGTGAGACAGGTGGAACCAGGCACTGGGGTGCTCTGGCCTCTCCCAGGTGCATCATTCATGGCCAGGCTGGACTAGATGATCATTGTAGGTCCCTTCCTACTGAAATAGTCTATTCTATTCTATTCTATTCTATTCTGTGCTGTGCTGTGCTGTGCTGTGCTATGCGGTGCTATGCTATGCTGTGCTATGCTATTCTATTCCACGCCATGCCATGCCATGCCATGCCATGCCATGCCATGCCATGCCATTCTATTCTGCAGACCATGCTGGAGAAAGGGTGCACCAAGAGGTCCAGCTGCCTGAGCACAGAGCAGTGAAGGCTGACAAGGGACACACTCCCCTGTGGACTGAGCCCTCCTCTCCCCCTGCACCCTCCAGTTCCCCAAACCACCAAATCCAAGGAGTGCTGTGGGATGGCACTCCCAGAGTCTCTGGTCCAACCTGTCTGCCACATGATGGTCCCAACACTACACCAGGGAAGGCAGAGCTGTGAATCTTTCAACCTCCAAGGAAGGGGCTTCTCCAATGACCAGCCCCTCTGTATCACTACCCTTTTAGTCTTTCTGAAGTAAAATGAAAATTTTTGGCCATAAAGCACAATCTTTCTCTGCCACATGCCTGTAAACGAGCCCCCCCATGTCCTGCCTCCCAGGCACTGTAGCTGAGGCACATCCAGCGTGTCTTCTAAAGGAGAAGAGATCAAAAGGGATGCTCTGGGCCCTGGTCATGAAGCTGAAGTCACTTCTATGAAAAAGCTTTTTCTTTTTTTAAGAAGAGCTTTTTCAAAGATCCTGAACAGGCACATCTCTCTTTCCAGGCCTACATCTTTGACGGAAAGCATGCCCAGGTCTCCCTCTGACAGAGCTGATCCGAGAGGATGCTGTCACACACAGGCCAACAGCTCCCTGGGCAAGGGAGCAGGGAGCTCCATGGCCACCAACCTCAGGGGATACTTAGACAGCCTCTGGTAAGAGAAACCAAACCCTCAGGTGGCCCAGATCCACCCCACAGAGGCAGCTTAACCAGCTGATCCTCCACAAGAGGCTTTGGATTCTGTAACCAGGCATTTGCCTGATGTCCTGCAGGAACAAATGGATGTGTTGGTTGCACTGTGAAGCCTCCAGATTGCCATAGCCAGAATTTTACGTTCATACAGAGTTGCTTCTTTGGGGCTTGCTGGAAATGATAAAAAGAGATTAAGGGAGAGAAGGAAATGGATTATAACAAGAGGGAAAGAAATATGAGTTTTCCAGGAGAAACAGTCACTTCTCAATGACAGCAAAAGCTGAAAGGTCACACCAACTGCAAACTCCAGGGCAGCACAAACAGACAGTGCAAGAACACAGTAATTTAGGAGAAAACTGGGAAAAGCCTCTGTAACATCCAGGTCTGAACATCTGCACTGGACTGGCCATGGAGTCCAGGCAGAGCTCAAATCAGCTGAAATGCTTGTGGTTGACCCTACGAGTGTGTTACAGACACACACCCCATTTCCTCTGAGGACTTCAGAGGATGATGAGCCCACAGTGGCTCTGGGGAGGTTTTCCTCAAGCTGTCTTTGAAAAGGCAATTATTATTTTCAGGTTGATATTTATGGACCTCACTTCCCAACTGCTGGAACTTTTCCGAGTTTTGTGGAGGAGGTGTCTAAAAACCAAATTTTGTTCCTGTGGAAGAATTGAAAGATAATGAAATTATTTCCCTTTCATCCATGGCAGAAGGGTTGGAACTGGATGAACTTCAAGGTCTCTTCCAACTCAAACCAGTTTATGATTCTATGATTCTCTTCTGCTATCTAAGTAGACTGAGTTTCTGGAGCACTTTCATCCACCCACATATCAACCTGACGACTCCCTCCTCAACAATTTCCAATTTTTGTTAACTTCCTTTTCAAACATAAAACTCAAAACTGAGCTCAGTGGCCAGAATGCACCTCTCAACTCTGCACTTAGGTTTGATATTCCTTTGTGTCCAAAATCCCAGAACATACTGGCTTGGAAGGGACCCACAAGGATCATGGAGTCCAACCCTCAGCCCTGCACAGGACCAGCCCCAAGAGTCACACCCTGTGCCCCAGAGCA
>JAOXXN010000259.1:1297877-1314155 GCA_026770055.1 Myrmophylax atrothorax
AGCCACAGGGCTGGGAGGGAAGCAGGGGGTGTCTCGGCTGCTGTGGGTGCTGTGGGGTTGCCTCAGGTCAGTGCATCACAGACACCTTCTGGGCTGGGGGAAGGTGTCCTGACCATGGCAGGGGGTGGAACAAGATGGTCTTTAAGATTCCTTGCAACCCAAAGCGGTCTGTGATCCAAAGGGTGCTGTGCTGGGGACGTGCTGCAACCCAGAAGGCAGAGGAAGGGGGATCTCTCCACTGCTGACAGTGGTGGGAGGACAAGCTGGACACCTCCCTCCTTTACCACCAGCATCTCCAGTAGGGCAGCCCAGTGATCACAGCTCCAGCATCCAGTGGGAGGCATGGGAAGGGATGCTGGCAATGCCTGCACAGAGGTCCCCTCAGTGGGCACTGCCAGCAGGGACCAGGGGTCAGCTGCAGAGAGGACACTGCCCGAGCTCTCCCAGGCACTGCTGGGTCTCCTCAGCTCCCCGGGGGCTGTGCCCTCCACAGCCTTGCACAGATTTGGGCACTCGGGGCTCTGTCCCCCATACAGGTGCCCTTTGATGATCCTCATGGCTGGTCCTCAGCTAAAGACCAACACCCAGCAACGAACCATCTTGTTTTACATGCTCCAAAACACGGAGAAGTCCCTCATCTCATTAGCTTGCTCTAGTGGTTAATCACTTAGAAACACATGCCTATTTTTTTTAATTTGTTTAGCTTCAGTTTAACCCTACAGTTCTTGTTATCCCTTCCTTTAGCAGATTAAAAATCCCTTTAGAGGCTGGGGTTTCCCTTGGTAATCATCTCACCTCCTAATCTTCTTTGTGAGAAGCCACTGAGCTCTTTCAGTCCCTTGTGGAAGGGCACTTTCCACAGCTCTTGGGACATTTGTCCTGGAGGTTCATTTTTCATATCCCACTTGAACCTTGCAGAGCAGGACAGGCTGCTCACCTGGAGGCATTTTCCTGACCCCAGACTACAGGACAGGCAAATTTTGCATTTAACTTCTTTATACAAGATGTGGCCTTGCAGGACCTCCCAGACCTCCTCACTTGCTGCTCATGGTTTTATCAGCAGAGATTTTTCACTCCCCACCAGATGCAGGTCTGGCTCTGGGTGCTGCTGACCCATGGTGGGGTCTCCTGTCCCCTCACGCACCTGAGGAAGACACTTAGAATCACAGAATTGTTCAGGTTGGAAAGTCCTCTTAGATCATTGAGTCCAACCAGTAACCCACCACTGAATCTTGTCTCCAAGTGCCACATCCACATGTCTTTTAGATTCTTCCAGGGATGGTGACCCCACCACTTCCTGTGTTTGAAAACCCTTTCAGTGATGAAATTTTTCCTAATACCCAATCTAAACCTCTCCTGGCACAACTTGAGGCCTTTTTGTCTCCTTCTATTCTTTGTTCTTTGAAGAACAATCCCAAGACCTCATGCTGGCTCAGTACTATACCAGGTCTCTCCATCCATCTCCAGAGCAGAGGTGGTGCTTGGGTCAAGCTGACTCCATGGTCCTGGTACATGAGCACTGATGGCATCCAAGCAAGGACGGTGGGAAGAGACCTCAGGTCTCCAGGCCACTCTCCAGCTAAATCAGGCAGCTGCTTGCAGCCAAGCTTTGGAAATCCCTGAGATGATGATCCTCAACCTCTCTGGGGAACAGTCTCTGCTTTTCCAATGCCCATTCTGAGCCTCTCAAGCTTCAGCCTGTGACTGCTGTTCCCTCCTACAGGATCTGGCACCACCCATGGGGGATTGGCTCCATCCTCTTTGCCCCACACAGAGCTGTGCTGAGAGCCCTTCTTGTGTTTTCCTTCACCAGGTTCCCTCCACTGCACTGAGATCAGCTCGTGCCAAGCTCCAGCCACAGGAGCAGCAGTTCAAGCTGCATCCCTCCATAATTCCACACAGCATGTGATCCAACACAGCTCTGCCAGCTGCTCAGGAGCTGGCAAAGAGCGACATACAGAGCTTTGCTGGCCTAAGGGAGCTTGAAGAAACTGCACTAAGATCTGGAACAGAGCTTGACACATCCAAAAACCCTCACCCAGCCTGAAAATCCCAGCAACTCAACTCATTCCCTACTGGCATCCAGAGTTCAGGCCCACCAAGGGTGAGCAGCCACTACAATAAGGCACCAGAGCCAACCCAGACACCCAGAATCTGGAGGGTGCTGAGGATATCGATCTCGGTGATGCTGAACAAGGAGCTGCCCCGAGCACCCACCTGCAGGCTGGGGCAGGAGGGACAAGTGACATGGCACAGCATCCTGACATCCCCCAATCTGCTGGTTTGCAGGGCTGAAGTCACTTGCAGAGAGTGACAGGCAGATCTCTGGGTGCTGAGTGACTGGGCAAGAACACGGCAAATGAAATTCAGCAGTGACAAAAGGAAACTAATGCACTTGGGGGAGAAGAGCCCTAATTATCCAAACACAATGATGGCACTAAATTAGCTATTAACATGCAGGGAGGGGATCTCGGCAGCACTAGAGATAATGTTCTGAAAACATCAGTTCAAAGCTCATCCATCATCAAAAAAAATGAGAAAATGTAAGGAATTATGAAGAAAGGAGCCCAGTGCAGAGCAGGAATGTCACTAAGCCATGCATGGAGTCAGGGTTTGAACAGTGCTGGCAGTGGTGGTCACCCCCAGCCAAGGGCATGAGCAAGCTGATAAAAATGATTAGGGACACAGAGCAGCTTCCATATGGAGAGTCAATCAACTCAGAGATTCCATGTGAAAAGAGGCCACTCGGGGAGGGACATAAAGCCATCAGGAATTCAGGAGACGTGAATGGGAATAGATTGCTTGCAATTTTTACAGTGTGCAAGGACATATTTTTTAACATGGTCCATAATTAAATTGTGTAACTTAGTGCCATGGGGCACCATGGGCTCTTGAAATATGAACAGAAGGAACCATCACTCTATCCACCCCTTACTTCTCTACTGTCTGGTCAGTACAGAGCTCTGCAGACCGGCAAACACCAGGGTCATGTTTTTGCATCACACACACCATCTTGCCCAACTCAGGTCAATCTCTCCCTTGGATACCTCCTGGATGTGTTTCTGAGTCTGCCCAGAGTAACTGGTGAGCACCCATGAGACCTCCAGCTACCAAGAGCTGCAGCTGAGTTTCCAAGGGACACAGGGAGGATGTCCATGCTCCAACCCCAAACACATTCGTCCTGGTGAGCTAAGTCAACAACAACAACACCTGGAACTGAAGCTGGAGGGGCTGCCAAACAGAGGTACCGTGGGGCTAAGGACAGTCACTGTGTCCCCATGAGACCAGCAGGACCCACAGCACTGTGGGTGTCACACTCTGGACCATGGGCGGTGTCCCTGGAATCCCAGCATCCCATGATGTCACACTGTGGACCATGGACTGCATTGCTGCCCCCTCAGCATCCCACAGGTGTGACTGCAGCAGGAGCAGGGTCTCTGGAGCCCTGGTCTTTGCCCCTGCCATGGATGTGTGACGCTGCCCAATCACCCTTCATGCTAAAACCTGCAGCATGTCGCCTGCACGTCCATTAAACCTGTACTAGGAGGCTGCTCCAACTCCTCTGCTGCCTCCAAGAGCCTTCTGTGGAGTAAGAAACCAACCCAAAACAGATCAAAGATGTCCACAGAGAGGCTGCTTAAGGGGAAAGAGCTTCTGGGCTTCCCATTTGAGGGGTATGTTTCCCTTCATGCTCAGCCCAGTGATTAGTGCTCGCTGGGGAATCGGAGCTGCAAAATGAATTTGAGAAGACAGAGCAGTGTCAGGCTGTTAGAGGCTCAAAAAGGATCTTGGCTCCCCTGAGCCCCAAGGCTGAGCACTTACCATTCAGATTTAACAACCAAATGCTTCCAAGGCAGGCAGAGGCCTCCCCACTCGCCTCTCCCTCCCCGACCCCTCCCCAAGGACACCATTAGCACCTGAAAACGGAGAAGCCACGGCCTTGGAGCAGCATTTGGGGTTGGCAGACACTGGATCTGCATGAGAGGCTCCGAGACAGCTTCACACGGAGGGCGCTCGTATTTTTGGAAACAGCATCCCAGAGGGCTGCAGGGGATGCTGCTTGTTCTCCTGCCAGCCCCGACTGCTTTGGAAAGTTTGGTTAAGCTCCATTTGGCTGCCTCTGAGTTATTCAAGCACAGAAAGAGGGTTATTGGTTACAGGAGGTTTCAGGGCTGGTTTCTGGGCATGGTTCAGGTGAGGAAGCCCCAGCCTGGGCTGCTCGGTGCCGCTCTGGCCACGAGGAGAGGCAGCCTCTCCCACAAGCATGGAGAGTCATGGCTAAGTCAGCAGAGGGTTATTGAAAAGGACATAATCAGAGCTCCTGGGTCTGCTCAGTCCTGGCTCTGCAGCCGGGGGCAAGAAGCACCTTCTCTGCAGCCCAAACGCCTCCACAGCCCCACTGACCTCCCTGCACTTCCCTCCACGCCTCCGGCAAAAGTGCTCTCTTCCCCAGGCAGAAGGTTTGGCAGGAAAAGCTGGACAGGAGCAGGCAGGACAGCTCCAGGCTGCACCTCAAACCACCCCAGGAGCCCGGGACGCCCCTCCTCTCCCTCAGCTGCTCACCAGCCTAATGCTGATCATAAAGAAACCTCTGTGCGTCTCCAGGGAAGCGGGACTCAGAGTGGGGCACAAAGCCTCCCGCAGCTGTGTGTTTGCAAACAACCCAGCTGAGCTGTGAAGAGGGGCTGAAAGCTGTAATTGTCTTTAATTAAAGGAGGTTGGAGGCATCTCAAGCTTTGACAAAAGACATTTCCAGTCTGCCAGCAGCTCCAGCACTCAGTGCTGCCGCAGCCACAACCTGGCCCGGGGGTTCAAAGGTGGTGGGTGACACTGGGGACATGGGGACACCAGCCCCAGGTGCAGATACAGCAGTGCCACGGCAATGCCACACACCTGCAGGGCACAAGAGACGGGCACACATGCACTCCAAGGAGGATGCAGGCAGCCAGATCGCGGCAGGATGAAATACCTGGGACCCCTACAAACCTTACACTTTGGACCAGATGTGGGCCAGATGTGTCTATGCTGGGACCCAGCAGCTGTTTGAGGCATTCCACTCTCCTGCTGGACCTGCTTGCACGTGTCTGTGTCCAAGGTGCCACCTCAGCCCTACTGGTGTCCCACCCCTGTCCTGCCCTGCCCTTGTCACCCGTCGCAGTGGCATCATGGAGATGACCCTCAGAGCCAGAGGCCATGGACCAAACAGCAAGAGTGCTGCTGCTGCACTTCTTCCTGGCTAATTAATTAATCCTGCTTGTTAGTGAGCTACCTGGGCTGGCATGAAGCTCTGCCACGGTGCTGCATCCTCACAAGCTCATGCTGGGCTCTGCAGCCCTGCCCACAGCAGGACCTCACACTGCTGGATACCCACACACATCATCCTACCCCCAACAGCTCTCTCCAAGGCTGGCCCTTGCTCCCAGCCACACTCTGAGCTTCAGGGAGGTGACAATGTCTCCCTGAAGCTCAGGGTACCAAAGCTCAGGGTTCTAAAGCTCCTTCCCTCTTCTCCTCCATCCTCCAGGGCTGAGGCTCCCCAGGGAGAGCCTATTGCCCACCACACGCTGCCTCCTCCCTCCCCTCCCTCCCGCCTTTGCTTTTGGCCTTCCAGCACATCAGCATGCAGGAAACCACTGCTCTGGTTTCCATGGAAACCCCATCGCAGGGGGCACCCCTCAGTCTATGCAACATGGCTGGGCTGGCGCAGCAGTGGTGGCTCCCCCACCCCTGCCTTGGCAACTCCCTCCTGGGACACCCCAAAGACCTTCTGAGCCCTGGTGTTGCAACTTGGTGCTGCCAGAGGAATGTCACACTCCCTCTCCTCTGTTTGCCCAGAGAAGCTGGGGCTGCCCCGTCCCTGGAAGTGCCCTAGGCCAGGCTGGACAGGGCTTGGAGCAACCTGGGACAGTGGAAGGTGTCCCTGCCCAAGGCAGGGGTGGGACTGGATGGGCTTTAGTCCCTTCCAACCCAAACCAGTCTGGGATTCTTTAGGCAGGACTGAGTAGCAAACCTGCAACTGCGTCTGGTCTGAACCCTCCACTCAGCTTTGCACATTATGCTCCATCTGACTTCCCACCATCCCACACTCTCCTGTGCTCCACATGTGCCTTGCAGCTGGAAATGCTGAAAAACCAGCCCTTGGACAAGGGTAAATCCCCACCCTTTCCCATGTATAAGTGCAGAGAACCAAATACATCCCAAATCAAGTCCTACAGGACCCACTGTGTGTGTTGGGCAGGTCCCCATGTGCATAGTTGTGCCTGGGAAATCCTGGAAAGAGCAGCCGAGCTCTAATTCAAGAGAAACAAAAACAAACTGGGATCACTTCCATCTGTGCCAGACAGAAAAAAAACTTTCCAGAAGCAAAAAAAACAAAAACCAAACCAGTTCTAATTATAGGTTGTCCTGAAGATACACACACTCAGATTTGTCACTCTATTTGCAAATTAGCCATACTCTGGTGACAATGGGAGCAGTGGCATGCTGGGCTCTTCTGGCTTCATAACCCTCCTTGGAAAGGAGGAACCCCAGTGTAAGCACTCACTGAGGGTGAAGCAGTGCATCCTGCCATTCCCTTTTATAGAATCATTAAGATTGGAAAAGCCCTCTAAGATCAAGTCTAACCATTAATCCAGCACTGCCATGGTCACCACTAACCCATGTCCCAAGTGCCACATCCACATTTTTTTTTTGAACACCTTCAGAGATGGTGACTCCACCACTGTCCTGGCCAGCCTGTTGCAATGCCTCACCATCCTTTCCAGGAAGGATTTTTCCCTAATATCCAACCGAAACCTGCCCTGGCACAACTTGAGGCTGTTTTCTCTTGTCGAGCAGAGCCCAACCTCCCCCTGGCTCCATTCTCCTGTCAGGAAGTTGGAGAGAGTGAAAAGGTCCCCACTAAGCTTCCTTTACTCTAGGCTGAGCCCTCCCAGCTTCTTCAGTTGCTTCTCATCAGACTTGTGCTCCAGACTCTTTCCCAGCTCCACTCCTGTCTCCAGACATGCTCCAGAAAGGTCCTAAGGCTGAGATTGGCCTGGCTGGAAAACCAACCTGGAGAAAACCTGGAGATTGTTTTTCCTCCAACAGCTCCTTCACCTCCTATTCTTCAGTTGGTGTCAAGTCCACTCCCAGGGTGTAAATTGAGAGTAAAACACCACCATTGCTGCTTGGATCAGTGTGGGAGCAGATGCAGGGGATGGTGCCCAGGAAGGTGATGGGATGGCAGCGCTCACCATTCCCCCATGGGACTGCCAAGATAACAGCAAATAAAGGCAGCTCTTCATCCATCACTGGGGTGCACTGTGGGGAAAGGTGAATGAGAAGCTTCTCTGAGCATGAGTCATTCCCCAGATGTTTCTCCTAATTCTGTTTTTCCTGCTTTTCCTCGTTCTGTTTTATTAATGAGGCTGCACAGAATCACAGAATATACAGATGCACTGAAAGGTTCAAAATTAATTTTGCTCACTGTGCTGCAAGGAAAGGCCTGCAGCAGGAGTATTTCCACTGGGATAAACCCTCCTAAGATTCCTGCCTTCAGCTCCAGGAATCCTCTGGATGGTGGCTGGCATGGGCGAGCAGCTCCAGCATTTGCTGCCTGCACAGCTCAAGGAATCACCTCCTCCTCCTCCTTTCTCAGCACAGATCCCTCAGAGCCAAAGACAGTTCTGTAGGAGTCCAAACCATCCAGGTGAGGATGAAGATGGAAGTTATCTGCCAAAATAACGCTCTGGGATTGTGGTGACAGCAATATGGACAGATACTGGAGAACGGTCACCAGTACACGACAGTGGAGGGATCCGGAACAAGGGAAGGGAGGAAAAGGGGCAGAGGGCGGCTCATGGAGATAAGTTGGTTTTCACTGAAATGTCTCAAGAGAGAGATCAGCACCTCAGAAATTCCCAGCTAAGGGTCTGATGCCCAGAAATGTCCTGTATGCCACCTGTCCCACATGGGCACTTCAGGCCACTGCATGCTGGACCAGCCCACATCCATTCACCCTGCATGGCCCAGGAGGATGCAGACACCCTGCCCAGGAATGGCTCTCCTGAAGGGCAGGGAAAAGGTGGAAGGGCATGATTGGAACCATCCACTGCTGTCCAAGAACAGACATGTCCCTGATCCTACACAGACCCTCCCTGTGTTCCCAAAGAAGGCCCCTGCAGAGCCTGGGCCATAAAACTGCAGCTCTGGGGCATTTAATGGAGTGTGCTGTTCATGTTTGACAAACATTATCTGTTCCTGTAGCCACTTCAGAAGTCACTATGATCTTTTCCAAAGCCAGCCAGGCTGGAAAATGTCATTTGGAGCAAAGCATGCATGTTACTCTGCTTCGGGGGCTGCACTTCAGGCTGCACTTTAATTCCAACTAATCTGGAGGGTTTGGGCATTTTGATAGCTTGAAATGACAAAGCCTTTCTCTCGTGGCCATTTACTGTTCACTCTGCTCCTGTTCCTGTCACAGCTCCAGGTGTAACAACCACTCCTGGGATCATAATGTTTGGGAAGGAAATTGATAGCTGTGGTTTCAGACTTAAAAATGGTCTTCCTGAACACGAGGTCTCCGTGAGCTCTGGATGTGACAACACTCTGAAAGTGCCAAAAGACTCCAAAAGCAGGAGGTTGTAGTTGAAACCTGTCAGTGCCCAAATCCTGAAGATACTCCCTCCAAATGCATTTTGAATTTGCTTCTAGTCATAGGAGTTATTTCTTCCCTGTGGACCTCAATGGGGACCCTCACTTCATGTTCCATGGGTGCCCCTTACCTCAGCATCACCTCAGGGGTGTCCCTCACCCACAGCCCTCCAGGGAGGTGGGAGCCAGCCCAAGTGCCTGGGATGTGTCTGGGAGCAGAATGTGTTTGGGACTCCAGCATCAAGAGTCCCATTGGCCAATGGAAAACCTGAGTTTTTTGCAAAGGTCTCTCTGGTTTCTGACACAAGGAGCAAAGCCAAGATCCCCAGTTTACCTCCAAGAAAGATGGTAACACCTTGGCAGGTGTCATTTTAACATGCAGAGGAGAAGAAGAGATCTCAGTCTTTGAAGATGTTGCTGCAGAGACCTGGAAAGGCTTCACAGCAGCCACATTATGTTCACACAGGTTCCCTTTTGTGAGCCTTCAACAAAAGCATGTGGGAGCAGCAATGCACAGAGATGGTGCTTCCTGAAGAGGACCTTTTCCTTTCTCCCCTTCACAGGCTGCTTTCCAGACCCAGGGGCTCCCAGTTTCCTGCACACACTACATCCTGTTCCCCATATTCCAGCCTGTAGGACCTGCTATCCTGCA
The DNA here is from genome assembly GCA_026770055.1 of Myrmophylax atrothorax. Lineage (NCBI taxonomy): Eukaryota > Metazoa > Chordata > Aves > Passeriformes > Thamnophilidae > Myrmophylax > Myrmophylax atrothorax. The sequence continues at coordinate 1,307,164 of JAOXXN010000259.1, forward strand.
AAGTACCAGTTTGTTGCCTACTACAGCCATTTTCTCCACTTCCTGGAGTCCAGCAAAAGCATCAGAGCCAGGTGGACATGGAGCTGCTGCTCTCTGCGAGGAAGACTCTGGTTGAAGCTCCCTGGCAGGGAGGAAGTCACAGATGTGGTTTAGAGCCTCTTCTGTTAAAGATCTTAGAGAGCACACAAAGAATGGCCACAAGGATGGGGAAGGGCCTGGAGGGGAAGGCACATGAGGAGCAGCTGAGGCCACTTGGTGTGTTCAGCCTAAAGGAGACTGAGGGCAGAGCTCATCAGGCTCTGCAACCTCCTCACAAGGGGCAGTCTGATCTTTGCTGTGTGTGCCCAGTGACAGGACCCGAGGGAGCAGCTGGAGCTGTGTCAGGGAAGGGTTAGGATGGACACTGGGAAACAGCTCTTCCCCCAGAGGGTGGTGGGCACTGCCCAGGCTCCCCAGGGCAGTGGGCACAGCCCTAAGGCTGCCAGAGCTCCAGGAGTGTTTGGACAATGCCCTGAGGGACAGGATGGGATTGCTGGATGTCTGTGCAGGGCTGAGGGTTGGACTGGATGATCCTTGTGGGCCTCTTCCAACTCAGGAGATTCTGTGACTCTATGAAATTGTAATTCTCACCACACTCCCACCTGGTTCTGCTTCTTCTCCTTCCCCCAACTCCTTCCTTACGATGCTTGAGCTCTAACACCTGCCCATCCCAAGGACTGGGTATCACAGATCAGCATCACCAAACTTAAGGTCTCCTTCAAATGTGGCAATATTGTGTATTTGGCTTGGCCAAACTTAATTCAACCTCTTTGAAGTTTGATCTGTGTAAACAGAGCCATTGTGTGAGCTATGAACACTTTGATTCCACTTCCTAACCTTTATGGGGACTTTTCTGTACACTTCCCAGTGATATATTATGTTTCTAAGGCATATGGGGAACAATAACGAGTTTCCCTGGAGCTAATTCAGCTAATTATGGCTTCTAGATTAAATTTTCTTTAAGTTTTTTAACTTATGTGGCTAAAATAAAAGAGCTGTGCTTTCATCGAGCACATCTGCCTCATCTGACATCAGAAAAACTTTAAATCAGTTCAGAGAATGTCTCAGGGTATTTCCCAAAATTAAATGTTCCAAACAATCTCTTGGCTTTGGCCCAATTTTTTGAAATTTCTCAAATGAAAAAGAAAAAAAACCTCAAAAGCAGCTTTTTTCTCCCATTTTCCTCAAATGACATACTATGAAGAATATTCTCCTCTTGCTCCATAAAAATTCAGCACTGTGAGGAATTCAAGGAAAAATCCTCCTTCCCCCCAAGATTTGTGAACTCTTGGAATCAGAGAAAAAAACTACTGGCAAAAAACACATTCCCTTCATTTTATGGCAATAGTGAGTTAAAATCCTGGAATCCTGAGCCTGAATCCCAGCCATTCACTCCAGTTCCTATTAATGTTTACCACTTTTCTCAGAAAAAAAAAAAAAAGAGAGGGGGGGGGAAAGGAGGCCAAGGAAGGAGAGAGAGGAGAGGGGAACAAATGCTGCTCTCCCAGTCCCTGCTCACATGGGTGTAGCAAGACTAGGAATGCGGTATTTGATCCAAAATGCTGTTTCATCTGTAAAAATAAGTCAGGGAGAGATTTTCCTCTGGGTGCACATGTTGGCTCTATCAGAGCATCCGTGTTACAGCACAGCCCTGCACCCCTGGGGTCCGAGGGACACCCACCCAGGGCTGCTCTCACCACCTCCTCCCACCTTCCTGCTGGTTCCAACGGAATGGAGCAAGGATGGGGGGAGCAGCCTGTCCCAAAGTGGGAAGGGCAGCAGAGGCCATCCCTGTAGCTCTGCAGGGGAAGGCTTTGTCACCTTTAAGGTCCCTTCCAACCCAAACCATTCTGAGACCTTGAGCACAGAGATGAAGGGGCTGGTGCAAAGGGACTGGGAAGCAGCAGCTGTGGCAGACAGTGGCAATGCAAAACTCCACCACGTTTCTCTGAGAAATCCTGGGAACAGCCATTGTTTTTATCAGGGAACTACTCCTGAGCTTTGCTGGACCTTAGATCTCCATCCCTTCCTCCAACCCGAGGGACTCATGACCTGCCTCCACTGAGAAATGAGAATATGATGCTCCTCTTCAGCTTCCATGGTCTGTTCTCAGGTTAGTCCCTGCACCCTGCTGGGATCTTTCCTACACCACCACAACAGGGCTGGGAGTGCTCTGCAACACTCCTGCTGCTCAAAATCTACTCTTACATCCTGGAAAACCTCATCTTCTACCTTTCTCTGTAGAGAAAATACTTTTGTGGAAGATCTCAGACCATTCCTTGTCTTGAAAGCAAAATGAGAAAGTGATTCTAATTTATTTCCTTTGTTTCCCAAGAAGGTCTAGTCCCTCAGAAGCTGCATTCCCTATTCCCAAACTACCATAGTGGTCCCTCTCCCTCCTCCAGCAGCACATCTTGCTCCATTCCTGGACCATCTGTGACCCTCCCCACAAGGTCAGCATCTTTTAGGGTTTCACACCACCAGGAAATCAATCCCTCAACTCCCCCTTGCTGACACCCCCTTGCTCTGCCAGGCTCTCTCTGGTCCCACTCCAACCTCCCCAAGGCCACACTCCTTCCCCAGGAATGTGCAGAGGACAAGCTGGCATCTACTCCCACCCTAGGGAGCACCAAGCAGGCATGGAGTGCCTCCCAGAGCAGCTGCAGTCCCCACCACAGCCCTAACTGGATTCACAGCATGGAGAGGTCAGTGAGGAGAATCAAAGCCATGGAAAGAAAGACGCTGTATTCTTGCTTCCCAGACAGAGAGGGAGGAGAGGGAGAAGGCCCCAAAGCAGTGTCCAACAATGCCATGGAGCCCCAGCCAGCTGGGAGCATTCAAATTGTCAACAAGCCTGTAGAAAAGGCAGACAAATTCCTGTTTTGTACTTGGGAAGGAGCCAGGTGATGTAATCATCTTCGAGGATGATGGTGGAATACTTTCCATTCCAGCAGTAACTCAAGATGTTAAATAGCAACTACTAAAGTTAAACATTGCTAAATCAGTCTGTCAGGACAGCACCTTCCTAAGGGGGTGTAGAGAGAGGGCTGATGGACCAGGGGACACTTAACACACACCGTGAGAAGCAACGGGGTGGTTTGGAGACGTAGGAAAAAGCTATTTGCTAATTGAGGCAGTTGTGGCTATTTTAGGATTGCCACGTCAGTACCAGTCAAATAAGGCTGTGCCAGCTCCAGGACTGGGTCAGTGAAGGATTAAAGGAAGATAAGGATAGCAGTGCCAACCTCCCTGCATTTAGGGAAAACTGATTAAGGCAAATTAGCCTTGTAGGGGGTTTTGATGCCATTACAAGATTGGCTGGGGGCGGGTTACGGCGTTAATGCCACACCCCCAAACCTCTGCAGAACATTTCCCTTGCTAACACACACAATATTTTGATTCCAAAATCAGTGGGTCCACTGACACCGTGGGACATCCTTGATGCATTAAAACTTGGCTGACACTGCAGGGCCTGAGATCTGAGCAGGGAATGTGCAGTGAGCAGGTCTGTTTCCACTAGAGCCAACAAATTTGGTTTGTGCCTCTGGGCTGTTTAACATTTTTATCAATGATCCAGGAGAGAGCCCAAAGCATTCCCAATAAAGTTAGCTGATGACATGGAAGTTGTAGTGTGGTAAATACTGAGGCTGATACAGCAATGCTGATGCCTTAGGGAGTTGGGCACAAGCAGGGAACGTGCATTTCAGTGCCAACACGTGTCAAATCACGCCTCCAGGGACAAGGATGCAGGCCACAGTCCCAGTCCTCCCAGTGCCACAAGGATGCAGGCCACAGTCCCAGTCCTCCCAGTGCCACAAGGAAGGACAAGGATCCTTCAAAAGCACCCAGAGAAATGCTACTGCCAAAATGGTTAAGCAAAGGGGGGATGTAGGAAGAGGGAACCTCAGCATCCCCTCTGGCAGGCAGCTGATCACCACAAGCATCCTGTGCATGGGGAGCTAGATCTGCCAAAGGAAAGGCTAAAGTAGTGCCAAGCACTGGGAAGAGCCAGAAAAGCTGGCTGAAAACCTTACCAGAGGAGCAGGGGCCAAGGATTACCCTTAAACAGGCACACGGAGCGCAGAGGTGTGGCATGGACAGAGCTCCCTGAGGTCGGAGCACAGGCACAGCAGGAGCCACTGCTGGAAGCGTTTAACAGGCACTTCTCCATCTCTGGAAACATTTCCAGCACGATTGGCTGTATCTGCTCCAGTCCAGTTCAACCAGGAATGCTTCCTGGAAGAACTTGATTACCCCTAGAGCCTCACAATTTATTGGCTGGGTCCAGCATTATCAGTGGAGGCCCAGACCCCAAACAGGCAGAGAGCCATAAATAGCCTCTTATCATCAAAACATCACGTACTTCTGGGCTGTGGCTGTGAGACAGCTCGGACATGCCCTTCTCCAGCACATTGGAAGCTGCACAGAGCTCCAAGCCCTCAGCACACACTTGGCCCCCTCTGAATCCAAAGCACAGCTTGGCTGGGAAGGACCCCCACTGCTTCCCACCCCTCTGGGAAGGAGGGATGGCTCTGGGTCCTCGTGTACGTGCACAGCACAACCTGCACCGGCATCCCCCCCACACAGTGGGGTGGTGGCAGATCTGTAACACTGGACATCAAAATATCACAAAGCACAGGCAGGGAAGGGGACACTGCTCAGCCCTCAGGGGATGCCAAGCTCCACTTGGGCTGGAGAATCTCAGAATCCCAGAGTGGTTTGGGCTGGGAGAGACCTTAAAGCTCATCTTGTTCCAACCTCCCTGCCATGGGCAGGGACACCTTCCATTAGACCCCAGAGCTCCATCCAATCTGGCCTTGAACAATCCCAAGGATGGGGCACAGCTTCTCTGGGAAACTTGTGCCAGGGTGTCACCACCCTTTACAGCCAACAATTCCTTCCCAGTATCCCATCTAATCCTGTCCTCTGTCAGAGGGAAGCCATTCCCCTTGTCCTTCCCTCCAGGCCCTTGTCCAAAGTCCCTCTCCAGCTCTCTTGGAGGCCCCTTAGGCACTGGAGCTCTCCCTGGAGCCTTCTCTTCTCCAGGTGAGCCCTCCCAGCTCTCCCAGCCTGGCTCCAGAGCAAAGGGGCTCCAGCCCTAGGAGCATCTCCATGACTTCCTCTGGACTCATTCCAACAGGTGCATGTCGTCCTTCTGGTGTTGGGGACCCCAGAGCTGGAGGCAGAAATGGAGAGAGGGGAGGGTCTCACAAAAGTGGAGTAGAAGGGCAAAGAGCAGAGAGGAGGGGCAAGAAGACAACAGCTGGCAGCCTGAATGTGACCAGGTTTCTCCTCTTCCCATCAGGTCACCAGCTCCTCTTCTCCTCAAAAATGCTCCTGACCCCAAGGGATGATGCCACATGTCTCTGAGAGCCAGACAGTGTCACCAGCAGCTTCTGCAGGGCTCAGCCATCCCTTGTCACCCTGGCAAGGCCAGGACTCCCCACGCACAGCACTGTTTCACCACAACAAAAAGAGAATTCAGGGATCAGAGACGTCCTCCTGTGATGGAGAGGAGCTGGAGAAGGATGCAGGGTTGAATTGCTAGGACCAGCAGTCCCAGCTGCTATCCCTGCATAGGCAGAGTCCGTGCAGGCACCGTCCATCCACATCCAGCCAGAGCAGGAGAGCAGCAGCACAATGGCTGTGCCTGCGCCGTGGCTGCGCAGAGCCGGTGGATACGGAGGCAGAGGGAGAAATGCGCTTAATATGCTGCATGGGAGGGACAGGGAGGGGGGAGAGGGGGAGGTGCAGACAAAGACCAGGGATATGGAGAGGAAAGGCAGGGAGCAGGAGGTGAGGCAGGGAGGACAGGAGCCCCTCGGCGCAGCCCAGGAGCGGAGAGGAGCGGAGGGGAACACGCAGGCAGCCTCTCGCAGGGCCTGGCGAAATGAAAATCTCTTAACCACACAGAATTGTTAACTGCCCCCAAATCCTTTTGTGCTGGGGCTGCGAGCTTAGAAGAGCTTAAGCTGTTAGATGCATGAACTTCCTCCATAAATATCCCTGGTGCGCAGTGCTGCGAGCAGGCCGGCACAGTCAGCCAGCTGGAAAACCCCGAGGAGAGAAGGAGCAACTCCTTCCAGCTGCTGTCCATGCCCTGGGACGTCCCTCTGGTCCTGGGTGGGGCAGGACCGTGTGCCCCCACGTGCCCTGCTATGTCCTGTTTGGGCACCCGAGCCATGTGAGAGCATTTCACCCCAAAAGCCAGCTCAGATTTGCTTTTGTTTTGCTTCTGGAAAGGGTCCCAGATTCCCTCCCACCCCTGGAAGCACAAGCAAACCTGCCAGCCACATGTAGGAGTGAGTTCCCCAAGCCAGGCAGCTTCGATGCTGCCTCTGCAGGGCCCAGGGGCAGGGGCAGGGTGGGATGGGAGCAGGGATGCAGGGCTGCATCCCACAGGTCCTTCCCGAGCTGAGCTGGGGCAAGCAGCCCCTTTCCCAGCCCTTTGTGGGGCTCACTGGGAGTGATGGGAGACGATGGGGGTGTCCTGGCTGTCCTGCCAACTCCATGGCTGGCTCTCATCCCAGTCTCCACTCCTTTTCTGGGGGCTGCTGGGGGAAAATGAAGGGAGTGTCCCAGTCTGGCACAATCCTGAGGTCCCATCCAGTCCTGCTCCAGCCCCACACGGGAAGGAAAGGAAGGGGAAGGGAAGATGGGAAGGGGCAGGGGAAGGCAGCCCTGGAGCCAGCTGCCCCGCAGAGATGCCGGGCTGCGGCCACGGGGTGATTAATGAGGGTGGGCGGCGCGGGCGGGCGAGCGCCAGCACCGGCTGGAGAAACAGCTGCCGAGTACCGACCTCCCAAATCCTGCTGCTGCTGCTGCTGCTGCTGCTGCACACACAAAGAGGGACCGGCCTCTCCCTCCTGCTCGCTCCCTCCACCTTGGCCCCAGCTCCTGCCGCCCCTCCAGCCCTGTGGGACAGGGCTCTCCATGAGGCGTCCTGGGACTCC
>JAOXXN010000259.1:1325553-1339414 GCA_026770055.1 Myrmophylax atrothorax
ACCAAAGTTGCTTCCAGCTCTCCTGGAGTGCCTTTAGGTACTGTGGAAGGAACTCTCAGGTCTCCTGGAGCCTTCTCTTCTCCAGGTGAACACCCCCAGCTCTCCCAGCCTGGCTCCAGAGCAGAGGGGCTCCCGCCCTTGGAGCATCTTTGTGGCCTCCTCTGGACCCTCTCCTACAGGTCCATGTCTTTCTTTTGCTGAAGACTCCCAATCTGGACACGGCACTGCAGGGCAGGTCAGGGTGAAGCCAGGCTGGGTTTCAGTGGTGCTGTTGGGTTTGCTCCATTCTCCCTGTTGATTGCTGACTTCCAAACACCTCATTGCCCAAACAATGGCCCAACAGAGTCACTGTGCCTGCACACCTGGCCAGGAGTAGCCCTCACCCTCCACCTGAGGTCAAGGAGGCTCCTCCAGGAAAGATCACTGTCTCATTCCTGCAAAGTTTCTTAATTCCAGACAAAAGAAACACATTAATAGATTTCTCCAGCAAACAAAAGCAGGAGTAATGTCCATTGAACCAATACATCCCTCACCTGTAGGAGTTTCCTTCTGTCTCTCTCTCGGTGTCAGACCTGCCCAGATCTCCTTAGTAAAAGGCAGTGGTGGAGTGGGGCACCCCAGAAATCAGGCAGGTTTAAAAGAGCAAGACAAGATGTGACCACCCACTTCAGACAGGCTGGGATTCCCCCAGAGTCTCTTCCTCCTCCAGCTGGATGAGTTTTTATTGCTATGGGGAGACTGCAGAAGCTCCTCAAAGAGGAGTTTGTAAGATGAGGGATTGTAGTCTGTGAGGATCTACAAAGGGAGGAAGCAGCAGCAGAGGGAAACTGTGGCTACAACTTTGCCTGGGAGCTGAACCCAGACAAACAGGAGCAAGGCAAGGTTCCATTTCAGCAGTGAAGGTAATTGCCCTTGAAAAGGTATCACCAAGAGGAGCGTATCATGCACTGTTTGCATCCTTCCCCATCCTGGGTGAGCTGGAGCACATGTCAAGGGGCAGGAGGTCACCTTGGTTCCTTCTGGTCGCCAAGGTATGATAATCAAGGAGATCAAAGGATCCCAGAATGGTTTGGGTTGGAAAGAACATAAAAGCTCATCCATTCTACCTGCCTGCCATGGGCAGGAACAACTTCCACTAGACCAGGTTGCTCCAAACCACGTCCAACCTGGCCTTGGACACTCACAGGGATGGGGAGTCTGCAGCCTCTCTGGGCAATCTGTTCCAGGTGCTCGTAGACATTTCTGAGTGACAAGTTACTCCATGACCCATGACATCAATTGGACAGAGTTCTGCTAAAGGTACCAGCTCCACACAAGGCATGATAAGCCCCAAGGAAAGGCAACCCAATATGCTCCTGAGGCAGATCCTCCACCTGCAGTGTTCCCACTGGCTGCCCTCAGGCCCCTGCCACTTCTGTGCCCACAGTGACCTGTAGTGGGCTGTCACAGCTGTATCTCTGCCAGCAGCTCTCCTGGTCCTACCTTGGGCTGCCTCATGCTCATACCCAGCTCTGGGCACCCAGCAAGACTAACTCATCTGCTGGCACAACAAAGACAGACCAATTACTGGATGGGCAACCCCAAACCCAACTGTTAATGCCTTGCCAGCCATCTCAGTGGCTTCACTCACTATCACAGCCGGCACTTTCACAGTGCCATTCTAATGGTTTGGCAGCACCAGGTAACAGGGTGAGAGGTTGGTGCCTTGGCAGCCCCATAAAGACTCCCCTGGCACCCAGAACACAGAGCAAAGCCCCGTGGGAGCAGCAGAGGTGGGAGCCTGGCCCCTGGCCCATCTCTGGTGGCTGCGATAGCTGCAGCTCAGTGCAATGCTCCCTCCACAGCAGCATTTTCTCAGTGTTGTTGTTTGTGTTCTTCCCTCCTGTGTGTTTATCTGCAGCTTCCCATGCTGCCCACGGCATTATAAATATATCTGCAGCTGCTTGGAACCAGCAGAGGCAGCTCTGGCCCCCTCCCACCGGGCGCCGCACTGCTGCCCATGGCACACTCCAAGGGAAGGGCCCATCCTTTCCACTTCTGAGATGTTCTCAATACGTAAGTTCTCACCAATGCTGGGCCCGTCACCGGAGCTGCTGCCTGCTCTGAGGGTGTGCCAGGGCTCTGGATGAACACCTGGCACCTCACGATGGTGCATCATCACCGCTGTACCACCACTGCCTCCAGATGCTCAACAGCCATGTTAAAACGTTGGCACGCTGATGATCTGCTGTGACAATGACCTGGGGGAAGGGGGTTCCTGTGCTTCTGTTTGGGCTTCCTGCTGCTCAGCCACAAGTGAGATGAGTGTGGGGTGCGCAGCTGCACCAGCTTTTCCCATCTGGCCAGATCAGGACTGAGACTGGTGGGGGGAACTGGGAGGGGGGGACCAGTCTGGGATCACGCTGGGTGCTGGCAGCGATGGGACACCAGCACGGGCTGTCCAGCAGTGGGGATGGAGAGTGGCAGGACCAAGGGACAGAGGCTGGAGGTGCAAGGGATTAACAGAGGAGCTGTGCATGTTGCAGACACACTTCTCTCTGTCCGGAAAAATCAATTCCATGGAGTTTTGCCAATTCAGACCAATTTAGAGCATCTGGCCCTGAGTTTCTCAGAAGTCCTGGCAAATCCTTCACATTCACAGGCACCAAGCTCATCCAGATAAAGAAACAGCTGGACAAATAAATAGCCCCACAGATAGCTGGAGCCTCCACCCTCATTTTTCCACCCACAATTTTTTCCCTTCCCCTTTCAGTCTTCACACCAGCTCCTCTCTCAGCGTGGGACATTTGCCAGCATTTTAATTCCGGTGCAATATTATCAACAGAGGCAGTGAAATTCTTGGGGATCCAGGACTGCACCAGCTGTGGATGGTGCTTGATGTACAAAGCAGGCAAGAAGCTGTCCAGACCTCTCCAGTGGGTTGGGAGCAAAGTCATCCCTAGGCAGAGACAGCAGGAGATCATTCCTTGTCAACATGTCCCAGACATGAACTGGAAGCCCACCTAATGCACCTCATTAGCTCCAGGCTGGAGGGATGCTCAGTGTCAGAGCCCAGCCTGGTAGAGCAAGACCAGGATCTGCACCAGAGACACCACAGCTTGGGATGAACTCCTCCACGCAGGAACACGTGCTCCTGGAACCATGTTCCCATCCTGGCCACAGGCACAGACACGGCATCCTGGAGCAGCGGGGTGGCTAATGAGAAACCCGTCTGTCCCTGCACGAGGAGCCGCAGATCTCTTTACCCTTCCCGACGCTGAAAGGCCCCTCTTTGCCTCCTGTGCTCTACTGGAGCCTGATTATAATATTTTTGCCAGCATGAGCTGAGAGGGCTGAGCAAACCCAGTGGCCCTTCCCTGCAGCCCCAGCTTTGCTTTGCCTGGCCAGGGGCCAGCGGAACAGGCTGAAACCCAATCCCCCCCCGGCCGAGCCGCTGGCGCGGGAACAGCACAGTGCATTGTGAGCGGGCGGCTACAGGATATTCTGGATACTTCACTCAGGGATCCACTTAAACTCCAAGAGGGAGAGTGATTGATAGGGAGCAGGAAGGGGCAGTTGACTGAGCTGGGATGGGGAGTGCTGGCATCCACCCAGCACCCGGAGCCACAAAGGCCACCCTGAGGGCAGCCACAGTGGGTCGTGCCCGTGGTCCTGAAGCTGTGGACCCGGCAGAGAGGTAGCTGGTCATTCAATGCCCTTCCCTGAAAAATTATGTCCAGCCAGACTCAGAGACCTAAGAATTAGGATGATGTCCAGCACCTCCATCTCCCAGAGTACCTCTGACCTGCCAGCCAGGCCCCAGGCTGATAGTCCATGGAGCAGGGAGACCTGACCCCAGAGATACCACAGAGCACTGGCAAGGAAAAGATGTTCCCACCTTTTGGAAGTCATGGAGCCTTCCCGGCCCTTCAGTTCAATTTGGACATCAGCCAAGCCGACCAGCAAGCCCTGTGAGAGAGGAGTCAGCCCCAGAGCCAGCGGGGGAGCAGTGGATGGTGCCAGGAGCTGGCGGAGCTCAGCAGTGCCCACTGAGACATCCTCATCCAGCTACTGGCTGATCCTCAGCTGCTTGTGACACTTGGGGACAGATGTCAAAGAAAGGGATGGCCCCCACGCCCTGCCCTTGGCACAGCAGTTCAGCAGCCCAAGGGAAAACTCCCACTGCATTTCCATACCCTGCTTAGGGAAATGTCATGAGCTGGGCTATGCTTTCCCATTCCCACCTAAATCCTCCCCTTCCTCTGATCCCCCACACCTTGTCTGACATCACTGGACCCACCCTCAGGGAACCCAACCCAGGGCTGATGCTGCTCTGCAGAAAGGGGCCCTTGGCTTCCAGCTCTTGCTAGGCTGGGAAATAGGGAAAGCAGGGGAGCAGAGCAGCACCTGGCTTTGGGCACATGGCAATGTCTCTGGGTGACGCAGGAGCCATGGCTGAGCACTGGCACAACCCAAATCCAGCAGCTTCCCAGCTCCTCTTCCCAGCCTCTCTTCTCCCTCTGAAGGTCCGGCTGTTACAGGCATTGCCCTGCACGGTGCCAACTGCTCCACTGATGGAAACCTCAGACCAAAGGGGAAAGCTCAACTCAACAGCCCCAGGGGTCCTGCAAGTCACCCAAGCACATCTCCTGCTTTCTAAGCACCCAACTCACCATAAGCCCACCCAGGATTGTCCCTCTCACCTGCCTGGCTGGGAAGGGAAGGAGAGCTCCAGCTCTCAGCTGGGAATTCTGATTTTGTGACCCTTCAGCCCCTGCTGAAGGAGCAGGTGAGGCTGGATGTGAGGCAGGACCGTGCTCCATCCAGCTGCCATGTTGTCCCAGTCATGGCTGCAGATGTACCCTGTCTGTCCCAGTTAACCCACACCATCTGCTCCAGAGGTCAGCAGAAACAGAATAACCCCACCAGAGACCCCAGGAAGCCACTTCAGCAGCACTGGGACTCACTGGCAGCATCTGTCCCAAAAGGAGCCAACACTTGTAGGTGGTCCAAGTTCAGGGGAGGGCAGGCTGCTGGGAAGAGACAATGCAGATGGCAAATGCCAGCGAGCAGAGGCCCTCCTGCTGCTGCCAGGAATGTGGAAGCCACACAGAGGAGACACAGACACAGGCGTTATGCAGCCATTGCTACTGTCACTGCTAATGACTTGGGCCCCGGAGTGGTACCGCCCCATTGGTCATGAGACAGCATGAGGGAGGGAATCCAGAGTAAAGTGTTGTCCTCACCTGCATCCAGTCCCATCCAGGCCCAGCAAAGACTAAATTCCCTACTAAGCCACCTTCCAAGAGGATGGAACAGGGTCATGTCCCTCCTGGGAGCCTCCAGATCTCTCTTCTTCACAGAGGGATGTACAGAGGGGCGCTCTGGGAGGTCGGAGCCAAACACCCAGGAGCTCCTTCTGGAGATGCTCCAGCCCCAAAGGAGCTGGCAGCCTTCCCTATGCACTGCCCTGGTCCAGCTGAGCGTGGCATAGCCACCATACAGGGAATGAATGCTGGCTGCCACTGCTGGAGCCCAAACACAGAGCCACTGCCACTGGTGTGCAGCTGCAGATGCCACACACATCTCCTGTCAGCAGCAACTGAGGAAGAAGTTGCTTTATAACATAATAACCTGCTCCCACCACTGTCTGCCAGGGCCAGTTGGTACAAGGTGTAATGCCCAGGCCGCAGAGCAGCACTGCCCAATCCCTTCGATACCCCACAGCCACTCTCCTGCATCCCAAACACAGCATCCCATATTCCCAGACACACTGTCCTGTATCCCCAGGCACAGGGGCAAGGTGACCTCAGGAGACTGGGGATGCAGCAGGAAGCCCAGAGGCGGCAGTGCATCACTGGGTAAGGAGCACATGCTTGGCTCTTGGACAACATCCATCCCTTTCCTGACTAAACCCCGTCCATCATGTGATGTAATGGGCACAGAGGGGACCAGGAGGAGTGACATGAGCCCAGGGCATGGCTTTGTGGCCAGCTCTGCCCCCCTCCCCTTGGGGCCAGTGCCCCGGGCCACCCTCACCCACAGTGGGGATGGTGTGTGCAGCCAGTGCCACTTCCCAGCACCGCTGGCAATAAATGAGGGTTTGTCACCCTGCATGGTGGCACAGGCTGTAAGCAACTTGTTCCCAGCAGGCTCTGGAGTCCTGCTCAGCATCCCAATTGAGCTATCCTTAATGGGCTTCAATTTTAATTTGCTTTTATTGGAAAACACAGATGGTGACCTCCCTCCCCTGGCCCGAACATATACAGGATAATAACATTTACAGGGGAAAGATGTTATCTTCAAACAGCCAAAGCTGCAGCAAAAGCCCCATCACCCCACAATGACACACATGGGCACCCACAGCCCTGGGCCCAGGCCACTCAGAGCCACCAGTGAGGGGAGGCAGGATCAGGGCTCAGCAAAGGAGAATTGAAGAGCAGGATGAGCCCGTGGTGCAGCCAAGCCTGGCAGACCGACCTTGGTCACCTCTCCCACAATCGGGTCAGCACTGCCTGGGGTGGAGGGATGCCCAAAGCTGCAGCTCAGCACTGCCGTGTCCCCATCCAGAGCCAGCCCTTGCCTGCAGCCCATCCAGCTGCACTGAGCATCCCTGGCTCCAGCCATCCCTCTGCAACAAGTCCATGTCAGAGCTCAGGATGACGGCAGGGAGGTGCAGTAACAGGCAGACACAGGCAGGGACAGGCAGACACAGGCAGAGACAGGCAGAGACAGGCAGTGCTGCAGGCAGCAGGCTACCCCTGCTCCAGGGATCCGAGGTTGGGGTTCCCCAGCGAACAACAAGCATCAAACAGCCCGTGACCTGTGCCACACACCCTGGCACCCAAACGCCGGTGCCTGTGGATGTTCCTGCTCCTCTGGCACTGCTGGTGCCATGTGGAGCCAGAGAGACCCCTCTGTGCTGCCCCCAAACCGAGTGTGAGCGAGGACCTCCCATCACACACCTCTGCTCCATCCAGCTACCTGACATTCCTGCTTCCCCCTGCTATTACTGACAGGCTGGAAATTTGCCTCTGGTTGGCAGCTCCAAGCAGCAATAGCTTGGGATGAACTGCCAAGCCATAGAGGGACACCCCATGTCCTGGCAATGAAGGGCTTCAGTCAGGCTCCCAGCCACAGGAAGCCTCTCCCCAGGACAGATACAGGAAAGCCTAAAACCCCTCCAAGGAGCTTGGCTTCCCTCTAGTCCCTCTCAAGGACAAAGCATCCTCTTGGTATCTCCAGGGGTTTGTCAGGAATGCAAACCCTGCATCCCCTCCAGCCCCCTGCTGCAGATGAAGGCCCACCAGAGCTGGCAGCTGCCAGCAGTGGGCACTTTTAGTGAACTGCAAATGTTTTCTTCCTTGGGGAAACCCCATCTTCAACACTTCACCATGGAGGGGCCTTCCCTCCTTGCCTCTTACATACTAATTCTCCCTCACAGGCAGTGGGTTGAACTGAGGGGATGCTCCATCTGTCAGTGCCACCATGCTCCTGCTCATTGGTGGTCCTGCTTGGGCGAGGGATGTGCTGTGTCCATCCATCCATCTATCCATTCATCCATCCATCCATCCATCCATCCTGGAATTGCCTATCAAGAGCTGCTTTCCATGGGGAAAAAGCATCCCTGGAGCAGGTGGGAGGTGGGCTGTGGGACCACAAGGAGAAAGAAGCCCCTCTTCCACCACCCACAAGGCCTGCAGTGAGGAGCTGGAGGATCAGGGACCGGCACAGGAGCGGGGAAAGTCCATGCTGCAGCTCTGCAGAGCAGCCTGGGGAAGGTGGCAGCAGCTTATGAACCAGCTGTGCTGCTCCTGGGGCTGGAGGAGAGCACATGCCGGGGTCCAGGCTGCCACTGGGATGGGCTCCTGGAGACCCCAAGGCTTGTGGAGACCCATTTCCATCACAAAACAACTGATGGGGGCAATGACAGAGCAGAGTCTGTGCACTGAGGGCTGTGTAGGTACAGACAACCCTAATCTGGTTCCACGGCTGTGGGAAGAGATTTTTGCATCCACCAAAAAGAAACACACCCGGAGGTGGAAAAAGGGCAATTTCCAAAAGTTGAAAGGGATTATTAGCAAAAATTGATCGGGAGGGAAATGTAAACAAAAACAATGAAGAGTAATTACGGCTTACGGCAGCTTTGCCAAAATCTCATAAATCTGTGATCATAAAAGAAGGCGTCTTGAGCTCAAAATTATCTTGGCTTGGAATAAAAGGAAAAAATTGCAGTAAAAATAAACATATTGTATAAATTAAACCCAGGGGAAGTTGGCAGCAGCGAATTAGCAGCTCTAAGATGCAGACAGTTGCGAAAGGATGTATCAATGAAAAAATCGACTGCCAGGAGACAGAAAGGGGGGGAAAGGGAATTTTTAAATACGCCAAAAGAAACACAAGCAGAGGTGTGGAAAGGCAAGTCTACAGGGATGATCAAGTGTGAAGACAGGCAGCAAAGACAGACACCCCAACCAAAACAGGGCAAAGCCAGGAGGGATGAGCAATGGTGGCTCCAGGGGCCAGCAGTGCCCAGGAGATGCCAAGACCCACGGACACATCTGGGACCCCTCGCTGGCAGAATTCACTGCCCTGGGCAGCTCCTGACCCTGCCCCATCCAGGAGCAAGGGCTGGGAGGTGTCAGGGTCCAGAAAGCAACTTTGAAGGTTCCTAATGCCAACATCAGCCCAAGACAGCTATTTGCTCTCACGCAGCTCCACAGTTTGGTCAGCAGAGCCCTACAGACCCACCCGGCAAGGACAGCCCTGAGACCAACAGCTCCTCTTTCCCCTTCCAACACTTGGTGCTGTGCACCACGCAGGGATGGTGCAGCCCAAAGATGGGCAACGATTTTGTAGCATCCCACTGGAGATGGTGGAAAGGAGCTTGGGGGTCTCAGTCCAACCCCATTCCCACCAGGAGATAAGTGCAACTCTGTGAGAACTTCAGGGATGGAGATGCCCCAGCGTGGCAGAGACTTACTGCAAAGTGATGGGGACACATTCAGCTGTTCAATGAATCCCTCCTGGACCAGCAGGCTCCTAAAGCACCTGGTGCAGGTGTTGCCTGCAGAGAGGCCACAGTGGCTCTACAAGCTCTGCTGCAGGATCCGTCCTGGCCCCCTAGACATGATTACCAAACCCTGGGAAAAGAAACAGCCCACTGGCCCCACTAAAGCCACAGCAGTCACCCAGACAGCTCAGTCAACCTCTTGGCAGGAGTCAAACCAGACAGATGACCAGAGCATTAGCCAGGGTATAGGACAGCAGAATGGGCATTGGAGAGGGTGGATCCAGTGCTGGGAGCTCTCAAGGCCAAAATCCAAACGGTTTGGTTCCATACCCCTCATGCTGCACTGGTACCTCCCTGCTCTGCATCTCAGACGCTCCGTGGAGGTGCCGCAATGGGGACCATCCCCTGAGCAAGCTTTGACAATAGAACAGCAGAGGTATCAGATGCAGCCATGAGCTTGTGGCTCCTGTTTCCCTCTGCACAGTCAGTGCCACCCCCAGCAGCACAGACACAGGATGGCAAGGACAAGCCATCCGGAGTGTCCTGTGGGCAGGAGCCGAGGTGGGGAAGGACAGACTGGTGCCACTGTGCTTTTGCAGTGGGCAAAGCCCCTATTTCATTCCTCAGTAGAGAAGGTTCCTCTTTCACTGCCTTTTCTCACTGTGGGTGAAACCCACATTGTGCCAGGAGGAGAGATTGCTCTTTTCCAGGGAGCTGGAGGATCAGTGAGCACAGAGCACCCAGTCCCAGCAGCACCACTGGAGCCTTCCAGCACAAGGCACTGAAGTGACACCACAGCAGCTGGCACTGCCTGTGCCAACCCAGAGACACACACCCAGCACTTGCAGACCCCACAGAGAGGACATGTCCCTGTGCCAGGCTGTGTCTGCACTCTTCCCTGGCACCCTTGACTTGCAGTACTCTTTGCACGGACGCACCATGGGGACCCTGGGAGGATCCTTCAGCTGCAACCCTGCTCCCTCTCCCCACCCTGCCAAAAGAGAGCAATCTTGCATCCTCTGAGGATGCAAAGGATGCACAGGCAACCCCTGTTTGCTGCCTGAGCTTTGTAAAAGCACCACACTCCCCAAATTCAGTGTACAGGGTGAGGTGTTACCTGACATCAGCCTTGACATGGGAAATCAGGCGAAAAGTCCTGTGCAGTGAGTGTCCCATCCCCCAAATTCCCTACTCAGCATGAAGCAACCTTTATAAATCAATGTCTGCAGGAGAAAAACACGTGAGGGAGCAGCAAGTTCATCCTCCCCTTGCTGCTGCACTCCCAGTGATCCCTGAATCCCACAAGTGTTATGAGAAGGGCTGTCATGCCATCCACCACTCAGGGAAGAACTGTGACCTATAGGATGTGCTTGAGCACCCAGAGATGCCCCCAGATCTCAGGAAGCACTAAAAGAAGAGGACACTTCTCCCATTTTCCTGTACTGTGCTCAGTCCTCTGGTACTTCAGCATCCCTCTCCTTTCCTGTGCTTCCAGAACATGGAGTCCCCAGGAGCATCCCAATAGGTCCTGCTGCTGCCATACAGGAGCCTGAGCCAGCCAGTGTCCATGATGGCTGAGCCGTGGGAACCCACCAGCACCCTGCACTGCCATCAGTGACACTAGAGCATGGGGGTGCACAGGGAATTTATGGCAGGAACAAATTAGCCTGGGCCAAGAGTGGCCACACTGATGTCCACAAGACCAGACTTGCCACCAGGCAGTGCGTGAGGTTGCGCTCACAGCTCTGTGTGTGGCCACCATGTCTCCAGAGCACCTGCAACCTCAGCAGGTCACAAAGACACTGATGAGCCACCAGTGCCAAGGAGAGCCCAGAGGCTGCAATGTCACCACAGTGCAGATGTGACTGTCTTCTTACCTGTCCTCAAGGTGGGGTTATGGCAAGGTGAGCACAGCCTGGAGCTGCCAATGCTGCCTGGCCTACAGGAGGTCCTTCTTGCCATAACACACCCGAAGAACACATCCCAAATGCATAAAACAAGGTTCCCCAAACCCCACATGCTTGGTAGGTAGAGAAGCGGGGACCAGCTTGTCCCAGGCCTGACAGGAGGGCAGGGATAGATTGGATATTGGGTAGAAATTCTTCCCTGTAAAGGTGGTGAAGCCTTGGCAGAGGTTGCCCAGAGAAGCTGTGGCTGCCCCATCTCTGGAAATGTCCAAGGCCAGGCTGGATGGGGCTTGGAGCAACCTGGGCTAGTGCAAGGTGCCCCTGCCTGTGGCAGGGGGTGGGACTGAATGAGCTTTAAAGTCCCTTCCAACACAAACCCTTCTGAGATTCTCTGTCTGCACTCCATTGCAGTACAGCATCCTGGGCAGCGGGAAACATCTTTGTGGAGTGAAAATACCTCCTCGATCCATGAACAACACCTGTCCATCCTGCAGAGCTGTGTCTCCTGCTTTATCCTGCCTGGATAACAGAGGTGCCAGCACTGGCTGCCTCAGTCCAGACACTCTGGCAGAGACACCAGCGGATGCACCAGGCTGTGCCAGCCCCATCCCGCTCACTGTCCGGGACCCAGAGTTGGATAAAAACCCCTCGGCTGAGCCTTTGTTTACTCTGCTCTTATTATAGTTCTGATGTCCCTGTCCGTAGCAGGGGGGTGGAATGAAATGAGCTTTAAGATCCCATCCAACCCAAACACAATTTGGGATCCTCTGATTTAAAGAACTTGGTGAAACCCTAAAGCTGTCCCACTCCAAGTACAGGACACATTACAATAATCCCTGTACCACACCAGGGCAGCACCATGCCTGGCCTCAGCTCCACACCCTCACTGTGCCCCTGCTGTGATGTCCCCAGGCTGGGACTGATCCCAGGGATAGAGTGCAAGGAGCAAAGCCCTGCACCAGGGAGCCTGGGGAAGACCCCCCAGAGGCATGGGAGAGGTCAGTAGTAGTGGGGAGCATCCCTGCAGGAGTCAGCTGTGCTGGCTGCCCATGGCCAGCTGCCTTCCAGCTCGCTGGGGGCAGCTGGGTGGGTGTGAAACAAAACAATCAGACCTCTGGTGCCTTTCATCCCTGGTAACATTTTTACCTGCAGATATTGTGGATTTCCTCAAGGTCACTCTGTGACAAAGCCTCCCAAAGCAAAATGTGGCTTTACAGAGGCCCAGATGACAGCAGGGGGCCCCCAAAGAGCTCTGCCAGTCCCAACTAGGTGGGCCCTGTGTGGTGGCACCTGGGATGGGGCTGAGCAGGTGGTGCTGTGCCTGGGAGCAGAGCCCTCCCCAGCATTCCCTACAGGGATGGCACAAGGCTGGCAGCTTCTCACTCAGTTCTGGGGGAAGAACTTGCTTTGGCCATCCACCCCAAAACCAAGATGCTTCTGCTCCTCACAGAGCAGAGAAACATCAGACCCTGGAAAACACCACACTGAGCACCATGAATAAAACAGCCTCGGCCCCTTTTTGCTGCAGGGGAGGGGGCAGGGAAGCCCCTGGGTGCTGACCCCCTCAGCCAGGGGGGCAGCAGGACCCCCAGCCCATCCCTGGGCCAGGGGCTGTCAGCAGCAGGGCCAGCTGTCCTGGCTGTGGGGAGTTGGCAGCCACAAGGATGGGGAACAAAGGCCAGTTCACGGCTCCATCGATCCTGAGGTCAGAGGGGTGAGGCGTGAACATCTGCTGTGGCTCTGCCCAGCGCCGGCCCAGGGACTTCTCTGGGGTTATGCAGACAAGGGTGAGTCTTTCAGAGGGAAGCAGCCAATGTCGCTGTTAAAATTCCCAGGATGGAAAGACTCAGCCCTCATTTGTTCCTGTGGAGAGGGACCAGGAGCAGCACAGTGTAAGTGCCGGGCGATTCCACAGTGGCCACGATCCATGTGGTCGAAGATGCCAGAAGGATAACCTAAATCAGCAGCTTGTGCCCAGGGATCTCCAGCCTTTCACGCGAAGTGTCCAAGGCCAGGATGGATGGGGCTTGGAGCAACCTGGTCTAGTGGAAGGTGCCCCTGCCCATGGCAGGGGGTGGAACCCAGGCTGCCAGGCCATCCCACCACCAGCCCAGCACATCCCTAGGATGGCTGGAGACAGAGGAGCACTGGCTGGAGGGAAACGCCCTGGGGGCCAAAACCAGTTTATGAGAAATCAGTCACCTTTTGATCTACAGATTCGAGCAATGGCGAATCGACTCCAGCCCTGGGTGAGCTGCCGCACAGTTAATTAGACAGGTTATTAAAAACATGCTCCTCTACTAGGCTGAATTAGTCCAGCTTTCAAGCCACAGAATCCTGCCCTGTCTAATTAAACAGACCTTCCCGATTAACAACCCTTCCTCCAGGCTGGTACCAGCAGACAAGGCAGCAGACACTCCTCAGTCTGCTGGATAAAGCCAGCAATGGGCAGGTTTCCACACCTTGAGTCATGACCATTAAACCAGTTTATTTTTATTTTGAGTCTCCTTTGGCTTTGGACACCAGAAACAGATCCAAAGGCACAAAAAAGGCATGGCCTCTGCATCACAAGTACAGAACACACAGATATGTCCTGGCTTACCAAGCAAGGACCTGATCAGCTCTTTCACTCCAGGAATATCTGATTTCCAAAGTGTTTTCAGAGCCAGGCTTCCTGGTTGTCCTGGTTATGTCCCATGACCCAGGACCATCCTCTCTGCTCCCAGATACAGTGTGGCCATACTCAGATCCACTTCTGTTTCCCCTGGTGCACCAAATAGTCTCAGGTGGAACTGGTCCATTCCCTTCAGCCTTTATTGCTCTCCCAACATCAGTACTTGTTACAGATGGGGAACTCCTTAGCAATGCTGCCCACTTGGAGTATTTTCCTCTGACCAGACAATTTTAAGCCCCTCAAGTACACACCTGTAAATCCATTTCTTTCTTGAACACGGTGTGAACC
>JAOXXN010000259.1:1339424-1369987 GCA_026770055.1 Myrmophylax atrothorax
TCCCTCTGCTGAAGAATTGCACATACAAGGTGTGAAAGTCCTGTTTACCTCTGCAACAACTCTTGGGGTGACTCATCTATCCCCCAGCTTGAAAGCATCAAATGGTGCCCACGTGCTTTCCTCCATGCTGACACCCTGTGCATCCCTCCTGTCCATGAACTCACCAGCCTTACAGCCACCCTGGGATGCAGGTGTGTCCTCAGGGCAGCTTTGTGTGCCATGATGATGCAGAGCAAGTCCTGCTGCCTCCCTTTTCCCCCAAACCCTACAACTAAAACCAAGGCAACAACTGGAGCTGTATCAGGGCAGGGTCAGGTTGGATCTCAGGAAAAGGTCCCTTCCCTTGGGGTGGTGGGCACTGAGCAGGCTCCCCAGGGCAGTGGACACAGCCCCAAAGCTGCCAGAGCTCAGGGAGCATTTGGACAACGCTCTGAGGGACAGGGTGGGATTGTTGGGGTATCCTGTGCAGGGGCAGGAGGTGGACTCAGCAATCCTTTTGTGGGTCCCTTCCAACTCAGGATATTCTGTGATTCCATGATTCTATTAACCTCACATCTCCACCAGCAGAGCAGAGAAGGGATAAACCCCCTTGAAGAGCATTGCTGTGAACTTATTTCTTCCCTTGGTTCACATCCCCGTGGGATTCCGTAGCTGACTGTTCCATCCTCAGCTGTTTCACCTCACAAGAGCTGCCCCAGAGCCTGGTGGGGACTGCACATGCCCCAGTGTGCTCAGCCTACCCCACCAGCCCGACCCTGCGGGCCTGGAGCCTTCACCTCATCCAGGGGCTTTTATTAGAAACACACAGTCCCCAAAGGCTGCAAGTGGAACCCATTACACAGCATTTAGTACGTATCATTTGTATTTCACAGCGAGCAATGCTCCTGATTTCACAGGGAAACAGCGATTCAAAACCCTCCTGTGGCTGCTGGGGAGGGACCAGGTGGGAGCAGGGACAGAGGGAACATTCCCAGTGCCAGGATGGACCTGCTCCCACACCTGGACATCTTCACAGGCACAGCCTCTCCCACCGCATCCTCCACATGTGAGATGCCGTTGGAATGTGGGAGGAGGCAGCTCTGCTACCTGCAAACAATCACCCTCATCTGACTCAGGAGAAGCTTGGACAGGATTGCAAATCACTGCTCCAAGGAAAAAGAATCATAGAATCCCAGAATTATTTGTGTTGGAAGGGATTTTAAAGATCATCTTGTTGAATCCCCTGCGATGGGCAGGATGGATCCATCCCTGGGATGGATCCACTAACCCAAGCTGCTTCAAGCCCTGTCCAGCCTGGCCTTGGACACGTCCAGGGATGAGGCAGGCACAGCTTCTCTGGGCACCCTGTGCCAGGGCCTGCCCACCCTCACAGCAAAGAATTTCTTCCCAATATCCCAGCTATCCCTGCCCTCCTGGCAATGGGAAGCCATTCCTGTCACTCCATGCCCTTGTGAAAAGAACCTCTGACGCTCTCTAGCATTTAGTGTAGCAACACTCTGGTGAGGAATTCCAGATGTGTGCAGACATTTCTAGTTTGTGCACACAGCAGTGTTGTGAGCCATGCCTCAGAGACAAATCAGTTTCTGGATTAGCTCTTTTCCCACGTTCCCCCAGGTGTTTCTTTCCCCAGAGCTTCAGGACAGGATCTCTGGGGCAATGGGGGTCCACGGCCCAATGGGATCAGCACCACCAGGCAATGCTATTTGTGTACCATCAATGCTTGGGGCAGAATAAGAAGAGAACCAGAAATAAAGACATGGTTTAAACCCCTGAAGATGGCCATTTCCAGAAAGCTGCAAAGCTTCTTTTCTTTCTTCATTTAAAGAAAAAGCTGGAAGTAATGAAGGGAAAATACAGCCCTCAGCCCACGCTCAGCTATGTAGAAGGGATCTCATCCCATAAAACAAGAAGTGACTCATCCCATAATATGAGAACAGCAAGTCACTCCAGGATGGACATCTAGACCCAAGAGAGACCTTTTAAAATACAAATTCTGACTTGGGATGTTCAAATTGGATACTAACAGATGACTTAGGAATTGTTTCCTCAGGAGGACTGTCCAGGGATGTGGGGGATCTCCAGCACTGAAGGTTCCCAGCAAGTGGCTCACCAAAGCCACAGTCACCCTGATCATCACTGCTACAGCCAGGGCAGGGGGACCCTGGGGACAGGAACACCAGAGCTACACATTTGCAGATGGAGCTGCCTTGTTTTACTGATGGAGCTGATAAAGCTTTTTCTTCTAGAAGGTGAGACACAGCATGATCCCAAATCATTCCTATATAGAGATCCCAGCCACTATCTCATCCAAACTCCTGTCTGCCACTCCAATGTTCACTTTTACTGGCAAGTGGAGCTCCAACATGCAGCTGGAAATTCTGCCCACAGGAAAGCTGGCTAGAAACACAGGCTGGGAAACATCATCCAGACCCAACCCCACATTTACCACCTGATGATGTGGGAGACCCCTGAACCCACGGGGAACACACCCTCTACTCTAGGATGTTCATCTATTGAGTATTAAAATTTCTTTCATGGGGGGGAAATAGCATTGCTTCCTCTTTGTTGTGTTTTGGAGCAAAAATCTAGCAGATGCACCCGGCCAACAAAGCAGGAGGAAGGCAGGGTCTTCCTGGACTAACACCAGGCTCATCAATGTGAGTGAGTCTGTGCCTTGGTATCCATCTCAAAAATCCAGAGGCTCACCCACCCCTTAGTGGTGCCAAAAGGACTCTCCTTCCTTAACCAGCAGCAATGCATCATGGCATCTGAGCTTGCACAGCCCCAAACCAACAGAGACACCTGCTAACATCTGGCAGGTGCCACCTTGACAAGTGAAGGCTGGTTTTTCCAGGGCAGCAGGTCCTTCTCCAGCAACAAAGCAGGACACATCTCCTGCTCACAAAGGCTGTGGTCATGGCACGTCCTCTCAGCCAGCAGTGCTCTTTGCTCAGCTCTAAAACACACCACTCAGCTCACCTGACACTGTCCCTTACCTGAGGCTGAGGAAGTCCTGGACTCCCCACTCCATTTCAGCAGAAAATCTGGCCAGGGCTCCTGAGGAGGAGGAGGATAGTGAGGTCCAGGAGAGGTGAGTGCAGGGTGACCTGCATGCCTGGACCAAGCTGCCATGGCAGACTCAACTGCCACCTCCTCACATCATGTCTCCCTTCCCTGCAAAGCAGGGAATCCACCCAAGTCATCACTGTCAGGGCAATCCTTCAGAGCTGGGACTGGTCTACACTACAGGTCAGGAGCACAAGTCTAATGAGGAACAGCTGAGGGAGCTGGGGTTGCTTGGGCTGAAGAAAAGGAGGCTCAGGGCAGACCTTCGTGCTCTCCACAATTCCCTGACAGAAGGGGAGAGCGAGGGGGGGCTGGGCTCTGCTCCCAGGGAACAAGGGACAGGACAAGGGGAAATGGCCTCAAGTTGTGCCAGGGCAGGTTGCATATTAAGGAAAATTTCTTCACTGAAAGGGTGGTCAGGCTTTGGAACAGGCTTTCCAGAGCAGTGGTGTTCAAAACACCCCTGGATGTGGCACCTGGGCACATGGTTTGGTGGTGAACATGGCCATGCTGGGTTGATGGTTGAGCTTGATGATCCTACAGGTCTTTTCCAACCTTAATGATTCTGCGATTCTATAAACTCATCACCAGGAAGTTCAGCATAAGGGGATGTTAGAGAAGACATCTCAGTCCCCATCAGTTCAGCTGAGCCCTCACTGAACCAATATAAATTATAACCTGCTCAGGACTTGCGTGTCAGGACATGTGCAATGACACACATGATAGAAAGGCAACATGTGACAACACAGAGCCAACGACCCAGCAAGGTTTCTGCCTCTCTCCCTGCCTGCAGACACTGGTGCTGGTCCCTGTCAATAACTGTCCCTGCCCTGCTGTATCACACCCTGCCCTCAGTCAGGGCAGGCTCGTTACATAATTTTAATGCACAAAATGCATTAAAGACCTCGAGGTCTCCAATTTTGGACCTCATAATGACACTGAATGAGGGCTGAATCACTGGACTGGAAGCATGGAATTGCCCCAGCACTGATGACCTCAGCCTGTGTGGGCCAAAGGGAGGGCAGGCCAAACCTGAAACCACTTTGCCTGTTGCGCCAAATGTATCAATTTCCCGTATCTCATAAAATTCTCAACCAGAGTCAACCTGGAAACTGGACACAAAAACATAAATGAAAACCAGAGGGGTTTGGGACTAAATGATCTTTAAGATCCTTTCCAACCCAAACCGTTCTATGATTCTGTAACTCACGGAGAAGTTTAAACAACTCTTTTTTTTATATATAAAGGCAATCTAGAAGACCAGAACTTCAACCAAAACCAGCCTCAGAGGAACAAAGTGCTCATGACAACCACACATGCAAAGGCAATGGAAGGAGAATAAGCACAACCCACATTTTATTGTGACTGGCAGGAAGTGAATAAGAGAAACCTATGGAAAATCCCTGTCTGAAGAGAAGAAAAAGTTACAGTGATGTTATTCTTTTCAGCTGTAGACAAAATGCTAAGCAAAAATGCTAAAATTCATAGAAACACAGAAAAAAGCACTGACACAGCCCAGGGCTGGTGGCGCTGTCAGAAGCCCCAGAAACACAGAAAAAAGCACTGACACAGCCCAGGGCTGGTGGTGCTGTCACAGGTCCCAGCCCAGCTCCACTCCTGCTCTCCTCCCAGGGTGATTAACAGGGTTTGTACTCTCCATGCAATCAGACCTTCCCTCACTGTGGTTCCTGGTAACCGTGTGTGAAGGATGGCTGTGGTCAGCCAGTTTGTGTCTTTATTAGGAAAGCGGGATGTTATTCCACAGCCCTCCAGAGGACAGGGCTGCTTCCTCCCCTGAGGAACCAGGATTCCTTAGCTCATACATAACTACCAACCCGGGGAAGGTCTGGCTGTAATTTCTTCAACATCACACACGTTTGCAAGCGCTTAGCAAATAACTGAGACTTTGGACTGGATGGGACAAGACCATGTGGTGACCAAACAACTCAGCTCCTTCTCCACAGACAATGGCCTCGTGGAGGTGGGAGAACCCACAGCCATCGTTTATCTTCATTTCTGGCCGTTTCAGTGATGACACTTTCATAAACAAGCGCAAGGAACCATGACCACATCAAATTCCTGTGCGACACCTCCACAACAGATCTGAAAAATCAAATTCTGGGACAAGCCATTAAGAGCTAATTGGGAGAAAACCACAAGAAAGCTCCATGGCCTGGTTTCTGTGCTGGTCAAGGTTTGCAGGTGTAACTGGGCAGTGCAGCAAACCTACATAGCTCTTTCCAGCACTGTGTTTCCATAGAGTCTCCTCATTCCTTTTGTCACCTCTCCTGCCTGAGTGACCACCACAAAAGATGGAGCCTGAAGTTATGGACCTAATGCACTCAATGGACATTTTGTGGACATGTGTGGACATTTTATGGTCATTTTATTGGGATGGTCCATTGACTAAGGGACTGCAGAATCACTAAGGTTGGAACCCCCTACCAAGATTATGGAGTCCAACCACTAGCCCAGGACTGCCATGTTCACCACTAAAGCACGTCCCCACAAGTGCCACATCCACACTCCTGTGTATCATTTCTGTGTGGGGATGAGCTGCCAGCTGGGGTTAAACCACAACGGGGAGAGGGAGAGCTAAGAAAATCAAACACATTTCACAGGGACAGACCCAACAGGCTCCAAGAATTAACAAGCAAGATCCTATGAGGGGATGCCTGGGAGAAGAAGAAAGCTGGTAAGTCCTTGAAGACACTAATGCAGAGCATCTCAGAGCAGAAGGATCACGTCTAGTGGATGCACTAGGATTACAACGTGAGGGAATGGCAAGCACTCAAGGTCTCGCTTGGTTTGAAATCACTTCTGGGAAAATAATGAAAAAGCTGATGTAATTCCAATCATAAAGAATTAAAGAACAGGAGTATAATTAGCACCAGTCAACATACTTCTACAGGAAACAGGTCTTGTCAAACAAATCTGATTTCATTCTTCACTGAGATTACAAGCTGGATTGGTGAGAGTAGTCGTGTACAAGGCAGGGGAGTGTCTGAGTGCTGAAATCAGGAGCCATGAGGGCAGCATGGGGAGCAGAGCTGCCGTGCCAGCCACAGCCCAGCCACTGCCTGGACCCCACATCACCAAAAAACACGCTAAAGAGACTAAGAGCTCATTAGCTGGCAGGTTCCAAGTAATAGTTCCCAGAGCTTGACCTCGGTGGGCTCCGCAGGAACCAGCCCTGGGTTAATTTTTGCCTCACAGTCAGCAATGATGGAGAGGGAGGAAGGAAAGCACTGCTGAGGTGTGTAATGCCCTTGCAGGCTTGCAGAGCATCCTCAGGTGAAGGATATGGGATTCACCTCCCTTGGTGTTCGCCATATGAAAAAATAATGCTCCCACTTTAATGCAGTTGTTAATTTTCTCCAGATAGTAACGACAGAGAAAAAAGGGCCTCCAAGGACAGGCTGATGCTCGAGACCAGCCAGGCAGGTGGGCTGAATTGCCCTCAGCAGGATTTTCAGGCAGGAGGGGCTGCTTCCAGCTTACATTAGAAATCCCATTTTTGTGATGATGATTAAATTGATCAAGTCATCTTCAAAGAAAATTTAGGGGTTGTACAAACGTTAAAATAAATTAAACTCAGTTGGGTTTAAACTCAGCACTGGTCTCCTCCTGCAACCACCCCTCAAGCTGGTGTGGCTCAGCAGATGTAAGCACCAGGAAAAGCTCCAGATGGCCCCAGTGACATGGTGGCACTGATTAGGGACAGCCCTCCATGCCCAGCTCTGGCACCACAGCACAGATGCTGTTCCCATCCGACAAACATTCACTGTGCGTGAAACAACAGGATGGCTTCAGTTTCCTTTCAAGCAGGACTGCCACCACAGCTGAGACCTTCTGGCAGCCAGGAGGATTAGGGCTCTTCCTTCTTCTCCATTGCTGGCAAAGCAGGAGCATAACTACAGTTTTAAGGTTTCCTGACCCAGACAGGAGCATCTACAGTGTCCCAGAGATGAGTAGTCCCAAGACACGACCAAGGTGTGCACACTTGCCTCAAGGATGCAGCAACCAGGATGAAGAACACACTCAGCTTCACCCCTGGGCATCCATCCATTCCCTGCCCCTTTGGCTCCTGAAACAGTGAACAAAACTCAAAGCACTTCAAGAAAGTCCCATCAATAGTATTAAACTAGAAGCTCTTCCACGGTAGGCATCACACATGGAGGGGAAGGTGAAGAAGGTGAAGGTCAGAGCACAACCATGGCTAGAAAGAGACCACCTGGTCCCCAGAACAAGCTTTAGGATTTTCAGAAGGTTTGAGAAGCTGTAACTCAGGAGCATTACTCAGCTACAGCAGAGGCAAGACAGGTCTGAAGTATGCTGGGAGACAGGAAAGGAAGAGTCCCAAGTCCTTGACCGCCCCAGGGTTAGGGAAAACTCTCAGGCAAATAGCAAATCCGTATGGAAAAAGCCCACAGCAGTGGGGAGGGAGCAGCTGCTGTTGTCAGTGCCTCCTGGGCTTGTCATGGCTGCCTTTCACCCGCTGCCTCCACAGCCAGATCCTCTGACATCCAACACGGCCTCTGCCAAGCCAGCCCAGTTGGGTTCCCCCACTAATGCAAGCAGAAAACCCATCCTTTGGGGGCTCCTTTATATCACAGCCTCCCCCCAAAAAGGCTTAGTCAAAGCAAATGCCAGACCCATTAAGCGGGAAGGACCTCACAGCCAACACAGGAATGCTGGGGCTTGATGGACTGTTATAGAGTCTTTTATAGGAAGGATGGGTAACCTAATCCCAACTACAACATTTTTTATGCCGCTCTGTGAGGGTTCAGCTGTGATTAAACTGTTGGCACGGTCCCATGGCACATAAAACCATGGAGACCAGCAAGTCTCATCCCCACCAGAGCCCTGCAAATGCAGGCGGCAAAAGTATTCCAAGTATTAAAGGCTGGCGAGCCCCGCTGTGGGACATCCCCCTCGCACCTCCACCGGCCTCAGGAGCCTGCAAGACCAAAATAAAACATCTCCAGTGAATATTTACTCCTGCTGCAGCGCAGAGCAGGGCTCAGGATAACCACCCCTCCAGGGCTTGGTCTGGGTGCCAGAGATGCAACAGAACAGTGCTCTCAGCAGTGGGCTTCAATGTCCTTCTCTCCTAGAAGCAGTGGCAGGACCAGCACAGAGCCCTCCACCACCCTCCTAAAAGACTGGATAAATCCCTTAGGAACATTTCCTGTTCTGTTAAAACACTTGATTTTGGGCCGGCTTCACTCAACTGAGATGATCCAGGTTGTGGATCACCCACTGTCTCTTCCAGGCTGATGCTCCATGGCAGTAGCTGAGACCACGGAGCCCAGCATGAGCAAAGTCCTCCCAGGGAGAGGACATCCAAATGCTCCAGCAGATGTTGACCCAGGAAAACTGTGCCCACGGGGGCCAAACCACACCCAGAGCACTCAAATTTGACTGCCTGAGAAGGAAATAAAGATTTGGAGTGGGGGAGACTGCAATGGCAGGTACTCCCAGCCCAGGCTTGGCACAGGGTCACACCAACCCCATGCTGCAGGACAGGCTGCTGCAGCAAAGCCAAGCCCCTCTCCAGCTTAGATGGAAAGGGGAAAAGAGTGAGGGGCTGGGGCAGGGACTCCTTGGTGCAACACACTGATGGGGACTGCTCATGGGATGTGCCTCCTCGGAGCAGGATCTCTCCACATTGGACTGACAGGGTTTCCCCCAGCACCACTGGCGGGTGGGATTTCTTCAGGCAATGTGAACATGACGTTTGTTTCATTTTATTGTTATAGAATTGGAACAGAAATGAGGTTTGCCTTTTTTTAATTTATATTTTTTGGCTCTGTTGACTCATCCATCAGTTTGCCTGCTCACCCTCATGATACTTCCCTGGCATGATGTATCATCTCCCTCATGGCCACCACACTCGGCCCAGGTGGGCTCCCACCACCCACGTTAGCCCATGGCCATGCGAGGTGGTCTCTGAGAGTTACAGCTCTGGAGCACACGGAGCACAAGAGCAGACCATTGACTTTAAGCCCTTCCTCTGCACTGAATAAAAGCCACCAGCACCTCAGGAATCCTCGCTGAGAATCCCCACCTCAGCAGCCAGGAGAGGAACATGTCTGCCCTGGGCTTTCTCTGTGGGATGGGAGTTTGCCAGCAGTTTTATTTTAGTCCTGTGCAAGTGCAGCACAAATTCCTGCCACCAAAGGGAAGGAGACTCCGTGGTGTTTTCAGATGCCATCACCTGAGCCTGTGCCCTCAACAAGGTTCCTCCTTGCAGCACACACAGCACAGCCCCTGATGCACCACACACAGGCACCTTGCTGGTGACACACAGGGGTGAGCATGTCACCATGGCTCGATGAGCCGTCGGCACCCCCAGGAGACCCATGGAGGGGCCAAGCCCTTCTCCACCCCTCTGGCCACCAAGCAATTCAGGGCCGGTGGATGCCACACCCAGGGCTGACCTCACAAATCCCGTGTTTTTCCCTTCCCCCTTTGCAGCCCACACACCAAGGACCTCCCAAACACACAGTAAAATGCTGGGTCAGCTTTCCAAGGGCTCAGCACCCACAAGCGGGAGCTCAGGTCATATTTAGGCCACCCAAATTACAGGGCAAGGGTTCTCCTTGAGGGTGACCTGCTTGGCTTCTCCCAACACAAACCTACATTGGCAGTCTTTGCCATCCCATCCAGGATGCCACAGGGACATGTGGGCTCCACTGGTCCCTCTGTTGGTCCCAAACATGCTGCTCCCAAACCCACCACAGTCCCTGGCAGTGTCCCCTAAACATGCCCTAATTTCCAGTCCAGAATCCAACCCCTCTCTGTGCAGCCCCACCTTTCCTTACATAGGCACTAACGGAAATTGGGAGCAGCAAAGCAGCACTGTGGGACCCAGCAGGGAGAGGCTGAACTTCACCCCCAACCCACAGATAAGGAAGGATGGGCTCCTGCAACGGCCAGGGATGAAAGGAAAGCCGCAACGGCTGAGCTGACTCACTCAGCTTTTGGCATGTGCTCCTTTTCCCGCCACGTGCACACCCATGAACCGTGTCCCGCCAGGATGGGGACAGCTCAGTGGCCCAGAGGGAACAGCCTGGATGCAGCCCTTGGCAAAGCCTCATTTGCACACATCTACATCTTCTGCCTGCCCCCCAGACCATAAACCAGGGGCATCCAGGAGACCTGTCCCCAGCCACCACTCAGAGCATCAGCAACCTCCTGAGTGCTGCAAGGTTTAGCCAAACCTGGGAACAGAAACCAGGCAATGCATGGGAGCAGCTGCCAGTAAATTCAGCATTTCCAGAGGATCTGTTTGTATCAAAAGCTGCTGTTCTGCAGCCAGAACAGGTGCCAGTCACAGCAAAATCTCGTGGCAGCTATTCAATGTGATGGCATGAGTTTGACAACGGATCAAAAAAACCCCAAAAGCAATGTGAGTAGCTTCTCTACTCTCCATTTTAACTACAGCCGAGGGAAAAGAGAGGTGAAGAGCCAAAAGAAGGAGAATACTAGGTGTACCAGTGCTGGCTCTGTGCAGCAGCAGCACAGCCACATAATACAGGCAGCTGCCCCTCAGTGGGGATGCTCCATGGCAGAGCCACATCCTGAACTGCCACCCAACTGCCACAGGTGAGCTCAAAGCACCCACCTACCCCAGGACAGCTCCATCACCCCTGAGCTGGCCTTGTCCCCCCACAGACTGACAAGCTGCCTCCTGCCCTGTGCTTTACACTGAACATGACACGGAGCAGACCCTGTTCAACACCTCCCACCAGCCAGACATCAACCCCTACTAGTGCTGCCAACATCCTAATTAGCACCTTCCCTGCACTGGCCCTGCTTCCAACTGCTCTGCAGCTGTCCAGGACTCTCTGAGGTTCTCCAAAGGTGACAGGGGATGGGGACAAGTCCTAAGGCACCAGGCACTCTGTCCCTTCCAGGGCAGTTAGCACAGCAGCTCCCCCAGTCCACACCAGCCCTGCTGCGCTGCTGTGAGTCTGCTGTGAGTCTGCTGTCAAGGGATTTCCACAGAGCATCACACAAACTCCTCTGTTTATCCTTCCTGAGCCTACGGAGTGGTGCTGACATGCAGCGGGGATGGGAGAAGCCCAGGAGTGTCCTTGTTACAAAGGGATTATCCATCTCTCTGCAAGGCAGGCAAAACAAGTGGGGCTTTGTCCCAGTGTCACAGAATCACAGGATGGTTTGGGTTGGAAGATCATCTCCTTCTACTCCCTGCCATGAGCAGTGACACCTTCCACTAGACCAAGTTGCTCCAAGCCCCCTACAACCTGGCCTTGGACACTTCCATGGGCTTCCTGCATAGACAGGGCACCTCCAGTCTCTACCTGGGGAATGTATTTGCTTATCTTGCCTGGAAACTGTCCCTGGGGGAGCTGCCCTGCTCTGTGTGCTTTGATCCACCTCCTCACTGCCTCAGCACTGCACCCCACACCAGGCAGCACAGCCAGCTCAGGGGGTGGCACCTCCATCCCACTGCCTGGCATGCACCAGCATTGGCTGATCAATACCCTGCCAACAGCCATTCCCCACGTCCAGGCATCTGCTGCTCTCTGCTCCCCAGGGAATGAAAATACAACAGCCTCACCTTGCTTTCCCTCCCAGAGAGATGCCCAGGGAGCCACATGCCTGCTCCCATTTACCACAGCTGCCACAACACGCATACAAAGGCTGGGGACACGATACCAGCGCTCAGTCACCTGCAGGGGCACTCTGCAAGCAGTCTTGGAGGTGTTAGGATCCTGCAGGAGAGATCCTGAAGAAGAGATCCACAGGAAATGCTTTCCCAAAGCTGGCACATTGCAGTTGGCTCCCTGCAGACTGGCCAGCCCCCATCCCTGCAGGCACCGCGCTCCAGTCAGCCTGGACACCTTGTTTCACTCCAGCCACGCTGCCCCCGGGTCACGCATTTCTCCCGCTCGCTTTGTCCCCTGATACCAGACAGGCTTAAAAGTAAAACAAGGCCAAGATTTATGAAGTGAGGCTCACCATAAAGGTTTCCGAGTTGCAGTTGAGGAGCCTGGAAACAGGATTACAAGCAAAGCAAATCATGAAACGCGACTGTAACCTCGGCACGGCGAGACATGACCCCTCACATGCTCCAGCCCAGCTCTCTCCCAGGCATGTGGTGTACACCAGCTGGGGCTGCCTGGCCAGCACAATCGTCTCCATGGTGGCCCAGGCTTCCCTGACCTGCCATTTGCTGCTCCCAGCTCATCTGGGTGGCCCAGTCCTGACCCTCAGCAGGCTTTCAGCCATACCTTGCCTTGAACCAGCTGCACAGGTATTTGTCAGCTGAGAACACTTCCAGATCTCGTTCAAGACCAAAACCAGTTTCTTTGGACACATCCTCAGAATTCAATGGTGACCTTCCAGTGCTTAAAGGGAGTCCAAGGGAGCTGGAGAGGGACTTGGGACAAGAGCACTTTTTACAAGTGACAGGACAAGGGGGAATGGCTTCCCACTGCCACAGGAAAGAATAAGATGGGATATTGGGAAGAAATTCTTCCTTGTGAGGGTGGGGAGGCTCTGGCACAGGTTAGGCAGAGAAGCTGTGGCTGCCCCATCCTTGGAAGTGTCCAAGGCCAGGTTGGACAGGGCTTGGAGCAACTTAGGCTAGTGGAAGGTGTCCCTTCCCAGGGCAGGGGGTGGAATGGGATGAGCTTTGAGGTCCCTTCCAATCCCAACCATTCCATGATTCTATGATTCTAGGACCAAGCCCTCCTCCTGGGCCATCAGCCTCATCCTAAAGTCCAGTGCTGGCCATACAAAAAGCTGAGCTGACAAGAAAGATGCATCTCATGAGAAAGGATTGAAGCCAAACTCACAGAGGCATCACCTTGTCCATAACGGGGGAGAATGAGCTGCAGAGTGACAGAAGCAAGAAGCAGGGAAGGATGATACCAGCTCCAACCAGGAGTACCAGCCACAGCCACCAGCACATGCCTGGAAGGAGCAGAGAGCTGTGGATGCCAGTAGATCCAGGTCCTGGTAGGACATACACACATCAGTCTTGAAACCAACCACACACCTGGAGGCACCTGAACAGCCCATTCCTGCCCCGTTTGTCCTCCAACAAATCGTGTCCAACCCTGAAGTCTCAACTCAAACCAAAATGCTTGGGTTCAGCGGCCACTATGCAGGAACTAGTGGCCCTCTGGGAGGCTCAAAGAGCAGGGTCTCCTCTGGAGTCTTGAGAGCATCTGAGGACTCCCTGTCCCCTGCCTGAAGGCAGAGTCCTCTGTCCTCCCTTTCTCTGAGAGACTTGGGGATAGGCAGAACCTGCACTGTCACACCACAGTGTATGAGAGGCTTCCCATCCACAGACTGTGCACCAGGACTGTGGAGGATGGAGATGCCTTCTCTCTCCTGAATCCTTCTGCTTAAGTTTTCCAGGCTCACAGAGGGTCTTGACATGAGGTCCAGAGGGTCCAACACCTATTAGACCCTCTCCATCCTCCCTGGTTCCCCTCTCCTCTGCCTCTCAGCAGAGCAGTGCTGCAGCAGCCCCCAGGTCCCCGCAAGCCGTGACAATGACATTCAACCAGAGCTCACCAAGCTCCAGCAGGGCCTCACACACTTTGGGGACATATTTAGGGAGCTGAGGTGATACTTCGCATGGTCAGAACTCATCTCAGCCCATTGCCAGAAAGACAGACAGACCAACTGGGCACAGGCAGCAAGCTGCCCAGCATGTGACAACCATCACCAGGGACCCAGCCTGTCCTCCAGCCCGCTGCAGACCTGGTGTGCCCGTGCCCCCCAAAGCCTGGGTGGGAGCGGAGAGGATCCCAGACCTTTGTAGCCATCCCGACTGGCTCCCCCTCCCCTCCCCGGCCGGGGGCTCCCAGCCAGCCACAGGCTGCCCAGGAGCCTGCCCGCCGAGCCCATTGTTCCCTTTGTCTGGCCCTCGGAGCACGAGCCCGCGCGGCTCAGGGCGTCCCCTCCGCCACGGGCACGTTCACACGCTCGGCTGCCCTCGCCACCCCTGACCCACTCGGTCAAGCACCTCCCCTAACCCAGCCCTCGCCCCCCAAGGTGAACCCTGGGCTGAGGCAGCTCCTCTGCTCCCCCAGCTCTGACCAGATGCTCTTGGCCTCCAAAACTCTGAGGAGGGTGAAGGCAAACGCACACAGGCATTTTCAAGGGGACATCACCCTTGGCTGGTCATCCTGCCAAAATCAGGAACCTATGGAATGCCAAAGGTGTTCCCAGACCCAGAAGGTTTACCATCATGGTTCACCAAGGCCAAGAGCATCCAGAGTGACATGGACCTGCCCAGCACTTTGCCTTGGAAGCCACAGATGGTCTTGAAAGCCAAACTGCGAGCTGAGGGGCAACAGGACCCCACCAAACCTGGGGAAGGCACTTTTCCCTTGGGACAGACCTCAAACAACACATCTGCCACGGGAGGCTGAGCCAAAGGGATTCCTGGTTTCCATCCCACCTCCAGGAGTACATCGGGATGCTCAGGGAGGGGGTGCAGGAAGCGCCCCTGCTACTGATGCCCCCGGTACAGGAGGGACAGGGATGGGCTTCACCCTCCATTGCTCCTGGCTTGAAATCTGCTGCTTGAGAACTCCAGAGGGGAAAAATGCAAAATAAACCTTCATCACCCTCTTCTTCGCAGCTCCCACAGTCCAGTGCACCTCTGTGTCCCCCACCCCAAGCTGCATCCGTCCTGGAGTCCCCCTTCCCTGTACCTCTCCTGTACAAGCATCTTCACTTCCATTCCCAGTCTTTCCCGGTTAGGAGTTGATGCTTTCAAAGAGCCATCCACAATGACTTTAAGATCTCTTTCTTAAAATGCTAATAAGTAATTTAAAGACTGCCACTGTGCATGCATGGGTTTAGGGTAATTTTTTCCATGTGAATCCCTTTTCATTCATCCCTGACTACATTTAATCTGCCACTTTATAGCCCGGCTATCCAGTGTCATGAGACCCTTTTGCAATATTTTCAACACAACTGTTGTTTTTATCATCCTGAATAATTTTGTATAATCTGCAAACACTCTGGCCTTCCCATTCCCACCCCTCTTTAGTTTATGAATACATCACCCAGCACAAGCCTCATGCTGACCCCGTCCAGTGGGAAAACTGACGCTTTGTTTCCCATTCTTTAAGCAGATTTTAATCCATAAGAGAGCCCTTCCTCTAAAATTACTGTTCTGGAGTCTCCTGGATCACCCAGGGAGATTATCTTAAAGGATGCTCGTCCCATTTACTCTGGCCCAAATATTCATTTTAGTGATTTATTGTAAAATATCAGTTCTCCTGCTGCTGCTTCAGGGCAGTCCCCCAGCCCTGCCCTGGGAAGGAAAACTCCTTGGCAGGAGTCCCCTTGGCCACAGCCATTTGGGGGGACACTGAAGTCATTCCCCACCTCCCCAAAGGCTCCATCCTGTGGGTTTAACTTTCCAATACTCATTTGTTGTGGGGAAACTTGGGGGAATAAGTCATTTCTTCTCTCAAGTTATTTTTTAAACTCCTCTCTGCCTGCCTTATATGGCTTCACATTCACCACACCACACTTTCTGATTTTTTTCTATTTTCTCTTTTTAGATACCACTTCCACTTTCCAAAGAACATCTTTTTACCTCCATTGACCTCCTCCAATTTGCCATTTAATCAAGTTTGCCTTTTTTTTTCCTTTTAGAAAACTCATGTTAAATGGCTGCATGAATTTATTCTGAGCTTTAATTTCATTTCCTACATCACGGGCAAGTACTTCCCTGTTTTAGCTTCTCCCTTCCCAGCTCTCCTCCACTTTGCCTCACTTACAGAGCATTACTGTGTGGTGGTTTTAAGGGCTGGTTGTCTCACAGATGCGATGGTCTGACTCTAAGAGAGATAAGGTGGAAAGAACATCATTTATTGGATCAACTAGTAAAGCTTCACCAGCTTTTGGAGCTCTCCAGTCCCTTCTCATGCCCACTGGGAGACTGAACCTGCTCCCACACAGCCAACCCTATGTCATGCACATTATGCTGGGTTCTAATCCAGAGATCCTCCTCCTGCGGACTCTCCAAAGAACCCTGACTGTTCCCAGCCACTAAAACTATAATTTCTGAATGTAACATTTAGGGAGGCACAGACCAGTCACAATTATAGTTGTGTTTTCTGCCCTTGTGGCCACTTTCATCTGCCTTTAATGCTTGGCAATCCGTTGTTCTACACATGTTGTGTCAGGGGGCATCACACCTGATGCTGCTCCCTTCATCCCATGCAAGGAAATTCAGGGAAGGACGAACAGCATGACATGATTCTCACTTACTCCTTCACCTCATCCTGTTTTTCTGAGTGGGCTGGCATGCCCTGCACAGCCACCCCTGTGCCCGCACTCTGGCACAACTTGCCACCCATTCAGCACATTTCTGAAACAGCTGGCATTGACACAAAGTCAGTATCCATATATATTCCTGCACATCTCCCAGCACCTCTCCTTCCTCACACCCTCCCTCCTGCTGTCACCTGGCCCCCTAGGAGTCCCTGCTCACTTCCAGCATTCCCAGTGATTCCCCTGTGCTCCTCCATCCCTGGGTACCAGGCAGGGATATCCCTGTGCTCCTGCACCCCAGGCTACCCAACCGGACACAGTGATCCCATCCATGCTCCCCCATCCCTGGGTACCAGGCAGGGCAGAGCCCCCTCCCAAACGCTCCCGTGTGCCTCTCCCTCCCACCCGCACACACATCAGCTCCTTATCGCGGGAGGCCCCGGCGTTACCCTTATCTAACAGCTGAACTTTTGCCTCCAAGGATCTTCCCATTCCCTCCATCCCAAGAAGAACCAAGAGAGAGCTGCGCTTCTCCCCGGCCTCTGCAAACCAGAGCCAGATTTGGGAGGGACTGCAAACAAGCAGGGCAGCCCACACAGGTCTTTCTCAGTAAAAATGGGCTTTTGGTGGGATGGGAACCTTGCTTCCAGGCAGAGCCACCCTCAGCACCCATCTCAGCAGCACTGGTGTGTCAGGAGGGGGTGTGTGCCAGGGCAGGAGCAGGGGATCAGACTCCTGTTTATCCCTCACTCCAAAGCGCTCAGGCCTTGGGAACTGTCACAGCATCCACTATTCCCGCAGCTCCTCGGGCAGGTTTCATGGGTGCCCACCCCTCTCTCCAGTCAGCTCAGGTATGTGTACACAAACGGCCATGACTAGTGCAGGCAGGTCCTCAGCCTGTCTCCAAGGGGATTACTTCTCCCATCCCTGGGGGACAGCCCCAAACCCCTTGGCAGAATCTTCGGGCACAGCCACAACCCCTTCACTATCCCAGATCCCTCTGTAGGGTGTCCCAAGGAGCTGGGGAACAGCAATGGCCGTGCCAACTCTGGGCACTCATCCCCTACAGCCCTGTCCCTTCCAGCATCTCATCCCTATGCTTTTAGTCACCCAGAGAAGCTGGAAATTCAGCAGGGATTGAGAGAATTGCTGCTCCTGCCTGGAAAAACCATGGAGCAGAGTGGCAATGGCTGCAACATGGGCATTTAAACAAGGCACTGATTTACTTGTTTTCCAAAAGGAGTTTTCCCTGTTGCTGCCCCTGTAATGCAAAGGGCAGGTGGGTGCAAGGAATGTGCCTTGTCAAAAATTAACCCAGGAAATGGAGGGGAGGGGAGGCAGCGGCAGAGAGGCACAGAGACACCCTGAAACCACAGGTTCTGCTCTGCTCCTCAGCCCCATTTGTCCCAAAAAATTCTTTCCCAGCCTGGTCTTGGGACAGCATTTGCATCTCTGAAGTTCAAGCACACAGGAGGGATCAGCTTCTTCACATATCCTGTGTTTTTCCCTGGAGCTGCTGCTCTGCTGTGTCTCTCTGGAGCGTGCTGGGCTCGCTGGGATGTTCCTGCAGCTCCTGTGGTCCTGGTACACCTGAAACATGCCACCTCCCTGGAGCACCAAGGTCAATGCCCTGGTGTGACCACAACCCTGAAGGGATGGCTCAAGTCTTCCCCCATGGATTGCTGGGCACAGCTGATGTTCAGTATCGAGTCCCCTCTTCTGTGATGCTGCTTCCCAGCACAACGCAAGGCGGGCGATTCTGTGTTGCCCACTGGAGCCTGGCACTGCCTCTGTGCTGCCAGCCCCGGGCTGCCCACACCCTCTCAGACAGCAGGGCCATCTCGTGTCTCCTCTTACATTTTTGGCACAGGGCTGGCTCTCCTCCAGCCCTCGGGAAAGTTGCCAGAGCTGCAAGGTTTGTGAAAAGTTAACTCCAACGGGGTGAAGAGTGCCGTTGGGTTGGTTTTCCCCCCTCGCACGGGACTTAGACGGGCTGTTGATTTTAAAATACCTCAGTGTCCTTCGCAGCTGCCCCCAAAACACCTCGGCAGCGTCAGTGCTCCGACCCGCGCGCAGCACACGCGGCAGGAATACAAAGTGGAGCCGTTAGCGATAGCGACACTACCAACCGGTGTGGGATCCAGACCCTTCCAGGACTCCTTTGTTCTTGACTTTCTGGTTTGGGGTTTGTTTTTTTTTGAAAAACACACAAAAAACTTTGCTTTGAGAAGCCTGAACTTTCTCAGCTGCAGACACGTTACCTTCCAACTGCCTTCACAACTACAGGCAATTCCTAACCTCTGCTTTATGTACGTTGTCATCCACCTCCCTGTTTTCCATATTGATTTATGTTTTACGTTCTTTTCACATTTCCTTTTAACAGAGCTGGTTTTAACCAAACAGCCTTCCCTCCCGAGCCCGAGCCACGCATTCTGCTGGCCAGTGAGCAATCAACTTCCAATTTCCATGCACACTCCTGTTTATATTTCCTTCCCTATCGGCTTTGTTTCTAATTAAGGTTTGTTAAATGCAAGTGAATATATAGCATACAGAGAAATATAAAGCATGTAGATAAATAAACACCCCACACACAGCCGCACTGACTAAGGCTGTGCTTTCAACCACGGATCCCAAAGCACTTTGTCATGTTCATTAACAAAACCTCGCGGCTCCCTTGGGAAAGACGCTTGGATTATTTTACGCCTTGTAATTAGGAAAACTGAGGCACAGAGGAGACAAGTGAAATTACCAACAGTACAGAAACGTTCTGTGGCAGAGCTGAAAACAGGACTCAAGAGGCAGAATCCTCCAGCATTGTGGTTTTCGCCCTGAACAAGCCTTTTTGCCCCCATTTTTGCCCTGGGCATTTGCCGGAGCTGGTGATGGCAGCGTGGAGGGCATCGCCACTGCAGAGGTGCCGGCAGCCCAGGCAATGTAGTGGGGTCCAGTCAACACCTCCATGGGCAGTGGCTGCTGTTGGGTCAGTCTGTCCACACCAAAGGGATCCAGAGCATTCGGAGGTGCAGGTGGACACCACATCCAAGCACCAGGCAGCCACAGGAAGAGGTAACTCCCAAAGGAAGGAGCACAGGTGCACCCAGGGACCTGCATCCTGCATGCTTTCACCCTGCCGGCTCTCCAGAAGCTTTTTCCAGGAAGGCTGGAGATGGGGTCTGGCCACCCACACCAACACTGTGAGTGACCATCACAACCTCATGACACACACAAGGCAAGAGGCAAAAGCAGGGGCATGAGGGGACCCCATTGAACGCAAACCAACACGGTCAACCCCAGCAGGGAATGGCTGCTGAAAGCACCAGTGGAGGGAGCCCATTGACCGCCTCCCTGGGAACATCCCCATCCATGGAGGAGCACACCTTACAGAGATCATTTTTGGTGGGAAAAACAGTCACCAGCACAAGCCACCCCCTTGTTCCCAGGTATTTTCCCCATCCCTTGGGATGTCCCCTGGCACTCATTCATCCAGAGCCCGCTGCTCCTGCCATGATGGTGGGAAAGGCATTCACGTCTCAAGCACGCGCGGAGGAGCCCCGGAGCTGGTCACTGACCCCGGCACCGCCCAACAGCACCTCTCGGGTGCAGGAGGGGCAGGGTGGGGTGGAGGTGTCACCCCATCCCAGCACAAGGCACCTGGCGCTGTCCCCACCACAGTTGGCAGCGTTTGCTTGGCATGGCCAAGCCCGCTCGGCCCTGCTGGCCAAGCCCAGACCTTGTTGGAAGTGTTAAGGCCACCAGCTGATGGGGCAGACGTCCTGCATGGACATGTATGCTCCCAAAAACACGCTCATCGCCCCAGCCCTCCCCCCCATAATTAAAACCATGCTGGGCTCATTTGAATAGCAGAGCTGGCGAGCGCTCTCCGCTGCAACGTAAATAGTCCTATTTATGCCAAGCTCCCATATTGTAAATATCACGATGTATAGCTGGCCAACCCATGAGTCATCTCCCAAAACTCCAACTTAATAAATGGTGCCTCATCCATGTTCCAGACAAACAGTGTCCATGTGGCTCCCACTGCCCGGCGCGCCCAGGGCCAGCAGTGGCCACCCAGCCTGCGTGAGGAGCCCAATGGAGGCAGAGGGACAATGAAGCCACCCAGCCCCTGAGACACAACCCTTCCACAATGGACAGGCACCCATGGACCGCGCTGCTCAGGGACAAGCCGGCGTTTGGCCTGACACCTTGTCCTCACCCCTGCCCAGCCCAGTTCTCTGGCGCTTCCCAGGGTGTTCATGCAGAGGGTGGGCAGAAGGCAGGAAGCAATGGCTGGGATGGTTTGGGAGCTGGAAAACGAGTCCCTCCTTGCCCAGACCCCAGCACGGGGCTCCCACCCGACGCCATCCCCGTGCACCCAGCCCTGGAGCTCCCACCTGCCGCCTCGCTCTGCTTTGTCTGAGCACCGGGGACCTCGGCGGGAGCTCGGCTCCTCCCGGGGCTCGGGAACGCCACGGCCCATCGGGGAACCGGCCCCCAGCCCCGGGATGCCGGCGAGGCCTGGCGGAGGGGCGCCCCAAAGACTCTGCCAACACCGGCGGCGGGCACGGGGCGGTGAATCCCGGGCATCCCTGGGTACCACGGCGCGTCCCCCAGGGATGCCCACCTTGGCGAAGGGATGGAGGGCAGAAGGGCGGCCGGCGATCGGGAGGGTCTGGGGATGGCGGGGGCACACACGACACACCGGGCTCCGGCGGCGACACCTCCAGCTGGGGCAGCACTTCCCCAAACTTCGCCTCCCCTCCGAAAGGGGTGCGGCGGGAGCGGGGGAGGGGGCAAAGTGCCACCCCCAAAAACGGGGAAAACCCGGAGGGCGCTCGCCCTACCCACAGGGCCCCCGCCCCCCGCGCCCCCCCTTACCTTCCACGGCGGCGAGCAGGGGCAGGAGGGCGAGGGGGAGGCAGCAGAGCCACAGCGGCCCCATGGTGCGCGCCGGGCCGGGCATCAGAGGCGGCGCGGCCGGCGCTCCATGGAGGCGGCGGAGCGGCGGAGCGCAGAGCCCAAGCCCCTCGCTGGGGGAAAGGCAGGAGGGGTTTGCCCACTCTTATCTAATCACATGCTCCCAAGTCCTCAAAAGGGATGGATCAACCCCCCAAATCCACCCCTGAACATGCAGATTTTCCCTCCTGGCTGCTCCCCCCTCCCAGCAGCCCCTTTACCTTCTCCAGCTCCCTCAGGCTGGCGGCAAAGCTGCTGGAATCGGGTCGGGACAGGGGACACTGCAGGGGTGGGATGGGCTGGGCCATCCCCTCCGGAGAACGCGCCGGGACCAGCCTGGGAAAGGCGTCTGCAAAAGGAGAAACCACCCAGGGCCACCATCAGGCACAGGGAGAGACAGCCCAGGGCCACCATCAGCCACAGGGAGATCCCCAGGGCCACCATCAGGGACAGCCCAGGGCCCCCATCAGCCCCAGGGACAGCCCAGGGCCACCATCAGCCCCAGGGACAGCCCAGGGCCACCATCAGCCCCAGGGAGATCCCCAGGGATGGTGACCCCAGCCCCTGGCACGGCTCTGGAGCTCAGGGGACGAGGAGCACCCACAGAAGGACAATATCCCTGTGAAGGACACAATGGGAATCGTTCCCTGGCTTGTCCCCCTTCACCTGCTCTTTCCTGGCTCAGAGGAAAGGCGTGGGAAGAGTGGGAGGAGTGGACACACCCCCTGGAAAAGGGGCAGAGCCCTCTGGGTGCTGAGGAAAGCAAAAGCAAAAGGGGGAATGCTCAGGAGAAGTGTGTGTGGGGCTGCGGGGCTGCACCAGCTGGGGCTCCTGCCTGGAATTCTGCCCCCATGGCACTGCTGACCCTCCTTTTCAGGGTGGGCTGAGGCCAAGAGGAAGCAGAGAACAGGAGAGGCTGAACTGAGGACAGAGCTGGGGCCACCCTGAGCCTCAGCAGCACCACCAGAGCCTCGGGAAGCAGAGCCTGGACATGGCAGTGCCCCCAGGACCACGTGTCCCTGGGCAGCCAAGGCAGCAGCACTGATGGAAAAGGCCTTAAAGTTGGCCAAGAAAGCCCCAAAATGCCTGAAGGGAAGAGCCAGAGCCTTCCAAAGCTGGGCTGACCTGGGGCGTGGGGCGGAGGAGGCGGAGGCAGAGGGAAAGACTGCAGGGAAGAGCCCATGGGACCCACTAGGACAGATGGAGGCAGCGTCCCACTGATATCATCTAGGAGAGAACAGAGGCAGGAGAAGCTTCAGAAACCAGGAGACAGAGCAAGTGTGTGACAGAACAGAGCCAGGACCCCAGCACTGCCTGGAGAAGGGACATGGAGCTTCCCACCCTCCTCTGGCCTCTGAGTGTGGGCTCACACCAGCCCTGCACACACAGAGGGGAGGAATTCCTTGCCCAGCAAGAGAAAAAGAGGCAATTCCAGGAGACCTCAGGCCCAGCACAAGGGACAGCTGCTGACTCCACCCAACCCAAGCTCTCCTGCTCAGAGAAAGCTCCTCCAGAGGAGCATGAGGAGCATCCCAGCCAGGCTGCTGCTGCAGGAGCCTCCAGTCCCACCAGCTGGATAACACAGAGGGGATCCAACCTCACTGGGCCACGGGTGGGGAGGGGAAAAGTTCCCCAAGGCAGCAGAAATGGTACAAACCCATCCCATTC
This sequence comes from Myrmophylax atrothorax, assembly GCA_026770055.1. NCBI lineage: Eukaryota > Metazoa > Chordata > Aves > Passeriformes > Thamnophilidae > Myrmophylax > Myrmophylax atrothorax. Next base: position 1,362,393 of record JAOXXN010000259.1, read on the forward strand.
CCTCCCACCATCCCTCCCCTCCTGCCCGATCCACAGGAAACCTGAAGCTTCCAGTGACTCCTCTGCCAAGGAAGGGCGAGCAGGAGTGGCCCAGGGGCAGGAGAGCCTGGAAATGCTCCCCCATTCCCACATGGACAAGGTACCGAGCAGGCTGAGGCTCCTCCGGGGCGGAGGGGGAGGAGTTGGAGGGTGAGGGGAGCTCAGTCCTCGCTGGGAGATGTCCACGTCCACCAGAGACACCGTTTCACCTGAGGGGTGTGGAGAACACTGTTAGTGCTGCACCTGCCCAGGGAGGGCACCCTGGGGCAGAGGGCAAGGGGCAGGAACCTCCACAGGGCTTGGAAAACCACCCTCTGGGTTGTTTGCAAACCAGATTTCCACACTGTGAGGCTTCAGAGACACCAAACTGAGAAGAAGAAACTCTGATCCCAAAGGTCAGGCCGAGGGACTGACACTCCAGCTGTGCCTGAACCCCATCCAAGCCCAGCACCAGGGTGGGACGAGGAGGATCCAAGGGGGCTTTCCAGCATGGAATTCCCATAAAAGCAGAGCTCATGCCCATGGGTGACACTGGGGAAGTGACCCCACAGCCTGAGTGGCACCTGCTGGCACAGACTCTGCTCACACCCCTCTGAGTTTGCCTCAAATGAACAACCAAAACCACCTTTTACCCCAAAGGCCACAAAAATGCTCTTCAAGTGAGTAAGGAGGAGCTGGGCAGGCTTTTCCAATAAACACATTAAATAACTGGGATTCCCTGAAGCCCAAAGGCTTTGGATCCAGGATGCTGCTTGGGGAAATAGTGACACAAAGGCTCTTAAACCCACAAAAGCTCTTAAAACTAATCTAACTTAAAACAAGGAAAGCCTAAAATTAGGTACAAAAACCCCACAACAGTCTAACTTAAATCCAGAAAAGCTTAAAATTAGGCTAAAAAAACTCCCAGTCTAATTTAAAGCCAGAAAAGCTTAAAATCAGGCTAAAAAAATCCAATTTAACTTAAAATTGGAGCTTAAAATTAAGCTAAAAAAACCCAGTCTAACTTAAAGCCAGAAAAGCTTAAAATTGGGCTTAAAAAAAAACCCAGTCTAACTTAAAACCAGAGAAGCTTAAAATTAGGCTAAAATCATGGAGAGGAATGAAAACATCAAATCAAACCAAGGTCAAAGCATCAGCCTCAGTACCAGGACCTAAATCCCAAAGGCAAAAAAACCAGCCATGGTGGGGGTTTTCCCCTAAAAAACTCACCCCAACCAGGCTCTGGTGACCCACCAGATGATCCTGAAGCACCATGTGAAGGCCAAGGAGCTGTGGCTGCCTCAGATTGCAGCTCCTGTGGGCAGGAACTCCCCTCCTTCTCCAGATCCTGCATCTCCCAGCCCTGGGCAGGTACCTGGCAGGGAGAGGATCCACCTGCACCACACTGACTCAGCTTCCTCCTGCTTTTGCAAAGGCCTGGCTATTAATCAGGATTAATCAGGCATGTTCAGAGCAGTGTTTGGGGTTGTTGTTGTTGTTCTCCCTGGGGCATTTCTGGGGCAGCCACACTGGCCTCTCTCAGTTCCACACCCTAAAAATGAAGGGGTTGGGCTGCATTCAGCTCGTGCAAAACAACACCAAAGACACCCAGGCCAAGAGGAGCTCCTGCAATTCAGCTTTTAAATCCTTCCCCAGGCAGGGCAGGACCAGTGGAGGCAGATTTTCCAAGGGGTGCCCCTGGAGAGGTTGGGAAAGGCAAGAAGAGCCTCCTCAAAGACTTTCAGAGCCCTGAAAGCAAATTATCAAGAAATTTGGATTCTGCCCCATTTTGAGCTGAGAAAATCCCCTAAAAACAGTCCTTAAACAAAGCAAGAGCTCAGTGGTGTGAGGCTGGAGGAGCCACCACAAACCAAAGCTAGGAAAATCCAGAGGTTCCTTTTGGAGACACTTCCAAGGCCTTCTGGGCAGGAAAATCTCCTGGAGGGCACTCCACCAACTGGTAAAAACTGACATAAGTCATTTGAAAAATAGTTAATAGGATAAACTAATAATTAATGAACTCAATCTCCTAAATTTAAAGCAAAACTTTGTCCCCTCCAAGTTTTCCTCTGCAGGTTCTCCTGAGGAAAAGCAAATCCACACACTGCCCCCCATTAGCAGCACACAGAATGAAGGGGTTTGTCCTCAGAACCTCCCCAGCAGCAGCTGACAGGGCAGCACAAGCATCCTTGGCCCTCAGCAGCCTTAATTTGCTTAATAAATTTGCACATGACACAGAGGGATCACGTGGAAAACATCAGCTGAGGGGATGTGGGGTTGGAGAAGGGACCATCCCCAGGGACTCTGGGCCATCCCCAGGGACTCTGGGCCATCAGCTGGACCATCCCCAGGGACTCTGGGCCATCCCCAGGGACTCTGGGCCATCCCCAGGGACTCTGGACCACCCCCAGGGACTCTGGACCACCCCCAGGGACTCTGCTCCTGAAGGAGCTACAAGAAGCCACAGGAGCAGCTCAGACCCTTCCAGTCACTGCTTTCAGGGAAATCAAACCAGTGTTCTGCCTTGAAGGTCAATTCTCTGAAATTTAAACCAGTTTTCAGTAAGATTCATCCTAATTCTGCAAAAAGGGTTTCTCCCTCCTCAGGAACCCAATCCATGCACTGATTCCTGTGCTGAGCTCTGCTGTCCAACACCTTTCCCAGCAGGAAGAGGCTTCCAGACCAACCTTTCAGCTCCTCTCACTGCACAGTCACATCCCAATAACTCTGCTCTGCAGTGAGACCCTGAACAGGAATTTGTTTGGAGTCTGACCTTCATCCCAAGCCACTTCCCTCCACACTTCCAAGTCCTTCACTTCCAAGTCCTGAGGTGGGATTGGCCCCAGTTCCTCAGGGATTGTCCCCAGTTCCTCAGGGACTGTCCCCAGTTCCTCAGGGACTGTCCCCAAACCCTGTGGCCAGGACTGTTTTGACTATGAGGTTTTCAGCCACCAGCAGAGCAGGATTTCCCCATCACTCCCTTCACAAACCAGCCAAATTCCCCCACCAGCAGAAAGGGGAAGGTCACAAACCAGCAGGACAGGGGGACAAGGAGGGAACATGCAGAAGGAGATGGTAGAGCTCCCCAAAAAGGCTTTGATTCCCAAAATGTCACAGAGAAGAGGTGCTGACAGTGGTGGGAGGGCCAGGTGGGAAGCAGGGCTTGGTCCCAGACCCCTCTCCTTGGTCCCAGACCCCTCTCCTTTTTGGATCTGAGGCCAAGCAGGACAGAGGGACACCACAGAGATCCTGGTTTGGGATCTCATGGAATCAATTTTCATCATTCAGCACCAACTGCTCGTTTCACAGCAAAATGAAACACCAAAGTGGAAGGAAAAGCCTTCCAGGTGCTCACCTGTGAAGAGGGGGCTGAACACAACCGGGGAAAAGGCACTTTGAGTTCTTGTCAGTCTGTGTTTCCTGTTGGAAATAAGAAAAATGGGGTGAGTAGAGATGAGGAGAGTCCCCATCCCACCAGGAGAAAACACCCTCTGCCCTTCTCGGAGCAGGAGAACCTTCTCCATCCTTCCCAGCAGCTCCATCCACGTGTTTATCTGGCCTAAGTAGGGCAGGCCCAGCAAAGCTGGGGCTCTGTCCTGCCACAAAGCAAATGGCTAAGCAGGTAATTAATAAAGTCTTTGGAAAGAAATCCCCAAGCAAGTCCAGCAGGCAGAGCCAAGGAGCTGTTTCCCAACAGCCCTCCCGCTGCTGCCCCGGCTCAGGCACTGCCAAACCCCTTGGACAAACAGGTTGGGGCCCTGAGCAATGTGGGGCTGTGCCTGGAGGAGGCTTTGGAGGACACCAGTCCCCCAAAACGCAGGGGAAGGGGAGGGAGCAAACCCAGAGCTGCCAAAATGGCTGGGAACAGCTGCAAACACCCCTCTGGAGAGGCCCAGGAACACCAACATCCCCAGGAAGCTGCTTCCCAAGTGGTTTCCTAACCATGCTGGGCCCTCCCTACTCCTTCCAGCACCTTCCCTATGGAATGTTAAAGGGATTTATCCACATCCAGGCAGGGAAAACACTGGAAAACTGAAGCACAAAGTATGGAACCCCCCAGGACTTGGACCCAGGGCTGGGCTGAGTGAACTTCTGCTTTTTATGTCCAGACACACCACTTTTCTTCACACTTTTGATACCGTGTGTTCACAAATAAAACCACTACGAGCTCTCTGAGCATCACCCTGGCAGAGCTGGGCTGATGGTTGGACTCAGTGAACCAACAAGTCTTTTCCAACCTAAATGATTCCATGAGTCTCTACTAAACCCCATTAAAATGTGGGGAAGTGTTTTGATTTTAAGCCTCTCACACTTATTTGAGGTGTTGTTTTTTTTTTCCCCCTCCACACAGAGAATAATTCACCAATTATCAGCCACACACAAAATTACACTCCTGGATTAATATCAACCAGCCTTAAAACACAAGAACAGCTCAGCTCCCACCCACCAAGGCAGCCAGAAAGGAGCATTTCTCTGTCACCAAAACAGCCCCATTTCATGACAGAATTTCACAGCATCAGTTTCTGAGATTTCTCATTTCATCAGCAACGAGGAGAGAGCAAGAAATGCCTCCCATGGACTGAATCCACCTCCAGCCTCCACCAAAACAACCCACTCCACACTCCTCCCGTTCTGCAGGATCCCAAAAGCCACAGAGGAGTCATTAGGTGTGACCTGGAGGACCCCAAAGGTGGACTCTGCCCTTCAGGAATGGGGCAATTCCATGCCCACAAATCTGGGAAACCCCTGGAGCTCCAGAAAAATCAGGATTTTAGGGTCACCAACACAACTAACTGATAAGTTTGGGTACCAGCCTGGCAAGGGACTGGTGCCCAACCTTGTGTCCTTCCCTCCAGCCTCCTCTGCTGCACCAATTCCTCCCCAAAACAGGCAATTTCAAAACTATAACCTTTAAAAACCAACGCTCAGGCCCTGGGTGAGGAGCCCCATGGTGGTGTTTCCATCCAGATTTGGTTTCTTGCAGCTCAGCAGAGCCTGTTATTGATTTTGGATAACAGGGCTGGTTTTCTTCCAAGTTGCTGCTGCAGGTGAAGGGAAAAGCTGCACCCAGGTGGTTCCAGGGCTGGCAGCACCATGGGAAGGTGGGCAGCAACTCCAAACACCAGGAATTCTGCTTATTCAACTCCAAACAGCAGGAATTCTGCTTCTTGTGGATGTTTAAAGTTAAAAACCAGCCACAGACCAAGGGAGCAGCTTCACCTCCAGTCAGAAACAAGAAAGAAGAAACAGAGCCAGGAGTTAACTCAAAAGATGCTCTAAACCACCTCATCAGACCACCAGGTCCATCCTGCATCCATGGGGCCCACAGACCAACAACCTGCAGCTCTCAGCAGAGCCAGGCAAAGCTCCTGGTTCCCCATCATCCCACCAGTGTGGGAGCAAACCCATCATTAATTACCCATCCCTCATCAGCAGGATGGGATTCCTGGAACTGGGAGGAGCAAAGTCCTCTCTGAACCACAAGAGTTGCTGCATCAGGCACCTTGAAGTAACCTCTGTTAAAACATGTCTAATTAGTGCGTGGAGCTGCAGGAGAAGTGACCACTAAAGTGACCATGCCAGTGGCCATTAAAGTGACCATGCAGGCAGCAATTCCCAGGTGTTCTCTGCTCCCTGCCAGCTCTCCACCACCTGATCCCAGCACTGGGAGGTCCCAGGATTCCTCCAATTAACCACAAGCCCATTAGCAAACATTATGTCATTACAGACACCTCGTTTGAGGCCCATTTAGTCATTTGTGGGGAACTGTCTCAAGCTGCTCCAACCCCCCAGCGCCAAGTGAGGCTCCTCGGGGGCACAGGGGCTCCAGAGAGGACTCAGCAGCTGCAGGGCTGGGAGCTGCCACCTCCCAACCCACCCTCTGCTTCAAAGCACAGCTAATTTTGAGGTAATTTGGGCTCCTCTGGCTGCCCCGGGCTGCCCAATGCGCTGTCACCACACGCCAGGGCTGCAGGTCACACCTGACCCCAGGTCAGCACCTCCAGCCTGCAGGAAAGGCTTCCTGCTCATCCCTCAGCAGGTCCTTGGCTGCAGGAGGAGGGAACACACCCCAAAATCCTTGTGGGAGCTTCATGAACCCTGCAGGGAACGGGCTGTGCTCTGAGTCCATCCACTCGTTCCACGCTGCTGCCCAGACCTGGACAGGCTCTCCAGGCTCCTCCTGGGAAGCATTTCAGTTCTGCTGCTGGGAATGCTGTGGAAAGGGGTTTCTGGAGCACAGGAGCCAGGGCAGTGGGTACAGAGCAGCCCTGTGCCCTCCACAGCTGGCAGCAAACAGCTGGAGCAGCCAGAGCTGATGGAGCAGGGGGGACACAGCCACAGATCCCAGGATTTGCCCCTCCATCCCAGACAACATCTGGCTGCCCATTATTCCTCCTGCCACATCCTGCACTGGGAGAGCACCAGGAGGGAGAGCAGCACCCACCACCACCCAGGCTGGAGCCACTGGAGCCTCAGGAAACCACCCTGCAGAATGTGGGAAGGGAGAGGGAACTCCAGTCCCTCGGGCCCAGCAGTGTCACCAGAGGGGACAGCACTTCCCTGGCACCTGCAGCATCCCAGGGCTCCAGTGGCTCCTGCAGACCACCTGTCACCTCACTGGTCATGGAATAATAAAGGTTGGAAAAGCCCCCCAAGATCAGCAAGTCCAACTTTCAAGCAAATCCCACCACGGCCACTAAACCACATCCCCAAGAGCCACATCCACACGTCTTTTGAACACTTCCAGGGATGGTGATTCCACCACTTCCATGAGCAGCCTGTTTTGGCACCTGACCAGCCTTTCCATGAAGAAATTTTCCCTCATATTCGACCTGAACATCTCTTGGTACAACTTGAGACCGTTTCCTCTTGTCCTGCCCCTTGTTCCCTGGGAGCAGAGCCCAACCATCCCCTGGATTCACCCTCCTGGCAGGGATTTGCAGAGACAAAACATCCCCCTGAGCCTCCTTTTCTCCAGGCTGAGCCCCCCCAGCTGCTCCAAGCCCTGCTCCTGGTCCTGCTCCCAGAGCTTTCTGCACCATCCCCACTGCAGCTGCAGGCCTGGACCAGCCTGTCCCTTCTCCCCCCGCCTCTCCAGGGCTCCAGCTGTGCCACATCCCTGAGATGCCGGATCCCAGCTTGGAGCCGGGATGGCACCAGGATGGCACCGGTGCCTCGTGTGCCTCTCCAGCGAGGCATCCCAGCAGTGACTGCCCATCACCACCGGCCACAGGCACCCAAAGGCACCCACCCCAGCACCCCAAAAGCGCCCCATCCCAGCACCCAAAGGCACCCCATCCCAGCACCCAAACGCGCCCCATCCCAGCACCCATCCCAGCATCCCAAAAGCGCCCCATCCCAGCACCCATCCCAGCACCCAAACGCGCCCCATCCGTGCCGGAGGACCCCCCGTACCTGCCCGTGTCCTGCTCGCGGCCGCGGGCCCCGCACACGTCGGTGAGACTCCCGGCCGAGGCGGCCGCAGCATCCCCGGCGGCGGAGCCTCCGCTGCAGCTCTGGGTGCGGAAGAGGCGGCTGAGGCGGATCCTGAGCGAGCCCTTCCTGCCGCCGGGGCC
>JAOXXN010000259.1:1370087-1387124 GCA_026770055.1 Myrmophylax atrothorax
GATGCCCCCGCCGCCGCACTTCGCACCGCCCGTGGCCCCGCGGGGCTGAGCATCCCTCCCGCGGGGCTGAGCCCCCGCCGCTGCCCAGCGGGGCCGCGGGGGCGAGGCCGGTGAGGAGATTCCCGTCCAGAGAAGGGAACGTGTCCAGCAGAATAAAAAAAAGAAACAAAAATCCAAGGAGTTGGTAACGTCGTGGTTTGTTGCTGGCAGCCCTGCGACCTGTCCTCCCCGTGCCGCCCCAGCCCCTTGGGGCCAGCCCAGGTGGGGATGGAGCAGGAATTCCCCCCACTTCCCGCGTGGAGCAGTTGTGAGCTGGTCACAAGCCCCACTGACACCACTGGGGTCAAGCAGGACCTTCTCACAAAGTGCAGAGTGAGACCCAGCCCCACTTCTGCATCGCAGCACTCAACAGCCTCAGCTTCCTCGGTGTCTGGGAGCCAATCTGCCCTGTGGGCACCTCGGGAGCCAAACCCTCTTCAGGACATGGCAGGAGGATTGGGACCAGATGGTCTCTAAGGTCCCTTCCAACCCAAACCATTCTGTGAATCTATGACGTATGTGACTGTTACCAGGACTACTTGCCCCATAAGGTCCCTCTGCCACCACCCTGACATCTCCTCCTCCCCCATGTTGGACCCAGCAGCATCCTCTGCTCACCCTCCATAGCTGTGTTCCAATTTCTGCTGGCTGCGAAGGAGGGTCAGATGCATCCTGCAAGAATCATTTGTGTCCTGGAGAATCTTCCCAGGGAGGTCACGCCTTGCACACAAGCTGTGCCAGTTCATAGGCAGGAGCTGAAGACCCACTGGACTTCCAGGGTGGACTCATCAAAGTGTCTAAGACATGGGGAAAAAACATTCTAGGCTCCACTGTGCTCTTCCTTGTCTCTTTTCTGAACCAGCAGCTTGACCATCTTGGGTTCCCCGCCTTGACCCATCATGCCACAGGAAACGATTTCACAGGAGTGTTTAGAGAAGGTCACAGTTCCCTTGATGGTTTTGGCTACACACATGAGCCAAATGGGCTTCCTCAGCTCCATGTGACCAGCTGCAGGCTCCGATCTGCTTTGCCAGCTCCTGTCACTGCAGATGTTGCTGCTCATCCAGGTTGGTTCCACAGCCAACAAAGAAGCCTTTGGAGAATCCTGTAGCCTAGCTCCATCATGTGTGGAGAAGCTTCCATCTTTAGTGCCTCTTTAGGGACTACTCCATGAAAAAAGGAGGCTAAAGGCCCAGGCCAGTGGCCTTGCTGCTCCTGCCTCAAGATGTTTTCCTCTCCAGGGCAAGAATCCCAAGGATCCCCAACAGTTACCCACTATTCTAGCACCGTCCCAGGCTACTCCATTTCCCAGGCTCTTTCCTTCCTCCCCACTGCTCCGGTGCACCCAAGCATTTCCCATCAGATGTTTGGAAGCACTCACCGTTTTCAACCTCCTCAAACCTTTCTGTATCCCAGGGCTGTTGTTGTGTCCTGCAGTGCTCTAGACAGGCACGTACCCAGGGATCCACCAGTTCTCCAAACTGAGAGCCTGGAGTCCAAGAGCAGCAGCCCTGTCCCTTTGCCAGTGTCTATCCAGACTCTCAGGATTTTCTTGCAGCTCTCCAGGGCTGCACTGCCAGACACAAAGGGATTTTTTTCCCAAGGGAACAGTTACTGGAGACCTTCTCTCTTGTCTTTTGAGCATGCCCTTAGGCTGGATATGGATCTTGGACCATGCAGACTTGTTGCCCAGCTGCTGCACTGACTTTGAAGTTCTTATATGATCCTTGGAATCTGTTTTGTGCCTTGGAAACAAAATAGTCATGAACTGTGAGCACTGGCCCACCTCATGCCTTCTCTCTGCTCACAGGAAGGGCTTTCTAAGACTGTTGCATCCTTTTGGAAGCCATGGGAAGGCCTGCCAAGGTTCCACAGGCTCCCTCACGAACCTGCTGTTCCCATTGCAGGCAGTACCACCAGTTTCCACCTTCTGACCTGAAGCCACAAGCCCCTCAGGTCACCAAGCCACTAGCTCTGAGCAGGCCAGTAAGTGCCACAAAGCCCCACACCATGACAAGTGACTCCAGACCCCCTCCAATGCCCTTTTCTGCACCTTCCACTCACTCTGCACCAGGTTTAGTAGCCCAGTCATGGACTGGGGAGCACTGTGTGTCCTCACTGCTGTCCTCAACCAGCCACCACACTGTGAGCTGATGCTGATGCTCTCCTTGCTGCCATCTGGTGACAAGTGTCCACGAGACTGTGTCACATGGATGTGGCCACTATCAGGCAGCTTGGACACAGCCACCTTGGGAGTCGAACTGTATTGGTTTTACTGGTACTTGATGCCCACAACTAACCCTTGGGCAGCACTACCGCCGTAGGATGCTCAAACCCTGCTGCAGAGAGCATTAGGTAAAGCCTTGACACGGTCACAAAAAGGAGACAGCCACCCCTCCAGTTGCACCTATGTGTTAGTTTACATCAAAAGATGGTTCCCAGGCAAACAGAGCCAGGAGAGATGTCATCTCGGGGACATTAAAGGGGGTTTGATGGTGACGCATTCAATGCAGCATTTTCAGTTCCTGGTGCAGGAAGAACAGGTTCCATTTGCACACAAAGCCCTTGGCTCATCACAGCTGGAGGAGGTGGCTCCCTCTCACCCTCTGCAAGGTTAAAGGGGTGCAGCAGGTGACAGCTGGGAGTCAAGGGAGGCACAAAGGAAAGCAGTGTCTGTGCAAGGGGCGATCCGGAGCCATCACACACAGACTCACACAGGCCCAGTGCAGTTTTCCTTGGTGATCCCACAGAGCCTCAGCTACCAGAGAGGTTCAGGAGAGGCTTCTTGCTCCTGTGGTCCAGGGAAGCTACTTGATCAACCTCAATGCCCCAACCAATGGAGAGAGAAGTTTATTTGGGATGGGAAGGATGGGGAGCCAGTCCCATGGTGGCACGTGGAGCAGTAAATTTGGCTGTGAAGTCCCACCAAGAGCAGGCAGGGAGCTGGTCCAGGGCCACTGAAAGACAACCTGCAGGGAACCGGCGCCCTTGGTCATGAACTGGTGCCCTTGGTCATAAACCAGCACCCTTGGTCACATGTCTATATGCAAGAGGAAAGCTTTCCAGCTTTTGGCTGAACCCTTGGGCTCCAAGAAGCCTCGAGCTTCCAGGGGCAGGTTTGGAGGAGGAAAACACGAGCATATTTTTACAGAAATTGGAGTCTCCCTGCAGCAGCAAATCCCGCAAAAGCAAAACCCAAGTGAGAAGCAGCTTCAGCTGTTCTGGCTCTGGCTGTGACGGGCTTGGCCCCAGGCCAGTGAGTTAATTCTGCCTATTAACTAATAGTATAGTATTGTCAGTAAAGATTCATTGCTAAACTTATGTTTTTAAGATATCACTTATCATTTAAACACTTAACTCCTGATCCCCGAACATGTACAGGCACCATGTAGCCCTGCAGCCATGCTGCAGATAACCAAAGCCACCGCTGGCTGGGGAGGCCAGGCAGTGTTTAACCCTTTTTCCCCTCTTTGTTTGAATGATAAATTGTCTGGAGTAGCGCTTTCCAGAAGAGAGCAGGCAAGCAGGCCCTCCCGCTCAGGGACCGCTTATTATCACCTACTTAATGTTCCCCAGCTCAGCAGGGATGGAGGAACTGTTCCCAATAGCTGGTTTTTCTAACCTCTGTGAAGGGTGTGTGAACAGCATGAAACCCCATGGATATCTGTGATTGCAGCCTGTCACCACCAATGGCCTCCCTCTGTCCTTCCTTGCCTTTCCCCATCACCTCAAGTGCTCTGCAGGCTGGAGGAGAAGCAGATCTGATCCTTCGGCAGGAAGGGTGGGAGTAGGAGGGGCTCCCCACCTCCAGGCTGAGCCCTGGGTGCTGCCCAGCACCTCACAGCTCAACATCTCTCCTCTAATCTGTACCATAAAAACACAGCTTTCCATGATCTCAGACCTCTCCCCCATCAGCCCAGAGCAAATCAGCACTTGTATCAGCTATACCAGTCACCAGCCACCAGCCACCAGCCACGCAGGCATTGGCTGCAGTCCTCTGGTCTCCCCACCCCACTGGGGATATTGAGGTGAGGTTTCTCTGCACAAAGTTAAATCAAGATAAAGCTTTTACATCCCTTTATGCTTGGTGAGGGTACCTGGCCCTGGATGACTCGTGCTGAAACATGACACCGGACAGCCCACCTCACTCAACCTGTTTGGCTTGTTGCAGGGACTTGTGGAGGGGGAACCAGCAGCTCCCTCTCCCCTTCAGCCCTTCAGCCAATTCCTCCGGCATTTCCTAGCTCATCTATTGCTACCTGAGGGGTTCCTTTGTGCAGGAACTCTAAGCTACCTGGTACCAGAGTAGGGTGGAACAGAGAGGAGGAGTAAGCCACGCATCGTCCTGCACTGGGACCCCCAGGAATGAGGCAGAGGCACAGAAAAACTTCAGGTGAGGATTTAATTAATCTCTTTGGGGACACAAGGGTGGCTGCAGTGAAGATCGAGGAAGGTAGCACCATTTCTGTTGCTGTTGTAATGTTTGAAGTCTGAGGGTTTAGAGCCTTCAGCTAAATTAGGAAGGGAAAGTCAACTGGTAGATTGCAGTAATGATTTGGAGAGTTCTCCGCTCCGAAAATGAATGAAACTTTTGAATGGTAACCATGGGAACAAATTAAAGAGAAGAGGCACTTTTGAAGCATTTAAAATAGATTTAGAACTGTAGAATTGAGCAGAAAATTTGGGATATTTTGTTCAACAGCTAATTTGAACCCACGTTCAGAATTAAAAGTAACTTTTGGAAAAATAAAGTTTGTAAATGTATCTCTTGGGGACTTCAGAGATGTCAAGTCTTTTTGAAAAAGTTGTTTGGTAAATAAGCAGGACCCTAGAGAGACATAAAGGAAAAGAAGTTATAAAAACAAGGGAAATTTAAATAAAACCTGTATTATATATTTATTTTTAATTAAACCCCAAGGATTTCCTGATTTATAGAATCATATCATCATTCAGGTTGGAAAATACCTCCAAGATCATCAAGTCCAACCATTGACCAAGTATCACAACACTTCCAGAATGCAGAGAAATGCAACAATCAAGAACATAAACTATTACTCTGTGTTTAAAAAAACACATTTACTTGGGTATTTATGTATACACCAAAGAATACATGGAACCATCACCAAAATATAGTGTTATATATATAAATCTAATCTAATACTTTACAGCCATAAGGCATGACTGGCAGAAGGTGGGGTTTGTATTCTGCAAAATATTTTCATTTTAGTCCTTGATTATAGCCAGAAATAGCAACGTTAGAGAATAAATCTGCCTAGTGGGTAACCTTAACTGCCAGGCATTACCTACTGGCAGGGGTAATGACACAAAAGGATGCTTGATTTAATTGCTGTCATTTGTAAAGACTTGTAAAAGAAAAGGATGTAACCCAAGCTAGTTTGTGGCAGGGAACCCAAGGTCCAGATTTCCAGAACATACTTTTAAAGTTGTTGAAAGGAGGGTGGAAAAGCTGAAAAGTCAAACTCAGGTCTCTGTTTAATACTATAAAATTACAAGGTGGCATCCTTGAAATTGAGAATGCTGAAATGGCATTTAAGAGGAAACCAGGGAGAAAACTACCTGTTTTTTGTCAATGCTGGTGTTAAAAGTAGGAGCTTTGCAAATGCATATGAACACCATGAAAAAATGCAACATTCCGTGTTACACTGAAGGCACTTGAGACGAAAGTGCTCCAGTGCCCTGAGAGAGCAGCAGTTTAAGGGAAAGCAAATACAGGATCAGAAGCAATGGCCTGGTGTGAAATTGCTCTTTCCTCCTAAGAGGTGATTGCTACAGAAATACAGACCTGAAGGAGGCAACCACATCCTTCTACAGAAGGATGGAAAAGAGACAGGTTATCAAGGTCAGGTGGGATGGGGCCCTGAGCAAACTGGTCTAGTGGGAAGGTGTCCCTGCCCATGGTAGGGGTTTGGAACTGGATAATCCTTAGGTTTCCTTCCAGCCCTAACCATCCTATGATTCTATCCATCTCTTTCCAAAGGGAAGAAAGCTACTGGAGATGTGGTGGCATGAAGAAAGCAGAGCAGTGTGCAGGCAAACCCCCACCCCATGGTCTGGAGAGGAAAGGTCAGGAGTCAGCGGCAATGGGGCTTGTGCTGTATGATTGGCATTTTCCATTTTCTCTTTGGGTCTGGGAATATCCATGCCATTAAGGTCTGGACTGAAATGTGTCTGAACTGAAACAATTCCTGCAGAGTGAGATGGATGGCAAATGCATGCACAGGCTCCTGATGCTGATATTGACTGACTTACAAATTTTTTATTGGAGAATCATCAGAATAATAACCTCTAGCAATGCGCTATCATAGAATTATAAAATGGATTGGGTTGGAAGGGACCCTAAACCACATCCTTTTCCAACTCCCTGCCATCAGCCAGGACCCCTTCCACCAGACCAGGTTGCTCCAAGCCCTGTCCAACCTGGCCTTGGACACTTCCAGGGATGGGGCAGCCACAGCTTCTCTGCCCAAACTGTGCCAGGGCCTCCCCACCCTCACAGGGAGCAATTCCTTTCCAATATCCCATCTAACCATGCCCTCTGGCTGTGACAATCCATTCCCCCTTGTCCTGTCTTTCCAGGCCCTTTTCCAAAGTCCCTCTCCAGGTTCCTCCTAATCTTCTTTCAGGTACTGTATGGATGCAATAAGGTCTCCCTGGAGCCTCCTCTTTTCCAGGCTGGACACCCCCAGCTCTCCTGCCCAGGCACAGCTGGGGGATGCAGATGGGGTGTGTGATGGAGAAGCACAGGGATGCAGAGGTAGGAGTGCAGTGGAAGGGGACAGGCAGCACTAACAATGCACAAGCACTGTTAGGAGGTGGTGGGCACATCTGTGAGGAAGGAGAGGCCACAGCTTGCACTCAAACTGCGAGCAGGCATGGGAGAGCAGAGGGAAGGGAGGCCTCCCTGCAGGATTTGAGGCATGTTGGCCATGGTGCCGGAGCAGAGCCCTGCCCTGGGGCTGTCTGTGGCTCTGGAAGCAGCGGAAGGAAGCCCTGCCCAATTAACCAAGATAGATGGAGCATGGCTGCCCCTGGAACAGCCTGTCCACCTGCTCTCTGGGCTGCTGCCCTGGCAACACGAGGGGCCTGCCAGCAAAAAAGTGCTCAGGTGACTCCTGGCACCTTGACACAGTGCCACGGCACCACTGGCATGGAGCAGAGCTGGTAGAGAGGCCGTAGCACAGGTCCCTGCCATGAGCACTGAGCTCAGCGGACAGCAATGGTCAGAAAGCTCACGAGTTCATCCTTTCATCGAGCCCTTCTATGTGGCTGATAGAGGAGGCTCTTTGCAGTTTTCCACCCAAGACTTGATCCTTGCAGCTCCTGGGACCCTCTTGGCCCACTTGGCCCACTGGCCCCAGCATTCTGCCTTGTCTCTGTGGAACTTCTCCTTAAGTGCTCCTTGGGGACTCTCATGAGCACCCAGGGCTGCTATCTCCTCCTGCACCCACCAAGGTGTCCCTGCTCCTGCACAGCCACAGCAGCAGGGCTAAGCCTCTCACCAACCTTTCCAGGCACCAGGAGAGTATGGGGTGCCTTGAAGGGGTGCTGTGGTGGCCATATGAAAAGTCCCCGGAAGACAAAAAGCATGTATTAGAGGATAATTGAGGACCCCAGGGTAAGTGCTATCTGCCAGAGGAGAATCCATGGGTCTTTTCCAAAGGGGAATCCTGCTCCACAACTCGTCAGAGCCCTTCAGAGTGGCCAAACACATGTGGTCAGTGCCATCTGTTCCTGGCATCTGCTGAGGGTTCCAAAGGCTTTCCATTAAGTCCCTTGCCAAAAGTTTCTTAAGGAAAGCAAGGACCCAGGAGTGTCAAGTGAATTCCTTGGCATTTTAGTTGCTGAAGAGATGGTAGCAGAAAGGAGTAAGCAGAGGGAGGTCACCAGTGTGTCCTGCAGGGTCTGAGCTGGACCTGTCCTCCTCAGCAGCCCCAGAAGTGGCAGGAATAGGGATGAGCAGGGAGGTGACAAGGGATGAAGTGATGTCATGGGGGAAACAGCCGTAACTTCACTTGCACAGCAACAAGGCTGTTCTCTGTCTTCTCCCATGAAAGAATCAAGGCCATTAAATGATGCTTTTATGAGGTCCAGGGCCAGGGTCAATAAGATTGGGGGTCAGGAGTAAAGGAGGTGGCACTTCACAGGGATGGGAGATGAACTGGGGACCTCCTCAGCAGAGCTGTGGATACATAAAGCTCACAGGGATTCAGGTGGAGACTGGGCAAGTTCTCAGAAGGGAGATTCAGGAATCAGTAACACACAGGGAAATTAATAGAAATTAAAATACTTGTGAAGTCTTCAATACAGATCTTCCTGAAGTCCTGCAGTCCCCCAGCCTCTCCCCTTTCTTCCATTAAAGTCCTTCCTGGTGCTTGGGAGGTGTTATGTATGCTGAAGATTTGTCCCACAGGCTACACCAGCCTCTGGACTGAGCCGCTGTGGGTGCTCCATGGCTTCAACATGGCACCAGTCATGGATGGGGACCTCCAGCACATCCCTGTCAACCTCATTCATGTATCTGAGTGGTCTTTAATTTGGGTTTCTTTTGCTTTTTCCTTTCTTTAGGTGTTTTGATTCTGTCTGGAGAGCTGAGAATGCCTAGAGCCAGCGCTGCAGTGCTGGTGCTGGTCTGGGGCTTCAGCAGGAGCGTTGGTGCAGGGCACTGGTGAGGAGGAGGAGGGGAGCAGCAGGCCCCTGAGCCAGTGCTCTGGGTGCTCCAACCCTGGGGCCACAGAGAGCACAGGGGCTTCCAGCCTTGAGATATGGAGGCAAGGATGTGCCAGGCTGACTCTGTGTTGAATGCATTGCTCAGCAAGAATACTGGAGAGGAAGTAAATCAACCCCTGATTTACCTGGGAGGACAGATACTTCTTCCCAACTGGTTTTTAATTTGGACTCAATTTCCAGGCCCGGCTGTTCAGATGTCTCTGAGATAAGTGATCTGTGTAACGTCTGAGTCAAACAGGATTTTCCTTCTTTACAGACACCAAAGCTGTGCTCTCTAAGCGGATGTTCCAGCTAATGAGGTGTTAAGTGTAGAGAGAATCACAAGTACTTGAGGGCAGATCCAGCTGGTAGTAAAACCAACAACCAGCACCAAGATTGTCCTCAACTTCCAGGAACAACTTCAAAGACATTGTCATAAGGGCAGAATCGAGGGAAAACTTGGGAAATAGAATCACAAAAACATGTCCCTATGTTATGTGTAGCTGCATCGTGTTGCTACACATCCTTCCTTTCTTTGGGCCAAAGGAGGAGACTGATGACAAGGGACAGGCCGAAACAGTGGGTTTTAGCATGCAACAAGAGGACAAGTGGGAATGGCCCTCAGAGTCCTGAAATACCAAAGTTTGCTGAAGAAATATTCACAGAAGATGCAGTGGATTCTGTCAGGGAGGTTTAGCACAGGTATCTGCTCCCAGGAGCAGGGATGCTGTCTGGGCCTGAGCTATGTGCCTTGGCTGATCATCAATCAGGCATCCTCAGCAGCGTCCTCTGTGCTGCAAAGGAACAGGGGGAGCCTTGAAGCCAAATATATCATCTGCCCACTTTGTTTGCCTTTGGAACAGCCCAAAAGCCCAGCTGCACCCACACTGAATAGCCCTGGTCTCCATCCTTCTGCAGTGGAGGGCCCTGCCAGTTCCACAATGTGCTCTGTGCACAATGGGCAGCCCAGGAGCAGCAGGACCGCCTGGCACAAGGACAGAGGGGATCCACAGGCTCCTCAGTGACCTGGTCATCAGGACACTTCCACACCACAGAACCAAAAAATCATGATGGTATTCTTTGAAAGGCACTTTCTTAGTGTTACGCTGTGGACGCAGGGCTCTGCTGGCACATCAGATGGACATCAGGGTTAGGGAGGAAGCCCTTTGAGGAGCTGGAAGAGACCAGAGGCAGAGCAGCATAATGTCCCACAAATGCAATGTCAGGACACACACAAATGTCTTAGGAAGGAATCTGAGCAGGCAGGATGGAGGATGAAAAACATGTAGGAGAAACATAGCAGGTTACCTAAAAGAGCAGCCTGTGGCAGATGACCTGCTGGTGGACATTCCAAGTGGTGCTGAGGGTGCCCTGCCACTGCCAGCTCCAGGACTCACCCAATGTAAGGAAATGCGGGGTTGCAGAAAATCCCTTGGAGGGTTTCCAGGATCTGGCCAGACACAGCCATATCCATCCCACCCTAGTGGTTCATGGAGATATTTATCACCACCTCCAGGATTTATCAGTATCTCCCGAACTAACCTTCTCTGGGACACACGTTATGCAGCAGCAAAAGGAACAACTAACTATTCCTGAAGTGCCTGAAGCCATATGGATATGGATACGGATATGGATATGGATATGGATACGGATATGGATATGGATATGGATACGGATATGGATATGGATACAGATACGGATATGGATATGGATATGGATACGGTATGGATATGGATATGGATATGGATATGGATATGGATATGGATACGGATATGGATACGGATATGGATATGGATATGGATATGGATACAAATATGGATATGGATACAGATACGGATACGGACATGGATATGGATATGGATATGGATATGGATATGGATATGGATACAGATACGGATATGGATACAGATACGGATACGGACATGGATATGGGTATGGATATGGATATGGATATGGATATGGATACGGATATGGATATGGATACGGATATGGATACGGATACGGATAAGGATATGGATATAGATATGGATACGGATACGGATATGGATATGGATATGGATACGGATACGGATACGGATATGGATATGGATACGGATATGGATACGGATACGGATATGGATATGGATACGGATATGGATACGGATACGGATATGGATATGGATATGGATATGGATATGGATATGGTTTGGTGGCCATGGTATTTGGTGGAAGTTTGGACTTGATCTTGGAAGTCTTTTCCAAATTTAATGATCCTGTCATTCTATGATTTTGTTGCTGTCCCACTGCTGCAGGTGAATAAAGACATATCTGGAGCAGGACAGACCTCGGGAGCAGGGATGGGAGAGCTGGGAGAAAGGCTTCAGCACCAAGACTCTCACTGCCACTCAGCATGGGACAGCACTTGGTATCGGCTGGGCGAGGTCACCAGTGGATGGAGCTCTGGGAATAACACAGGACTGGCAGAATGCCAGTATCTCTCACAACACCGGGGCTTATCTTTAATAGTAACAAGGACAGCACCCCCACTTTGCTGGAAAATACCTGCGTAGTGCTGGGATCCTGCATCCTTAGGACCAGGCATCCCGCGGGAGCTAAGCTGTGTTATCTGCTGGAGGGGAATTACACTGGGAAAACGGCTCGTTGGGGATTGTATATTAACAGGATATGCTCGGCTAGTTGACAGGAAGCAATAAAGTAATTTGAAGGAGACTGGGAGAGAGTGTGTGAGTTCCTGCGTCTGTGTTAAATCACGGCACTAGATAAGCAAACAGCGCGGCCCCGGAGCGGGGGAAGCGCTGCCAACAGGGACAGCGCCGGTGCCAGAAAC
Source organism: Myrmophylax atrothorax (assembly GCA_026770055.1). Lineage (NCBI taxonomy): Eukaryota > Metazoa > Chordata > Aves > Passeriformes > Thamnophilidae > Myrmophylax > Myrmophylax atrothorax. The sequence goes on from JAOXXN010000259.1 coordinate 1,381,681, forward strand.
CTCCAGGAGCTGCCGTGAGTCCAGCTCGAAGGCGGTGTGGAAAGCAGTGGGATTGCAATTACAGCTCTCCCATCCCTGCTCAGGGCTCCAGTTCTGCAGGATCCTGTCTCTGTCACCGCAGCACCGCGCGGATATGCAGGAATGGAAGACGAGCATCACTCAGCAGCCCAGAGCCCAGAGCCCTCGGTGGCTGCTGCCTGCAGGAGCCCAGCCCACTAGCCTTTAAGAGCTCCGGGAAAGAGCTGCTCCTCCCAGCAGATTCAGGCCTGCCGGAGGAAGGGGAGGAGAGCCAAGACAAGAAATATGTGCACCAGCAAGGAGCGACGCGGCGCGAGCTGCTGAGTGAAGGGCGAGCCAGAGGCTGCTGTGAGGATGAGGGGAGAAGGGGTTGTTGGAAAACATCAGGCACTTTGCATTTGGCAACTGGCGTGGCTCTAAGCGCCCTGCGCGGATCCTGCCCGGGGGAAGCAGAGCCTGCCGCGTGTGTCAGCCAGCACAGCACCTGGCGCTCAGCCTCCCACGTCCTGCTGCAATCACACACAGCAAAATGTCAGCAGCGTTTCTCGCTCTCCTAGAGGCTTTGCTGGCCTCCAGGAGGGGATGTTCGATGCCTTCTGATGCAATCTCTGATCCTTTTCATCAGGGATACACTTTCACACGGCGGGTGATCGCCCAGGAGCTCGCTGCCACAGGATATGACCTCCATGGCACGAACAGGAGTATGTCTGCCTTTGGTGGAGGCTGAAGACACTCAAAGTGCTCTCTTCAGAATAACAGATACAAAAAGTCATGTATGCTGCCTACCACCAGAGGCAAAAAAAATCCAGCCTTGACTCTGGATCAGTGTCAAACCTTTTTTCCCATGTGTCAAGGGCTCCTAGCCAGGCTGATGGGCAGGAAGCGGGATGGGGCTCAGAGCAACCTGGTCTAGTGGAATGTGTCCCTGTTCATGGCAGGTGGGTTGGAACAAGATGACCTTTAAGGTCGTTTCCAACCCAAACTATTCTGTTATTCTGTGAAAGTTCCTTGGCAACAGTTTATGCCAAAAACTGCATCTCACCCTGAAGTGCCTCATGCTGCCCTTCTCAGAGCGGGTCTCCTGGTGTATGAAGTGCTGTCCGCTGTGCATCAGGCACTCCTGAGCCTGACCAGGATATTTTTCAGGAGATGAACACTCACCCTCCTGCAGCCCTGCTATGAGGAGGTTTCCCTGGAAGCTGAGGGCATGATTCAGGTGGACACCTGCAGGCATTGGAAAATAAGTCCATGACAGAACTTTTCATGAGTATGTTGGTTGCATTACATGGGGCATCATAAGCCCTTCCTGCTGAGGAGGCAGTGGTGACTGGGACAAGGGTGGAGATCACTGGAACAGAAATTGTCAGTCAGACACAGTGAGGTAAGGCCATGACCACATGTTTTTCATTTGCTTTTTCAACATTCCCTTCCTGATCCTTGCACTGATGTTAGATCACCAGTGGAAGGAGTCACCAATGATGTTCTTGCACCCCTCCTTGCTCCCATGCACCTCACAAAATTTTTAGAATAGCCCAGCAGGACAAACCCAACTTGTTTCCCTGCCTGTGGAAGAACTGCTCCAGCTGGCTCTTCCAAATGGAGCCAGGCCAGCCACAGCCTAAAGTTATCTGATGGTCACACTCAGCAGCCAAACCCCCAAGTCCTTCCCACAGACCTTTCCTGTTAACAATCTGGATGGCCCAGGCTGTGCTGGTGAGCCAGCTGGCTCATTGGGTGGGTGTGTAGGTAGACTCCATAGCCTGAGATGACACCAGAAGCTCAGGTGATGTGCTGTGCAGACCTTCCCATCCATGTCACTCAGCAAAATGATGTGGGTGGCCTGTGGTGCCCTCTGGAGAGGCGGTGCCTACACCATCCCCATCTCTCTCAGTCTGTCACTGTTTGTGTCTCACACTGTCTCACCCTGGAGAGCCTGCCTTGCACAGACTATCCACCCTTCATCACCAGCTTGGCACCAGGAGTTACCTGACCTGCTCCTGAGTCATCTCTGCACGCAGCAGAGAAGAACAGCCTTCAGATAATGGACACAGTCATTGTTATCCACCCCCATCAGAGGGCTTGGGAGCTGCTTTGGAGCTCTCCAGGTGGGAATTACCTGCACTCCTGCACTCCTGCTTCACTCCTGCGTGCTTTCCTCAGCTACGTTCTTGGAAGCTTGAGGTATCCTGATGGGATGGCCCAAAGCAGCCACATCCAAACCTCAGCCCCGCTCCTGCCTCCTGAAGAGACCTGAGGCATCCTGATCCTCTTTGCTTCTCCAGTGCTTTGTCCTCATTCCCTAAAATCCCCACCCAGCTGCAGAAAAGAGATGTTCTCCCACTGCACGACCCAACCACCTCACGGCAGAATTGGAAGGGCTCCTGGAGCACTGGCTCCATGCCACCAGAGAGGAAGGACCACTCCCTGGACTGGACTGGTGCCAGGCTGGAAGAAGAGACAAGCTGCCTTGGCTGCAGGAATTAAATCCTTTGCCCAAAAGAGAGAGAACATCCCATCCTTCCCACTCTCCCTACAGAGCTGCAGTGTGCAAGTTCCTGGCATCACTAGACAAAGACATCAGTCGTGTCCCAGGAGACTTCAGCTGGATTTAAGTTGCTTGGGCTCTGTCCTTGCTGTGTCCAAGCCTAGGCAAAACTACCAGCTTCTCTGAGTCAGCTGTCCGAAACCACCTACCATGCTGGCCTAACCTTTTGGATCTGCTCACCCACGTCTGAGCACCTCAGTGTGGCTGCCCTGAACCTGGAGGAGCATGGAGAGATTTCCTGCTGTAGCCTGACCTGATTTAGACACATCACTGTGCTCACCAATCACAAAGGCTGCAGGATGGGCAGGAAAAAGAAAAGGCAAACCCATGGGAGACATGACATTGCTGTCCTGTAGCATCAAGCAGTGGGTATCAATGTGTGTTATTTACTGAGTCAGCCCTGCTTCTAGAAAGGGACAGGTGTTTTCTCCAGACCAGACTAAAAGTATCCCTTGGCTTTCCCCTGTATTGGGAAGAAACCCAAGTCCTGTTGGCCTGTCTCAGCTCCTGTGGGATCAAGCACCATTATGAGCCTGCTGGCTCTCCACCTGGCCAGGTCATCTCCAGCCTCTTGCAGCCCCACCAGTTCCTAGCAAGTCTCCACTTGTCAAGGCACCAAGAAATCCATGGAGGGTGTTCCTCTGTGCCCAGGGAGCCAGCGTGGCTCTTCTGCCCAGTGGCACCAGGATCTCTCCCTGCCCATTTCACTCCCATCTCACCCCTGGGGGTCAAGACAGGGGGCGGTGTCAGCACTCCCACAGTCCCCACCAAATCCATCTCCCCCTCCCCTGTAAGCCCACCCCCCTCCCCGGCAGGGCTGTATTTCCCGCCCGGCTCTGCACTGGCGTGGCTTGGCCTTTCTTCCTTTTCATCGCTTTCTGCCTCCCTGAATGCGCTTTGGTTGCTTTGGCGGCGCGGGGCAGGGAGAGCCGCGCTCCCCCCTCGCTCCCGGGGATCCCCCCGGCAGATGGGGCCGCGATATGAATGTGCACACAGTGAAGCCCCTAAGAGGATTTGCTGGCGCCCCTTTCATTGCGAGCCTTTGTGTGCTGCTCCGCTGCGGTGGGACGCCCCCGAGTTCTCCCCCGGCTCCTCTCTCTTCCACTCCAGAAGAAAAGTGCCTATAAAGGCCTTGTTTGTCCGACTTGTTTGAGGGGACCATATTGCTGTAGGTGCCGCGGGTCCGGCGTGACAGCGTCGCCCCTTTGAGAGCGGGTGACGTGCGGCTCCCTCCTGGGAGGGTCCGAGCGGCGGCTTAGCGAGGCGCTGGGAAAAAAGGTTTCAGTTGCATTTCAATGTCCATTGAACCCTGAGTCCCCGGCAATGGTTTTTCCAGAGGCTCCGCAGACAGACGAAGCCATGGAGGAGGAGGAGGCTGGGAAGATGTTTCGTGGCCAGCGGTGGGCGAAGGACCTGCTAACCCCCCCAAAATGCCATCCCCGCGACCCGAACAGGACTGGCAATGTTGCTTTTCCAATGACATCTAGTGGTAAAGACAGGAAAGGAGGAAAACGTCGGCTGGGTTTTCCTGGCTCAAGCACGGCATCTCCCGCTGCGGCATTTTGCCCTTTGTATGGCAGCAGACAGCCCCCAGTGAAGAGGGAAGCAAAAACAAGCTGCACAATAGCCGCGGCAGCCCCGAGATGTCAAACAGCCCACCCTGAAACGTGCGCTGCTCCCTGGGCCTTGTCTCGGATTTGCAGGGGCCCCGGAGCAGATGTCTGGGCTGGAAATGGAAGCACACACAAGCTCAGCTATTGCCTCCTCACTCAGTCTGTGCTCCAACATGTCCCCACGTTTGCAGCCAGCTGCTCAGAGGCAGGTATGTGACAGAGATGTCAGGCCTGGGAGTATTTCAAGCAGAGCGCTCACACCGTGTTTTCCATGAGCCACAGGTGAAGTGACCCTGCACCACAGAACGTGGCTCCAAGGATGCTCACAGGGCATCTCACCCAGCTAAGGTGGTCCTGGCAGGGGGGTGATGGGGTGGCTAAGGCTAAATAACAGCCTGGACTGCTCACTGTTTAACCAAAGTGTGTTAAGGTGTCGGCAAGAGCTTCCACAGCTCACCAGACACTGGAAAATCCACTCTGGAGAGCACACATGGGAGAACTTGGCCATAAGTGTCTCCACTACAGGCTTTCAGTGCAATTTCTTACTGTTTACTACACAGAGCATCCACACTGCAGGACCACGAGCTCCTGACAGCTGATGGATGTTGCCCCAAGCCAAATGAGCCCACGGAGCCTAAATTCCCTCTGGCACAGCCTACCTTCTGCAACAGATAACCCTGGCTTCACTGAAACAGGTTGCCCAGAGCAGCTGTGGCCTGGAAGTGTTCAAGGCCACATTGGACAGGGCTTGGAGCAACCTGGAATAGTGGAAGGTGTCCTTGCCCATGGCAGGGAGGTGGAACAAGATGGATTTTAAAGTTCCCCCAACCCAACCCATTCAAGGATTCCATGACTTGGCACACAGGGCATGCAGGAAGGATGCACCTGTGGATGCATCAGGGAATGAGGACTTCAGGATCACATTGACAGCAGGAAAAAGAGACCAGGAGTACAGACACGGGAGGTGGTTTTGGTGCTCCTGAGCAGAGACAGAGCAGCTGTAAACTCCACCAAATCTCACAGCCCATGCCAAGTGGTTGTGCCAAGTGATTGTGCCACACTGTGAACAGCCAGACGTGCAGCTTGAACCTGATGCACTGGGCTGGAAGTTGATCTTCAGCTGGAGGCTGAAAATTGCAAGAGGAAACCTGGGACAACATTCCCTGTCTCCTGTTACAATAACTTCAGTCCCTTGGAGCACTCCTAGATAGAAGCAATGTTGCAGCAAAACTGTGATCAAGGAAAAGCCCACCCACATTTTAATGAGA
>JAOXXN010000259.1:1389546-1412847 GCA_026770055.1 Myrmophylax atrothorax
ACTCAGCACACAAACTGTGTTTAAATATGGAATACTTTGAATCCAGAGTCACAAAGACAAAATGTGTCAATAATAAATTGGAGATGTTTTCTTCTGCCAGGACTCGGGGTGCTCAGATGCTCTGTGTAGAGGTCCTTGGAGTCACCAATGCACAATGTTCAGGCTTATCCAGTGTTCCTGTAATAAATTTTACTAGGAATAAAAGAAAACAAGGGAAAAGGCTGACAAAATGGAGATAGAGCCACACAGAACATGTGAGCCACATAGAATGTGTGAGAAGAAGCCTGTCCAAAGGAGGAGGACAAGCCTCCTGGAGAACCCTCAGCTCACCTTTTTCTTTACACTCATGTTCTGTATCCTCCCCTGAGGTCCCAGCCTGGCAAATGCCAGGAGCATCCATCTCCACTGCCTTCTGGGACAGTCATTGGTGGCTGCATGTTGGAGCTGGGAAGGAAGAAGGTGCTACAGCATTTCCCAATATCTCCTGGCATTTATTTCTCCAAAAAGGCTTTTCTTTCCCCTCTTCCGCTGCCCAGTGAGGATGCAGGCATGATCTGCTGTTACCAAAATACCTACAGCTTCAGCTCCTTGCTTTCCACAAGGCTGAGGGACACATGGGATGGAGGTGGAGACTGAAGGACCGAGGCAGAACTGCCTGTCCTCATCCTGAGCCTGACAGAGTTGAAGCAGTTGTGGTAGATCCACACAGATGATAAAAAGAGAAGACCACCCACTCCTGGCCACTCAGCCTACCCTAGGAGACTATCCAGGGTCAGGAAGGGCCAGCTGATCCTTGCCTTTCTCCAGGGAGGAGGCACCAGGATGACCCCTGCTCATCCTGAGGGACCATACTCCACTGCAGAGAGATGGTGACACCAGTGGCAGGATCACCCTGGTGCTCTGCAGAGCTCAGATATCGTGACAGGAGCACAGTCCAGGTCTCAGTGGATGCTGGGGGCTTCCCACTGCTGATGCCTGGGGCCATGTACAGCCTGGGGGCAAAACTCTGTACAAACCACTCATGCTCCCAGAGCCTGATCCTCTGTCCAGCCCTCATGGACACCCCTAGGCTGCAGGGCTGGATGTGTGACACAAGATTACCTCACACAGCAGAGAAAACCAAGCCATGCAGTCTGTGGTGGGTGTACATCCCCAAGAGTCACTCACTCAGGGACATGTAGGGCTGTCCAGCTCCCTCCCAGGATGAGCAGGGTTGTCCAGCTCCTTTTCAAGATATGCAGGGTAGTCCAGTTCCCTCCCAGCTCCTGTGGAAGTGCTGCCAGTGACCCACTGCTGTTCCCATTGCCTTGGTGACTGCACATGCCAACATGCCCAGACAAAAGCTGTCCTGGCACATAATGGGAACAGAAGAGAGCACTGGACAGCATCACACAGCCCCTGGGGAGTTGCCACCCAAGCACTCATCCTGGGGCTCCAGCCCCTGCTCTTTCCCAGGCATCCAGGACTGGAGGCTCACAGATAATCCTTGTTCACAAACCAGATGGGAATTCCAGGTATGTGTCCATGCATGCTACATGCATTTCCCCAGGAACACTTCTTCTGCACATGGCCATGTCTTGCTGTGCTGCGGGTTTCAAGCAGCCTTACTTGATTTTTTCCCACCTGTATGTAAGTGCAACATTTTAGGGCAGCATGAGGTTATTGAGAGCAATCCTGGCCTCTTCCCTCTGTCCTGCCTGCCCATCCTGTGCCTGGCTCTGGCCCTGCATGCTGGAAGTGTGTTGTGCTCTGCTTGTGTGGTTTGTGTTGGTGCCTGTGCCTGCCCTGCGTGATAATTTGTGCAAGCCTCGCTTTGTGTGAGGCACATGGGTACATGTGTGACAGGATGGGGCTGGGGGCTTGTCTTAGCCTCAAAGGGGTCTCAGCCTGTACAGCAAATCAAGGGCTGAAGCCCATACAGCCTTACAGTGAAGAGGGTAGGACACGGCTGTTCTTCCCGTGGGGAAACTGAGGTATTTGGGGTGGGGGTGTCACTGAGTTGTCCCCAGTCTCAGTTAGTCCCAGGAGCCATTAGAGAAAGAAAAAAATGTTTTCCTTTCCTTTTTCTTGCAGGACACAGAAAACTGCTGGAGAGCAGAGCAGGACTGTGTGGGGCTCTCCCAGACCCACACTGTCACATCTTCAGCACTGGTTTGGGGATTTTGTCAAGAGCCTGGTCCTGTATCACAGAACAACCCCAGCATGGCAGAATAACCCCAGCATGGCAGAGGATCCCCCAGCATGGCAGAATAACCCCAGCATGGCAGAGGATCCCCCAGCATGGCAGAATAACCCCAGCACGGCAGAGCATCCCTGGCACAGCAGAGCATTCTCGCGAGCACCCAGTGTCAATGGGTGGGAGGAAAACCACTGTTTGGATGAAGCACTGAACTGAGTTCATTGCGGTGCATCCCCCAAGGGGTTAAGGACATGCAGTGGGCCAGGCAGGGCCAAGCCGCGCTCCCACCGGTCCCTCCCGATCCCCTCCCACCGCTCCGCCGAGCGCAGGAGGGCGGGAGGCAGCGGGAAGCGGAGCGGAAGGAGCCGAGTCCCGACGTCCAGGCGAGCTGTGCCTGGAGCTGCACCAGGCCAAGCTTCCCATCCCGCATATCCCCATGGAAACCCCGGCCCCGCCGCCCGCCTCGCACCCGCGCCCGATTGTAGGTCACTGATGGCCGCGCAGATCCAGAGGGACGAGGGGGGCTGTCGGGGGGCGCTCCCCGACACCCAGGGGCTCCTGCCGAGGTTGCCAAAGCTGCGAAGGGGAGAGGGAGGGAGCCCTTTCCCCAACCCCCCGCCCACATCCACCCCACTGCAGAGCATTAGCGCCCCTCGGCAGCATCCCCGGCCTCCTGTCCATCCCCGGCAGCATCCCCGGCCCCCTGTCCATCCCCGGCAGCATCCCCGGCCTCCTGTTCATCCCTGGCAGCATCCCCGGCCCTCCATCGAGCCCGAGGGTGCGTGGGGTGCCCCACCCGGGGATTTGGAGCCGCAGAACCGCCCGCACCCCACACCCGGTTCTGCTGGTCCTTCCCCTCCTGTGCTCCCCTCCCAGCACGAGCCCCCTGAATGCTCCATTTGAAGCTAATTCCGGCTGAAATCTGGTTTGCTTTCCAACGTTGCTGCTTTAAATTGGAGAGATTGACCTTGTAGCAGGAGGTGACACGCAGATGCACATCAGCCGCCCGTCAGCGCGGCGGCGGGGGCTTGGGGGTGCGGAGCCGCCTCAGGGACAGGCCAACTATTTTATGAGTAATTTAATATCTGGAACACAGACTTTTCATTCCCAGAGATCTGCTGGGGAAAGAAAGAGCCTTTCTGCAGCCCAGCGAAGGCTGTTCCTCATAAGGAGGCAGAGCAGAAAAAACAGGGCTGGGATTTAACCCCTTGGTGGCCAGTCCAGTGCAGAGGCTTCCAGATCCCCCTCCCTGCAGAGGGGCCAGGAAAAGCAGGAATTCCCTGCGCAGCTCAGAGTGGGAGACAAGCCAGGCTTCTTTTGCTCCGGGCAAAAGAAGCAATTGCTGCTTTCCATTCAAATTCAAATCCAAGCCTGAGTGAGGATGGGGGAAACAAACTAGGGCACTGAGGTGAGATTTGGGGTAGGAGCTGGTGTCTGAACTCTTCCCTGTCCCAGCCTAGTTCCTGCTGAACCAAACTCCACAGGAGTCCCGCTGGGTATGGGATCACCTCCAGTGGAACCAATGCACCCAGAGGATCCATGCAGGGAGCTCCTGCCCTGCTGACAGTGAAACCACCGCATGTGACCTCAGTAATCACCAAACTTGAGTTGGTGCTGCTGCATCCCATTGGTGTCTGCAACATCCCAGCAAGCACAGTCCAGTGCCTGTTCCAGTAATGCCTCTGCCAAGAGCATTCCAGCATCCTGGTACAGCACTGAAACCACACTAATCTTCCCATACAGCTTTTGCTGTGGTTTGGAGAACGGGAGGGAAGGAAGAACATAAGAGCCCCACCACCTGTATTTCACTACACAGCCTGGCCCAAGGGCAGAGGAGGTGGTGGGGAGCAGCAGTGACTGCCTCAGAACCGTGAGGCTGAAGGGAAGGAAACCTTCTCAGGCTGTTCAGGAGGAAGCTGCTGGCAAGGGAAAAGCCTCCCTGCACCTGGGAGCAGAGTTGTGAGCTCCGTGGGAGAAGGGCTGTTTGGAGGGGCTTGCATGCAAGGCTGCTCCAGGAGGCCATGCTGGGCAGCCTGCCTGTGGCTGATGCTGCCAGCAAGGACCAAGACCAAACAAGGATGGTTTGGGAAGGGCTCTTCCTTTGGCAGCAGGTATTGGAAACTCATGGACTCAGTGCAAACAGGTAACACCTTTGCAGGCTCCCCAGCATCTGCCAGCGATGTTTGACCCGACCGTGGGACTAACATCACTGGCTCGATCTCACTGACAAACAGCATGGTCATGCTTTTATGTCTCCAGCTCAGCTTCATTTCCATCAATATTGACAAGCACAAACATTCTCCATCGCACCAGATCCTGCCAAAGTCCTGCTTATGCCAGAAGTGGAGCTTTGGCACAGAGAAAACTTCCAAAGCCCCAGTTAGATGATGCAGGAGAAACCTCCATGTAGTTTTCTTGCTGATCCTTGTTACTCTGGGCCTGGAACAGGAAGACTTTGCTTTAAAACCCTGACAGCTCTACCAGTATTTGCCCACATCTTTCCCTCTCTGTCCCCCTCAGTGACCTCCAGTACCAACAGACCAAAACACCCTACAGCTGCTTGGCAACCCTGAGACTCCTGAAGTCACCTTGATACACCTCCTGCCCCAACTTCAGCATCTGCTGAACATCTGGTGGCCACAGCCTGGGCACAGTCCAGCCTTTGGTGGCAGCCTGATTGCCAAAGGTGAGGGTGACAGCACCACCTGATGAAAGGCTGTGGCTGGGCCATGGGGAGGCACCTCAGCCACCCTGAAAATAAATTCCAAAGGGAGCAAAGGGGAGCAGAACAGGCATGTCAGGGCAAAGCTGCAGAGCAGACACGGCATGTGCAGGCAGGGGGAGCGTGCACAGAGTGGGGGGAGTTTGCAGTGTGAGCACACATAGGGCAACATGGATGTGCATGAACATGTGTGCAGGGCAAGGGCATGCAGGGCAGTGAGTACATGCACAGAGCAGGGTGAGTGTGCTGGTGTGCACAGTGTGAGTGTGCAGAGACTGCTGTGGGTGAGCACACACAGCATACACAGGAGTGTGCCCAGAGTGCTGGGCCAGCTCTGTCCGTCCTGGGTAAGAACAGACCCTGTAGATCTTTTCCTGGGGTGCAGCCATGCAGGGTTGAAGCATGCTGGGCTCAGGTGCTTGTGGGGAAGGTGTAAGGAATTAATTAAATATGCAAATTGGCCCCTTCCTGAGTGACAGTGACCATGACACTGCCCTGACCTACCCTTATCACCCACTACACTGACCCTAACCATGTTTCTCTCCAGCTCTCCTGATAATGGTTGTGTTGTTCCAAGATTGCTCTGTATTTTACAAATGAATCTTGGACCTCAGAGCAGGATGAGGAGGTTTGGGAACAGGGCTGGATCAAAGCAGTGGTGTCCAGCAACATCCCAGATGAAGCTTCCTGATGCCTACACCTGTGCTAACACATGGGGTTATCCTATGTCAGAAGAAGGCCATTGCATTTGTCTCCATTCAGTGTCAGTGGGCTCCTGCCAGCTCATTTTCCAGCCTGTCAGGGCTCTTGGAATGGCAGCCCTGGCCTCCAGTGCATCCACTGCTCCTTGGTTTGGTGTTTCCTGGCAGGAGATGTAGCTGGTATTGAGTGTAGTCCAGCTCTGTTTTGGGGGTTGCTCTTGTCCTTCCCCTGTCCTGCTGTTTCCAGTTTTTATGGGATGCTGAATCTCCAGCTGTGAAACAACGTCAGTGTTGTGGCTGCGTTTTAAAAGCCACCCAGTGCTCTGGCAGCGGGAGACCTTCAGTTCATGACACCAAACACCCCTGCCTCAACCTTCTCAGAGGAGCAGAGGTCTGAGGACATGAGTGGCTGCACACCTGGGGACAAAAGCCACAGATTTTGCTGCAGGAAGGATGAAGCTCCGAAGTGGCGAGGAGGAGGAGGAGGTATGGACTGGGCTGGAAATGAGACTGCCTAATCCTGCCTGCTGCATCCTTCCAGACCTTATGGGCAGAACTGAGCCTTTCGCTGCTGCCCGGCCCCTGGGGCTGTGCCCGCCCAGCCGGTGGGACGAGGATAGTCCCTCTGCCAGGTGAGGGCTGAACCAGTCTCCAGTGCCACCTGCCGGCAAATCACCCCGGACAGGAGCGGAAGCCTCCAAGCTGGTCACAACAGCTTCAGTCACTGTCCTGCGCTGGGACAGGGACACCTGAGCAGCCCAGAGCTGCCGTGGGGCCCTGAACATACAAGCAGAGCCGGACGGCTCAGTGGCAGTGCTCCATAAAGTCCAGTGCATATAGGACCCATCTCCCTAAGACCATTTATCATCGTGCACGCCATCCAGCCCCTTTCAAATCTCAGACTCACACAAAAATTCTCTTTTCTACATCCTGAGTGCCCTGTGTCCGCCCCTATAGACTGGGTTGGGGTCTGCAGACAACCCACCCACCCAGGTAACAATGCTGGGTTGTCACCTGCCCCAGGGCTAGAGATGTCCTTGGGCTCCTCAGCTTTAATTCATCTGAATGCCTTTGGGACCATCAGCTCTACTGTTAATAAGGAGATCTCTGGAAGGGCTTGGCTGTGTGATAGGACATGCTTTTGCCAGTTCTCTGCTGGGGTTTTGGGGCTGCATGGGGGTAGCTGTGTGCTCCACACCACTCCCATCATAGCATCAAGCTGCATTCCCCACACACACTTTGTCACAAGCTTTGACAAATTTCTGTAGATCTTTTTGTCACCACCACCCACAAAAAAAATCTAAGAGAAGCTGGGTTCCCAGACTGTGCCACTGTCAGGACCCTCTAGTACAGCACCATCTGCAGAACCTCCCCATCTACCACAAGTACCCAGTGGCCCCGATCATGTCATACGCCCTGCCCCCCTCTAGAGGCCAGGCTGCCCCTCCATGTTTTCCTAACTCTGAGCTGGGACTCTCTGGGTGGCTCTAGAAGGAGATACTCAGCCTGGTGTGCAGCAGGAACTGCATGAGTCATCTGGCTCTGCTCAGCACTAATGAGATCCTAGTGAGCCTGGGCTGCACCAAGGGGCTGGGAAGCAAGTCCCTGAGTTGTATGTTATATGGGAGGGGAGAAAGGCAAATCCTAGGCAGAAAGGGACCAACGATGCAAAAAGCTGTCATTTAATGTATGAGAACACCAGTAGTGCACTTAGGGCACTGAATCAGGAGCAAAGAGGAGGGGAGGCCTCAGCCCTACAGGGACTGTGGAGGTGGGCTGCAGAGACACCTCCAGTGGGCTAAGCCTCAGGGAAGATGAGGAAGCCAGAGAAGATGCTGTCAGACCCCTCAATCCCCACCAGGGAGTTCTTCTCCGTTGGCTCCAGCCAGACGGACTCATTCATTGCCATCTTGAGGACCACTCCACCCGTGGTGACCTGGAAACTGTTGTTCACATAGTCACAGAAGGTCACCACATTCTCACCCCTGCTGCCACCTCGGCCCTTTTTGACATTGATGCACAGGTTGCCCCGGGAGGTGGCGTGGTAGGTGAAGTAGTAGATGCCGGGGACGCGGCAGATGAAGCGGCCGTAGCGGTTCTCGTAGCCGCTCTTTTCATTAGTGATGGTGCGATCGAAGCGGACGGGCTGCTCCCGGCGGGGGTAGGAGCTGATGCTCCTGGAAGCGGAGAAGGCAGACTTGAGGGTGGCCTTGTAGTCACCGGAGTCCCCCGGAGGACCAGGTAATCCAGTGAGACCTGGTAATCCCTTTGCACCTGGGGGGCCCCTGGGGCCGACCTTCCCAGGGTACCCTGGTGCTCCCGGGTCTCCCTTCTGCCCTATGTCTCCTTCATGCTCTGCCTGGCCAGGGGGTCCTAGGAAGCAGAAGGAAGAGTCACCCACAGGTCTGCAGAGGGGGCCCGGGGAGGGAAACCTGCCCTGAGGTGTGGTCCAGTGGAGACCCCACCAACTGGCAGCTGTGACACACTTTGCTGCCATGCACCCTCCCTCCCCAGGTTGCTCCAGGTGCTCCAGTCTTCCTGGTCCCTTCTGTCCCTGAGCATCACCCCCACCAGATAACACCTCAAAAGAACTGGTGGAAATGGATTGCTTTCCCAGGACCATGTGCCTGACACTGCCTTTTTCTGCTCTCAGCATTGTCTTCCCCACCTGCAGCCTCCTCCTTACCTTGCTCGCCCTTTGGGCCATTCTCCCCATCTCTGCCGTTGCTGCCAGGCTGTCCTGGTGACCCTGGGATGCCTGGAATGGTGCCGTAGGTCTTGCAGAGCGTGGTACTGGCAAGCTGCCCTCCAGCCAAGCAGATCAGCATCACCCGCATAATCCACATCTGCATGGGCACAGAAGGGTGTGGAGGGGCTTGCCTGGGTGGTGGGAGCTTGGGAAAGGCATTCTGTGCTGCTCTGAAAGATGGTGGCTGGAGGAACATCTGGGTAATACGATCAGGAAGGGAAAACACCTCACTGCAGGGCCAAATCTGCTCTCCTGATGGCCTTGGAGGGAAGGACCAGTCCCTTTGGGCAAGGCAGGGCTTGTCAGTTTCTTGCTATCTTAAATCCCCAGTTTACAAGTGCCCACACCTTCAACCACATGAATATCTGGGACAGGTTATCCCAGAGGTCTGCTGTCCAGCCTGACCATGCTGCTCCCTTGGGGGAGAAATTCCCTGTCCCATCTCAGGACCACACCTTCAGGGTAGAATCTTCCCCCAGCCAGGGCAGTTTCATCATCTGCAAGGGGATGGCTCTTGCCTTCCACCAGGTCTGAGGGACAGTGTTAGTCCTTCAAGATGACAATGAATCCCCAAACCTCTCCCTACACTTGGCAGGTTCCCCATATGTCCTGCCACATGGCTGCTCCATCCCAAAGATGTTTCTATATCTAACCAGTGTTACTGGGACAGTCATCTGTGCTTCCAGTCCCTGAGGTCACACATTCCTTCTGCCCTCCCTGCACCCCGCAGCTCAACTCCTTCCCCCAGCTCCTGTGGTGGGTGCATGTGGATAAGCACTGGGCATTTGGGGGCTGTATCTGGATATCACATCACCCCAACCATACTCTCTGGCCTCAGATGGACTTTCCCAGCACTGAAATTTGGGTGCTGGCAGGACAAGAGGTTGGTGAATTGGATCCTCCAGCTGCAGCAGCTCTGATTTGAATGTGGCAGAAACAACGAGCAAACCACAGGCTCCCAGTCCAGGTACACCAGAGGATAAGAGTGGGAGGGCACCCCCAGGGAACCCTTCAGACTGGCGTCCAGTCCCTGATCACTCCTCTGGGACTTTGATATCTCCCCTTTCATGTCTCCTTTCTCCCTGGCAGAGCCAGAGGGGCCGAGGTCCCATCAGGGATTTCCACCCCCGGCCCAGCAACCCCACCACTCCTTTTCTCTTCTGCCCCAAGCCACAGGGAAGTGCTACAGATGCAGGTGACTGTCACCCTGCTGGGGCCAGGTTCTCCATGTGCTCCTGCCTCTGTGGGGTGCTGGAGGCTCAGTGTTATTCTTACCTTGAGCTCCTTGTTGCTTGTGTGGGGAGATGGAGTGGGACACACCAGCGTCCTGCCTGGAAATGCCTGTGAGAAGAAGCAGAAGTTTGCTGCAAGTGTTGTTGTGAAAGGATCTGGGACACATCCCTTTTTTATCTTTAGCTCCTACCCTTTTTTCTGTGACAGTTTCATATCCTCCACGAATGCTGTAGTCAGCTCAGCAGAATAAGCCATCCCCAAACAGCCCCTGGGTGCCCCTGAGTACAGCTCTGCCCTGCAGAGTCCCTGGGTCCTGCTCAGGTGTGTGTCCCCTCCTTGCTCAGGAGAACACTGACGTGAGCTCCAGACAGGTCTGGGGTAATCCATCGGTGCTGCAGGAATGTGCGTGCATTCAGCCAACCTCCCTCCGGCTGCTCTGCACGTTCCCAGCTCTGCTGGGAGGTTCCAGCAGGCCCAGGGGATGCTGCAGGGCTTCAGCATCCATCACCTTGAATCCGTGCCCCAGGCTCTCCTAAATGTTGTGCAAGGGGAGTGATTTACCCTGCAGGAAAAGCTTTCCCAGCCCTGCTTTCTGCTGCTGCCTTGCAGAGGTGAAGCACAGGACACTTGGGGAGGTGACCTCCTGTTCCACCCTACAGTGTGTGCCACCAGGAGGAAACCCTGCTGGGTTTTGGTGGGCTCTGCAGCATCCACAGCCTCCAGGAACATGTTTGGTTTGGGTCAGGAAGCAGGGCTGGGACCCTAGGGATGTCCCACCCTCAGTGGCGTGTCAGTGGGGTTTGCTGCATGGTCTGTGCCCATTTGCAGCTGGATTGCACCTGCTTTCATAGGAAAGGGAGTATCAGGGGCCTTACTTGGAGGAGTCTTGGTCCCCCCTTGGTGGGGACTGTGTGGGGGCACAGGAACCATCCCCTTCCTGCAGGCAGTGCAACCAGGGCTCCTACCCCCCACCCCAAGCAAGGCCAGGCTGTGGATGGTGTGTGATGTCACTGATGCTGAGCATAGCTGAGCCAGTGAGGCCTCAGGGACTTGCTGATGCCTTGCAGGTGTCCAGATGTCAAACACACACACATGTGCACACCACATCCACTGGGCTCCACCTGCAGAAAGGTAAGTCATGGAGGAAACAACACACTACATCAGGCACATGGGGGAAGGTTTTATTGACACTTTCCACAGCCAGATCGTGGCAAAGAGGCTGCTGCAGCCTGTGCCAGGACACCTGTCTGAACATGGGGCAGCCCAGCTGGGGAGGGGAGAGAGGCAGAGAGACCCTTGAGGTAATGTGGGGTTATCGGAGGGGATGCACATGGCAGTGCCAGCAGGATGGGGGACTTGGCACCATCACTCTGGGTACAGATGCATGCAGATGTGCCTGTTCCTGCCCCCTGTTTAGTGGCTGACAGTGCTCAGTGCCGAGACTGAGGGGTTGTGTCTGGCTGCTGGGGCTTCTCACCCAGCAGAGAACCTGGGAGCAGCAGCAACAGCTTGGCAATGAGCAATGTGCTCAGGGCAGGATGTAGCAGGCAGGGTGCTGGGGTGGGCCCTGGGGATCCTCTAGTCTGGGAAGAGCAGGAACCCCGAGAAGACACTGTCGGAGTTGGCGATGCCCACCATGCCGTTGTAGTCATTCACTTCCAACCAGACCTGGTCCTCAGCAGCCAGGCGGAGCAGGATCCCCCCCGAGCTGACCTGCATGGTGTTGGTCTTGTGGTCACAGAAGCTGGCCATCCTCCTCTGGTTCTTGTGCAGGATGACACAGAGGTTGGCTGTCTGTGAGGTGTGGAAGACAAAGTAGTAGAGCCCGGGGAGTTTGCAGGTGAACTTGCCTGTGGTGGTGTTATAGTCATGGTTGGTGTTGGTGATGACGTGGTTGAAAATCACAGGGACATTCTTTAAAGGGTGCTCCTTGGTCTGCCTCGTAACTGAGAATGCTGACTGGTGCTTCTGCTTGTAGCTGCCTGGCATTCCTGGCTCTCCAGCCAAACCCATCATCCCAGGTTCTCCAAGGGCACCAGGAGGGCCACTGGGACCCTTCTTGCCTGGCAACCCCGGGCTGCCCCGTTCCCCTTTCATGCCCTTGGGCCCTCGTGTTGCAGGAGGAGCTGGGATACCTGTGGGATGGTGGAAAGTGAAAGGGAGTCAGTGGCAATGGCAGGATGTGGGGAGGGGCTTCTTCTCCAACCCCTCCCCCCCTCCCTTCCCCCCACTTGGGAAGGAGAGTGCTGCTGCCTCTCTCCAGCCTGACCACGGAGGATGCTCTCCCCAGCCTGCAAAACAAGGCAGATAGCCATGACAGACTCAATGTCCCCTCTGCAACCACCTCAAATGTGGTTTGCCTCCTTTTCACTCACCTGGCTCCCCTTTGGCTCCCTTCAGCCCATCCCGGCCATCCTTGCCCGGCATACCCGGCATGCCTGGCAGGCCTGGAGCGCCATAGCAGTTGTGAGGGGCATCTGCAGTTGCAGCAGAGCCCAGATTCAGGAGAAGGAGGGTGAGAGCCAGATGCAGCTGCTCCCAGAGTCTATACTCCATTTTGCTGTTCTGTAGCATGGAAAGGGAAAGAAAGTGCTGGAGTGAGGGGCCATGTCAGGATGGCTTCCAGGGAAAGGAGAAAAGGAGGCTGGCTGCTCCAGGAGCACCTGGCTGCCATGGGTGTGCCCTCAGTCTTCCACCCATACCAACTGACAGGCAGTGGGGAGGTAGATATGTGGAGATGGACCATGTGCCCATCACCAAACCCAGGGCGGCCCCTGATGGCACAGGATGGGTTGGACTTTTAGTCTGGATGGAGCCGTAAGGTCTGTGGTACCCATTGCCAGCTCCAAGCTCTCTCAAGCCCCTGGTGATGCACACACCACCATGGACTGTCACAGTCTACTGCACAGAGGCTGAAGCTCCCTGGACCCAGCTGATCTCACCCCTCCTTCAGCAGCAGCCTCACTGTCCTGGCTCTGCCCCTCAGGATGAATCCTTCTGTCAGCTGGTGCATCCCACCTCCATGAACTGTGTGCAGCCTGGCAGTGCCTGTCTCCTTCTCCTCCTCCTCTCACATTGAACTCCTCATATTCTCCTCTGCTCTAGCATTGGGCCATATGCTGCTGGACCCCCAGCAGCCCACCCTACACTCATGGGCCCTGCAGCTCCTCTTACCTCTGGTGGGGAGCAGGGGATGGGACCCTGTTCTGCTGGTCCCTCTGGCCGCTGCAGTCGGTGCCTGACACCACAGCACGGGGGAGGGTGGTGCCCTGACACACTCACAGAGGAAGTCACAGAGTTAGGAAAGGGTCCTTAGGGACCCAGAACCCGTAACTGTCCCCAGCCAAGTTTCACATCCTTCTGCCTGATTGTTTCTGCTGAGTGAGCACTTGCTTGGCTGTCCTGTGAAACCTGCATTCATGCCACTGCAACAGGAAGGGCTGGGAGGACAGAGGTGGGACAAAGCTCTACCAAGAGATGTGTGACAACCCTCCCAAGCCACCTAGCCCTCCTGAAATCTCCTGCTTTCCCCCTTGCTTCACTCGTTTCTGAATGGAAGGGCAGCATGGTGAGGAGAGCCTCTGGCCAGCTCCATAGGGCTAGAGATGCCTGAGGCACTGAAAGCCTGGTGCAAGGCCTGGCTCTGATGGAAGATGCTGTTCCCCTAAATGGGACAGGAGAGTGTTGTCTCCTTGAGAGTTTCTGACCTGCACCTTTTCCTGTGCTTCACCAGTACTACTGGGTGCTGGACTCGGTGAGGCCCCAACATCTCTCATCAGGGTGTTGCTCCTCACAAGTGGCCTGGCCTTCTTGCTGCTCCAGGAATGGAGACATTTCAGTGCCCAATGTGTGTGTAGCAGCTCCTCTGAGGAGCAGTCCCAGGGTATGGCGCCTGTGTATCTTCCCTGATGCTTCCCAACTGCCTGATTCCTGCCCAGCTTATGGTACCTCCCACTCATCTTACCCCAAGACCTTCTCAACTCCACCATCATCATTCCACAACCCCATCAATTACCCTGATACCCCTGTCCCTCCTTGCTGTAAGGCTGGAGGACCATAGCTTCCTTTCACCTTCCCAGGAGAGTCTGGGTACAAACAAGGGCTACTTGAGTTAGGTACATGATCTACTCCTGGGTTTCCCCTTGCAGGACAGCTACCTTGGGCTCAGCAGAGAAGGACATATATAGCCTAATCCCAGAGCTTTCTCGTGCCTTCCAGTAAATGTCAGCTCTGATTGGACACTCTATTCCCTCCTGTCCTTCTCTCTTTGCAGTGCTAGGGACAAGGTGGGATTGCTTCTTTCCCTGGACAGCTTCGGAATGAGTCCAGGATATTCACGGTTTGGGGAAGATGCATGAGTAGAAAAGAAAACTCAGTGATCTGTGGTGGAAGCAGGTTTTATTTATACTGTTGGGGAGGATGTCAGAGAATGTGTTCCAGTGCCAGGAAGGCATTTGCAGTGGTTAGTGGAGCAGAAGCAGTGGCAAGCAGTGATTTCCCACTCTGGAGCAAAGTTCCACAGCTGGTGACAACTGGGACCCTCCAGAGTGGGGTTTAAATGCCCAGGAGAAGAAAGGGATGAGAGTCCACTGCCTTCAGGATAGAGTGGGCAGGCTCAGCACAGAGGTGACTGCTATGGTGGTGACCTGCAGCCAGCTGTGACATTGATGGGGACACAGGACCCATCTGGACACACAGTCTGGGCCATCCCCGTGTGCTGTGGCAGTAAACCATCCCACACCCATAGAGGGGACACCCATGCAGATAGACAGCCCATGATGCCCTGAGGGTCTGTCAGCCTGTCTGTGGGAAGAGCATGAAGCCGCTGAAGACGCTGTCTGCCTCGGAGCTGCCATAGGTTGTGCTGCCCTGGGCAGGGTCAGTGGTCACAGACACCTGGTCGCCCCCAGCCAGGCTGAGCACGCTGCTGCCCGAGTTCAGCTGCAGGATGCCATGGCTGTTGGTGTTGCAGAAGCTGACAATGCGCTCCCTGTTCTTGGTGATGCTCAGGCACAGGTCCCCACTGGAGACCACCTGGTAGGCAAAGTAGTAGAGCCCGGGGATGCGGCAGGTGAACTCCCCAGTCTGGGGGTTGTAGGAGTTCTCCTGGTTGGTGATGATGTTGTCAAACACCACTGTCCTGCCTGTGGACCTTGGGGACCTCCGCGAGGCAGAGAAGGCAGGGCGTGGCTGCTCTGAGATATTGCCAGCTCTGCCCTTGTGCCCCTTGGGCCCTGGCTGCCCTGGGAACCCGATGAGGCCAGGCAGGCCATGAGAGCCACGGTCTCCTGGAATGCCAGGAGGCCCCGGTTCACCTGCATCCCCTTTGGGTCCCTGGATGCCCGTCCTTGGTGCTGGTTTCCCTGGGGAGAGGTGGTGAAGAGGACTTCATGCACATCTGGCATCTCCTGAGCTGCTCCCACAGCCCAATATGCTCCCACCAAGAGACTTCCAGGCTCCCCATGCTGGACATCCCGGGTTTTCCCTTACCTGGGTCTCCTCTGTCGCCCTTCTGCCCTGGCCTCCCATTGAGGCCAGGGACTCCAGGGAAGCCATCCTTGCCATCTGGTGCCCGGCACACTCCGTCCTCCAGCAGGGCTGTGCCCAGCACTGCCGCGAGGGTGCTGGTCACCAGCCAAAATCCAGGTGGCATCCTGCCTCCTACAAGCACAGGATGGGGAGTGGGGAATGGAGGCAAACACACAAACCTTGGACACACACGTGCAAGTGCTCACAGCAGATGCATCCACAGATCTACCACACTGCCCAATACAGATCACCAAACACCACATGCAATGGTGGAAATAGCTTTCTGGAAGGATTTTGAGGCTGTTTCCTTGTGTGATCTGAAATAACTGATCTCACTGAAAATCTCTGGCACATCCATGGCAGAGCTGTGGGATTGGAAAGCCAAGGATGTGGATGTAGAGCACAGCACAAAGCCTTTGCTGCATGTCTTGGGGATGGGTGGTGGCATGTAGGGGATGTTTATTCCAGTTTTGGGGGAGAGGTACTGATCTACAGGGCTGTGGTTCTGTGGGAGAGCACAAGGGAGGAAAGGATGCACAGAGACACAACAGGGATAAACAGGAAAGGGAAAACAGGCAAATGGGATCTAAACCTACAACACACGAAACTGGGAGGAGAGATGTCCTGAGCACACAGACCTAACCCCAGACCTGAGGTACTCTGCCCAGGACAAGTCTGCAAAGCCCAGTGGTACCCACAACCACATAGAGCAAGGACAGATTCTTGCAGCTCCCTCCACCCCTGCATCGTCTTCTCCCCCTTTTTCTACTTTAAACCCTTGTGGAGGTGGAAAGTGAGGAAAGAATGAGGCCAGGGAGCAAGGTCAGGAGAGTGGTGGCAGACGAGGAGTGTGTTCCCAGCTGTTTGGGGTGACTTACCTTGCTGCAGGGTGTGAATACAGGCCAGAGTGAGCAGCAGCTCAGTTTGCTGGAAGCTCTTCCCTCAGATCAGGGAGGAAGAGGAGCAGGGTGGGAGGATGTGCTTGCACACACGGTGGTTTGCCTGGTTGGGGAAGGGATGTGCTGAGTTTTACTTTCTCTATACAAGAAAGAAACTTGTTCCCCTTTCCGTGCTCCACTCTGGCTGTGCTGGAAACAGCTTGGTCAGCAAGAGTGCGGGACTGCTGAGTGCCCACCCTGGCCCAACAGCACAGCTCCCACAGCAGGGACTGGTGGAGACTGGGCACAAAGCTACATGACAGTGGAGGGTGCCTAGAGGCTGCCCAGAGTGATGCCACAGCTCTGTCCCTGCAGGAGGGGACAGGTGACGTGAGCACCAGGTGTCATAGCCAGCCAAGGGATGCTCAGGGAGCCCCAGGGATAACCCTTGAATGCTCCTGGTGTGGGTGATGGGCAGAGTGTGTCTGTCACTGCTACTCAGCCTTGTCATGGTGGCTGCTGGTGACTGACCCTTCCAGATACCCACCTGGGCACTGCAGCCTGATAAAGCAGGGATTGTCAGTGCCCAGGTGGCTCAGCAGGGCTTTGAGCATTTAGGTTGGATATTAGGAATATGTTCTTCCCCTAGAGGGTGGGTGGGCACTGAACAGGCTCCCCAGGGCAGTGGGCACAGTCCCAAGGCTGCCAGAGCTCAGGGAGCATTTGTACAACACTCTGAGGGACAGGGTGGGATTGTTGGGGTGTCTGTGCAGGGCCAGGGGTTGGACTCGATGATCCTAGTGGGTCCCTTGCAACTCAGGATATTCCATGATTCTATGATCTCCTTCCCACTGCCCTCTCTTCAGTGCTTTGGGGACCTTGTGTCTGTAGTAGAGTGGGAGAAGATGGGACTCTCTGACACCAATATTGCTCCCAGTCCCCTTCAAGAGGCTATGCCTTGCACCAGCCAGATCTGGGTAACCCCAGGAGCTGTGTAGCCTCATGAGACTGGACAAATGAAACACCAACACCTCACACCACAGAGCACAAGGAATTAGTCGAGTGATGTGCATTCAGCTTTGCTAGAAATAAGCTGCAAAATGCTTCCAGTTTCAAAGTCCCACCATGTCAGGGAGTGAGGGGTGCCACAATGATCCCAGCAGGTGAGAATCCTTGGGATCCTGTGGACCTGCCAGGCCACCCCATGGGGGACACAGTGGGTGGTGAGGAGGGGCTTTCTGATCCACATCCACCCAGAGTGTCCTTTCCGGTGTCCTGTGGCAGCTGCACTGACCTTCATGAGAAAGAGGCATTGTGGTCCCTGAAGCAGATACAGCAGCTTGGTGTTCCCAGGCTGGAGCTGGGGTTCAGGAGAGGATGTCCAAGGAAAGAGGGTGGTGAACAGGCCTGGGTTAGGGTGACTCCGAAGTCCAGAGGGGCTGGCAAATCCCCCTTTCCCCCTGCTTGCCACCTCTATCAGTCCCAAGGAAGGTGTTGCGTTGTCCAAAACAGCTGAAAAAGGGAATGACCAAAACTCAGCCCCGAGTCCATTGCCACTAGCAATCTGCCACTGAGCTGGTCTTTAATTCATTGAAAAGGTGCCTTTTTAATGTAATATAATACACATTTTTAATCAAAATGTCATCCCATCATAAATCAGATGCCCAGAAGAAATGCAATTTTATTTTATCAGTAGAGTTCCTCTATCAACCAGACCTGTAACCATGTTGACAAGATGACAGGTGAGTTTGAAAGGACCTACCTTCACCAAACGGTGCTTCTGGACAGTAATTGTATTTCTGCCCTGTTGCCCTTTCCTAATATGCAGCCCAAATGAGACCACTCCATCATTTCATCCAGGATTGATTGATGGCAGTGTCCTTATGCTCCTGTGTCTTTTGTCTCCAGCTGTCCCTTTAACCCCATTTAAATGCTGATATATAGGGACTGCTTTTGGGTTTCCAGTGTCTCTTGGAAGCTGGTGTTGGTCCAGGTGTTCCCTCCTCCGGTTCCTTCAGACTCCTGGGCAGTGTTTACCCACTCACTTGACCTTAAGAATTTCTGTGGTGAAGTCAAGCTTTCCTCTCCCAACCTCTGAGTATCTGCTCCTACTCCTCCTCCAGATCTGCAGCTGGGATATCACAGGCTGGTTTGTGTTGGAAGGGACCTTAAAGCTCATCTCGTTCCATTCCCTGCCATGGGCAGGGACAACTTCCACTATCCCAGGCTGCTCCAAGCCCCGTCCAACCTGGCCTTGGACACTTTCAGGGAGGGGACAGCCACAGCTTCTCTGGGAAACCTGTGCCAGGGCCTCCCCACCCTCACAGGGAGGGATTTATTCCCAATATCCCATTTAGCCCTGCCCTCTGGCAGTGGGAAGCCATTTAAACTGGCATCCGTGGCTCCAGAGGTGCCGACTGCAAGGACCCATGGATGAGCACTGCACGGTGCCATCCCGGAGGCTCCTGCAGACCACAACTGGCAGCCCAACAATGCCTCCAACCTGGCACCCTCGTCCTTGCCCGTTCCCATCGGGTGTCGGTGGGAGCCGAAGGTTGCCGGCACGACAGCGAGGGGACACGCCACGAGATGGCACTGCTGCCTCAGCCATGGTCCGTGTCACCTGCTCTTCTGCCCAGACAAGGCACGAGGAGACCCCCTCGGGGTCTGCGTGTTCGCAGGTGTCCCGCAGGATGTGCAGGGGCAGAGTGAGCACACGAACACACCTGCCGCATCACGGCCGATCGCACGTCGGGAGTCAGGATGATCGACCTCCCTCCACACAGCCACAAACACTCCTTCGCCGAGGTGGGGGCAGTTCGGCACCCCCGGAACCTGGGGGAGGGGGTTTTCTCAGTGAGGAAAGGACCCCCATGGTGGGAGGTGCGAGGGATCGTACAGCCCTGCCAGGTTCTCCCTGCTGAGGTGGATCCAGCAGTGTCCCTCCAGCAGCACCATCCACTGGCAGGCTCCAGCATGGAGAAGGGGCCAGGTGAATGCAGGGGAGCCCCAGGGGACAAGGAATAGGGCTAAGCCCAAGTCAGAGGAGAGAGTGGGTGCACCTGAAGTAGCCAGAGGATGTAGATGCTCTTCAGAGCCCCAGGTGTCACAAAACGATCCCCAAAGAGGATGGTGCCCTGGATTTTGGAGAACCCGACCACTCATATGATTTAGGGCACCTATCCTGGCCTCCTGGCTCTGCTGTACACCAAGAACTTTGCTCCAGAGGATTTTTACCCTGAGCAACCATTCTCCTTTCAGTATGGATTCGGGATGGGCCATGGGGCAGCACCTTCACCTTCTGCTGCCCTCCCAGCTGGTGCTGCCAGGCAAGATAAGTCAGTGCCATCTCAGCCTTGCAGACATTCATGGAAGAGCAGTGACCCCTGTGAAGCCTCCCCCCATGTCCCCAGTGCCTGCAGGCACACACGAGCTGCCTGACAGCAGACAACAGGAAGAGATGCTGCTGCGCTGCCTTCCCTGCCGGGGCTCCCCAGGGCGCTGAGCACTGACAGGCAGGCGCTGCCAGGGGAGGAGAAATCAGGGAGCTGGCACCTACCTGTCATCGTGCAGGAGGCAGCATGGAGATCAGCAGTGCTGGCAGGTACCACACACACCTCTGCTGGCAGTCACCAACATCCCTGTCAGCCACCTGCACCCACTGGAGGTCAGGACAGCTCAGAGCACCCATCCTTCTGCAGCCACAGGTGGCTTAATGGTGCCTGAATAACCACACAGGGATGTTGGAGCTGTTGAGCTGGGCTGTCCCAAAACAGAATCATAGAATCATGGAATCATTAGGGTTGGAAAAACCCTCTAAGCTCATGGAGTTCAATCATTAACTCAGCCCTGCCAGGGCCATGTCTCCAGGTGTCACATCCACATGTTTTTTGAACTCTCCCAGTGATGGTGACTCCAACACTGCTCTGGGCATCCTGTTCCAATGCCTGACAGCCCTTTCAGTGAAGGAATTGTTCCCAATATCCAATGTAAACCTCCCCTGTTGCAACTTGAGGCTGTTTCCTCCTGTTCTGTTGCTTGTTAACTGGGAGAAGAGACCTACCCTCACCTGGCTCCACCCTCCTGTCAGGGAATTGTGGAGAGGGATGGTGCCCTGGAAAGATTTCCTGAGATGTCAAGTGAAAATCAGGCTGCAAGGCCAGTTGCCACACTGTGTAACTGCCACACATGTCTAAAATGTTTGAATTGCTGTCCCATGGGATGTGTTATTCCTATGATGAATCCTTGCACAGAGCAGGTGTGAGGAAGAAAGGCAGGTATGGGGTTTAAAAGCCAGGACGTCAGGCTCCAGCCCTTGCTCACTGTCTGCTGTCATTGCTGCACATCCCTGTCTGCTCATGGGATCAGAGGAGATAGATGAGTGCTAAGCAGCCCTGGGCAATGCTGGGAAAGCTTGTCCCATCCCTCCCTCTCTCGTTCCCTGTTAAGGATGTCAGGGCTTGTCATTATTCGACATCTATTGGTTAATTTGGCTGATTGTTACCCTTTCTTTAATGTATCTGTTATTTATTTATTCTCTGGTGTAACAAGCAGTTCCAGATTGATCACTTTGGCATGTAAATGAGCTGCTCTAGTGCTTGTCACTGAAATTTGTAGATTGGGAGAGTTTGCAATCAAACACAGCCAGAATCTAAATTATAACATTTCAGGCAATAATAGCAGAGAGAAGACAGGAAGGATGTGCCATAAATAAAATGGGATCAGATCAGGGTGCCCAGAGCTGTGCTGACAACACACCAGAAGTCCCAGGGTGAGCAACAGCAGTCCTTACTCTGCAGACCTGTGATGTCCTGGCAGGGCTGGCTGGTTCCCCCAACAGAGAAGAGCAAACAGAGGAAGCTGGGGAAAGGACTTCAGGGATCTCCAGTCCAGGTCCTTGCACATGGCAGGACTATTCCCAACCATAGATCAGGGTGGAAGTGGCTTTGCCTACCTGAGTCTTGAAACTCCACAAGGACAGAGATCGCCCCTCTCTCTGGTGACCTGTCTTAGGGCTGGATCACACTCAGCTAAGGAAGCATTTCCTAATGTCCATCCCAAATCTCTGAAGGTTCACTCTGTGACCACCATCCTGTGTTACATCATTTGGCATTTGTGAGATGTGTTTGACTCTATTTCCTTGCAATTACTCCCAAGCAGCTGCAGCAATGATCAGCTCCCACCACAGCCCAGCAGGGTGACTTCCCCACTGCTGATCATAAGGATGAATTATTTCCTTGGCTTGGCTACAATCCTGCTGGTGTAGCAGTTTAGCTTGTCTGTATTTTGCCCAAATTCAGCCTGGTGCCCACTGATTCCTACCTCAGGCTTCCCCTACTCCAGCAGTGAGTCCCCAGCCTATTCAACCCATGAGGAGAGTGCACAGTATCTTCTAAACATCCCCAAGGGTTTAAAAAATGGCTTTAAAGGCTATTTTTACAAGGCAACTGAAAAACAAACCCCAAACCAGGCAAATTCTGGTCCTTCCCTCCTTCTCCTCATGGTTTTATGATGGGCTCAGGAGATGAGGCTCTGAGATACACTCT
Organism: Myrmophylax atrothorax; assembly: GCA_026770055.1. Taxonomy (NCBI): domain Eukaryota; kingdom Metazoa; phylum Chordata; class Aves; order Passeriformes; family Thamnophilidae; genus Myrmophylax; species Myrmophylax atrothorax. The sequence goes on from JAOXXN010000259.1 coordinate 1,411,084, forward strand.
AGACATGGTTGAGATTCCCTTCAAATCCCAAGTGATGGCCATACTGGGGGGAGGCACAAGGTTCCTCTGTCTGGGCTGTGTGTTTTGATGTGTCACTTCTAGGCATGTGAAGTTTGCACTCTTTGGGGCCATCAGGCCACGGCAAGACCATCAGGAATCCCTCCACTAGAGAGGGTGCTCATTCCAGTGGAGTGGGAAGGGCCATGCACTGGTTTGCAGCAACGTTGTGCTTCCCACTGGGCTGAGATAATCAGCACAGATCCCTCCTGCACCCTGCACACAGCCAGACCCTGACAGCTGCCAGGGCATTGTGTTCCCTTCCCAGGCTGGTCTGCATACCATGGCCTGGTTTCTCTGATGTTAACGCCTTGAAAATGGAGTAGAAGTTTCCTTCAGGTGAGTGTCAGTGTTAACAGGGTCATGGCAGCTGGAGGTCTGTGTCTGCTGTAGCCTATTACACCTCATTTCTATTACAATGGGCTTTCCACAGCGCCTTCTCCAGGATCTCAGCTTCCCTCGGACTGACCTTGGCTGCTGGATCGATCCCAACTCTCTTGTCACGTCTCCCCGGTCTGAGGGCTCCATCAGCCAACCTTACGCTCAGCATATTCCCAAGGAACATCCCGGCAGTGCCGTGCAGAGCCAGCTGGATGTTTCCAAGGTGTTCAGCCTGTATTAGGCTGGGGGTCACGATGCCTCTGTGTCCCTGTGGTGTGAAAGCTGAACACCTCTAGTGGAAGTTGTCCCTGTCCATGGCAGGGGCTTGGAATGAGGTGGTCTTTACGGTCCCTTGCAATCCAAACAATTCTGTGATTTGATGATCTGGGTCTAGTGAACACAACTTCAGCAGCTTTTTGGCTCTTTGGGCTCTGGTGCCTCAAGCAGAGGGTGGCAGAACCTGGTGTGGTCCACACGCATCCAACTTGCTCTCAGGAACTTCCATCAGCTCAACACCTCACTATCCTCCATGGACAGGTCCCAGGCTCTGCTTCCGCTGTGCTCCCTGTGAGTTCACCCTCCTTAGCCACCTCCACTGTTTTCTGACAAGGACACAGCCTCTTCCCAGCCTGGATGAACCCTTTTCCACTTGCAGTGGCATGAGCTCCCCAGGGTCCCCTCTTGCTGAAGTCCTCTCTGCAGACAGAGGTCAAACCCATGTCCTTGCTGCCAACTCAGAAGCAAATGGATCAACATCTCAGAGGCAACTGCAGCCCTCACCGAGTCTCTGTGTGGGGGCAATTGTGTGGCAGGCCCAGGACCGATGCCCTGGCCTGGAGTTATTCCTCACTCAAACTTTTAATTTCAAAGCTGCACTGAGGGATGGGAAGAATCCCAGCTTCTAATTAATTACTGAGTTCCCTGTAATTGATGCAATTTACTGCCAGTGTGTCTGGTTTATTACACTTTGGAGAAGGTCACTCTGAACATGATTTTTCCAAACACCCCAGTGAGTGACCATAAGCCCTGAAACTGCTCCACTCTTCAGATGCAGGTGGAGTTTGCACTGGGTGGCAGAAGAAGACTGTGGTCCTGTGCCCCATGTATGTGACCACAGTGGGGAACCACACTGAAAGACACAGAATGCTGGGAGGTGGCTGCCTCTGGACAGTGGGTCCTTGTCCTCTGGATGTGTAGGAAGAAATTGTTCCCTGTGAGGGTGGGGAGGCCCTGACACAGGTAGAGAAGCTGTGGCTGCCCCATCCCTGGAAGTGTCCCAGGCCAGGCTGGATGGAGCTTGGAGCAACCAGGGCTGGTGGAAGGTGT
>JAOXXN010000259.1:1421739-1440937 GCA_026770055.1 Myrmophylax atrothorax
GATTGGCTGTTAGTGGGATGTAGGTGAGGTCCTAGACAACTCAAGATCTGTGGGGGAGTGCAAGGCAAACACAGTCTTGGGAATGGTTAGAAAAATAGACAAGAGCAAACTAGCAGCCTAAACACTGCTCCTGCACCTTCAGCAGAGATTAATTAAATAGAATTGTAGAACATCCTGAGCTGAAAGGGACCCACAACGATCATCAAGTCCAACTTCTGTCCTTTCTGACACTCCAACAATCCCACCATGTCCTTGAGAACATTGTTCAAACACTGCTTGAGCTCTGTCAGCCTTGGGACCATGACCAGTGTCCTTGGAGCCTGTTACAGTGCCTGACCATCATCTGGAGAAGAATCTTTTCCTAAGATCCAGCCTAACCCTCTCCTGACACAGCTCCAGCCATTCCCCTGGATCCTATCACTGGTCAAACAGAGCTGAGATCAGAGCTGCCCCTGTGCTGCTCCTCAGGAGGAAGTTGCAGACCCCAAGAAGGTCTGACCTCACTCAGCCTCCTTTTCTCCAGGCTGAAGAAATCAAGTGACCTCAGCAATTTACACACTTGCTGCCTTACACACCCTGGAGACAAAGGTGTGGGAGTTTGTTGGATGTCTGTGGGGACACCTTGAGGGCAGGACAAGGAGCACTTCCAGCAGGTGTGAAGACGAGGAGAGAGGCACAGCTTTTAGTAGCCTGGTACTGCTGAAAACAAGTTCAAGCCAGACCTCTTGTGTCCTGTCACTTGTGCCACCACCCTCAGAGAACTGTGCAATGTTTAAAAAATCATTTTCTCCCGTGTTTTGTGGCAAGAGCAGAATGACTTCAGCCTCTGAGCCAGGTACTGCTCTCCAGTCCCCAGGATGACTGGGAGATCTCACTGCTGTGTGCCATGGGGATGGTGAGGGACAGAGGATTGTCACAGCATCCCTGCCCTGCTCTCTGCCACACAGCAGCAGGAACTGGCTTTGAGTTACAGTGCTCTCTGAGAACCCTCACCAAGGTTGTGACTCACTGCATGGTGACTTCAGCTGCAGTGGTGCAGAGGGTCTCCCAAATGGGTGTGGGAAGGCATTTCTGAGCTGGACTCTGGACAGGATGTGCAGAAGAATCATGGAATTTTTTTAGGCTGAAAAGGACCTCTGAGATCACTGAGTCCCATCATTGAGAAGGGAGCAGAGGGGAGGGTGGAATGAAGCTGGGCAGGTGGAGAGAAGGAAGGGAGGACCATCCCAGTTCCTGTCTGACGTCCAAGACTCCTGCTGAGGGAAGGAGGTCCCTGGAACACTGGCGCACAGGGGCAGAGCCCTCCTGGCTGCCTCCTGCAGTTCTACCCTGGTTAGAGGCAATGCAGATCTCAGTAAGGACTCTGAGCAGGCTGGTCTAGTGGAAGGTGTTCCTGCCCATACCAGAGGGATTCCATGATTCTGGAAGTCTAGAAGGGGAACATGTCCCTGAGGCTGCTTGAAACCCACCTCCAAGAGCTCATCTCAACCCATCTCAGCCGTGACAAGCAAAGCTCTCTGAGGTGGCCAGTCCCTCCCCAGATGGCCTGTGCTGCTTCCTCCCTTCCAGCACGGAGTGCTGTGCCTACAGGCAGGGCTGCCTTTCTCAGAGCCTCAGGACAGGAACAGCAATGACTTGTCCCCGCCCCGCAGAGGAGCTCCTGCCTGCCCGTTCCCCGTGGGGCGCCGGCAGCGCTGAGCAGCAGCTTCCAGGATCCCAGTGAGAGTGAGCGCCGCCCGAACAAGCAGCCCAGATGTTCCTCCTCCGAGGGCTTGGCTCCCTGGGACTTGGCACGGGAGCCTTGCCCCCGCTCAGAAGGGGGGCCAGTTTATAATTTATTATTGATTGTCAGGAGTGGGGAGTGCTCTGCACGACCCGGCAGATGCAGGGAGGCGCAGGATGCACAGCCTCTCCCCGTGCTCCTGCAGCAGGGCTGCTTTGTGATAAAAGTTTAATAAATCGAAAGACACTGTTTCCATTCTATTGATAATTAACTTCTGCTGCTGTGTTCCCTCCTAATTGTCTCTATTACTCCAGATAAAACTTAGATCAATAGAAACACAAGTCTAGAGGCCGCGAAAGTTGCAATTAATTAATTATCTCTCTTTTGCATGCATCTTCCATCTGCTGGTAATCAAACAAACCTGTCTGGTCCTCATGCAGATCCTGGGCCCTCCATGGCTCCTCATGTCCTGTGGGGACTTTGCATGGGGCTGGGCAGTGTGTCTTGGAGCAGAGAAGGCAAAGGGAGAGCTCTTTATTGTGCCATTGCATCTCTCCCTTTGCCTCTCCAGGATGGGTTCCACAAGGGACCACTTATCTGAGCATGGAGGCTGCTTGTCATTCCCTCAGGCTCTACAGTTTGTGCTGGGACACAAGCACTAAGAAACACCTGGAAGGCAACAGTGCCTCTGACACATCTTCTGTCAAAGCTTATCACTGCCTCTGAGCAGTGACTGTGAACAAGGCTGAGAGGAGCCAGAATGTCACTCTCCTTTAGCATCTGAGCCTCCCTCAATCTTTGGCATGGTCCACGACACATGGGCTGAACCACCTTGCTGCCAGTCTCTGGAGAGAGCCGATGTCCAGATGCTCTTTAAAGGCTGGAGTATTTCTCCCACTCCTTCCAGCTCTGCTGCAAGCAGAAAGTACTTCTCTGGGATGCAATCAGATTTCCAACCAAAGCTGTGTCTGCTGGAGTGTGTCCAGAGAAAGGTAACAGAGCTGGGGAAGGGTCTGGAGCAGCAGGAGCGGCTGAGGGAGCTGGGGGAGCTCAGCCTGGAGAAAAGCAGGCTCAGGGAGACCTTCTCGCTCTCTGCAACTCCCTGAAAGGAGAGTGGAGCCAGGGGAGGGTCAGGCTTTGCTCCCAGGTAACAAGAGACAGGACAAGAGGAAGTAGCCTCAAGTTGTGCCAGGGGATGTTCAGATTGGATACTTGGGAAAATTGCTACCCAGAAAGGGTGATCAGGCACTGGAACAGGCTGCCCAGGACAGTGTGGAGTCACCACCCCTGGAAGCTTTCAAAATATGTGTGGAGGTAGCACTTGGGGACGTGGTTCAGTGGTGAACACGGTCATGCTGAGTTAACGGTTGGACTCAATGATCTTAGATGGCTTTTCCAACCTTAATGATTCTGTAATTCTATATGATTTTATACACATCAATGCCCTGCTGTAAGCAAGGATAGCAGCAAGTCTGATCTGCAACTTTTGCTGAAGTCATGGCCAGAGCTCTCCTGTGCCCCTGGAGGCTCTCGCAGGAGGCAGCCTGGGGGAGAGTTGCTATTGAGAGTGGACACTTGGTAAGGATTTGTTTCAATCCAGTGTTTATGCCGGGGAGAATATTGCATTCCCTGGAAAGAGGTGAACACAGCAAACTTACAGAAGAGCCAAGCCATTGCCACCATCCATCAGTCACAAACAGGTGGTGAGGCTTCATGACCCAGACCCAGGTGATGGGTCCTCCTACCCCACTGCCAGACCCTCCCAGAAAGCTGCAGGATTTCTTCCCATCGTGTACTGGTGGATGCTGTCACATTTGCAGTGTCCCTGTCCATGTCAGAAGAGTGGAATGAGATGGTCTTTAGGGTCCCTTCCAACACAAACTTCTCTGGCATTCTTCATTCTTTCTCCATGCTTTGAAGTGCCTGTGGCTCAGGATGCAGAAGGAATCCCTATGGGAGGGTTGATGCATGGTTCCTAATGTCCTGACATCTCATCTATATTCTCCTTGCAGAACTGCTCTCTGTGCTTTTTCATATCATTTGCTTGGCTGTGGGTTCTGCTAAATTGTGAATTTAAAAAGAAACGCTCAGGTGTGTTGTGCCGAATTTCAACACAACCTTCCCCTTCCACAACACGCCAAGGACCTGCCTCATCCCCCTCCCAGCACTCCTCCATCAGAGAAGACTTTGCAGGAATGCCTAGTGCAAAATGGCTTTGGTTCAGCTCCACTGTGAACTATGGGACACTTCCCAGCACAGCAACTCCACTCCTGGACCATACCCATGTGCGAGGAGAAAGGTTCAGGAGTTCCCTGGTCTCCATCAGTCTCCACAGGGGCAGTCTGCAGTCTTGTCCAGTGCTTGGTGCAGACCCTTTTAGACAAAGTGGGCCTTTGAGTCACCCTAATCTCTTAATTTTCCTTTGGTAAGGTTTTCTCAGCAATATCAAAGGGATCTTTTTCCAATCTTGTGTATTTTGTTGTCTAATGAAGACGTGGAGTTGGCTGGAGTTTTACTGTGCCCAACCAAGACCTGCACATTTCCAGCTTCTTCTATGGCACCTTTCCTCTTCTTTAGGGCATAAAGACCTTCAATATTTTGGATTGGAGAAACAATCCCTGAGGACACTGGCTGCAGCTCCACCCCATACCACCTGTGGATGTGATTCTTCCCATTTTGTTGTCCACCTATCCATACCTGACTGCTTCATCCCAGTCTCCTAAAAAGTACCCTCTCAGAAGAAAACAATGTACCTTGACCAGGAATAAAGGGCAGACTGGACCCCCTGAGCTAAGACCAGCTCTGTGCAGTCACGGTAATCAAAGAGTCCCCGTCTAGTTTGGATTGGAAGGGACTTTAAAGCACATCTCATTCCACCCCCTGCAATGGACACAGACACCTTCCACTAGACCAGGTTACTGATTATAGATATTTGCTCCAAAAGCACATTCACTGCACGTGGACTGGTAAAATATTAAGGCAAAGACAGGATATTTTTGCAATGCTTGACAGGTATCAAGGGAGGGAACTGACAGCAGGCAATTTCTCTGGGGAAAACTCTGGCTAATCCTGGGAAAAAGTGGACAAAACCTATAGTATAGAGGGAAAATAACAGCATCTCTGGCTGGGGGAGCTTCATCCTGACTTCAGTTACGGTGACAGATGTGTCAGGCCTGACTGATCTCAACGTGTACATAACTCCAGCTGTTTCAGTGCTCTGGCAGGGAAGAGAATCAAGAGACTGAGTTACAGGAAGGAAAAATATTCTAAAGGAGAAAAATGGTTTCTGGCCCTGCAGGTGGCCAGCAGGACCTGACAAAGAGATGCTGGCAGGCAGTGATGGACCATCCCTTTCAGCCCCTCTGGGGGATGCTGTTAATTCTGTCTGTGATGCAGACCTGCATTTCCAGCACCACGTTGACTTCTTTCTTGACCCTTTGCTATGGAATTAATCCCAAACCTCTTTGTCCCCTTCTCCCTGCTTGGGAACCCATTCCCCTTTGTGTGTTTGTGAATCTCTCAATTTTCCGTGTCACGGTGGTCACAGGCAGTTTATGCAGATTTTATGTGCTAACAGAATTGTCCCTGAAATCGGATAATCCTTTTCCATATTTAAAAGTTCGTGATCTCCTTTCTCGACCCTGGTTGCGTCGGGCCAAGGTCCCTGTGCTCCTCCACTCCCCAAATCCTGCCAGCACTGCTGCCAACCGCCAGAGCTGCAGATAATGATGTAAGTAAGATCTTAACACTGCCTTGTACGTCCCTGTCTCTGCTGCAAACACTCTGTCTGGTGCATTGTGTGCCCACATTAGGCACAGACTATTGGGAATCAAATTAGATTAGAGGAAAAAAGAGATATCAACTACCCTTGATCTCTGAGGTTTGAGACCAATTGTTTGTGACTAAGATCTTCACTAAGCCTGATTTGAGAGGCACATATAATTTGCCTGGAGTGAAACAAATTAATGGAAAAGCCTCTCAAATGAGGTAAATCCATTTTGGGGTCTTGGTCATGCTTGTTAGTCCGTAACTGCCTCTGCCATCTTCCAGGAAGATAAACCACACTTTTAGAGCAGCACTGGGCTACTTTAGAAAACCTAGAAATGTAAATAGTGTTTAAAAATCTGTAAAACTTCTCCATTGCTCTATGTTAAGGCGGGGAAATGCTCTTTTAAACACTGAACAACAGCACTGATAGGTTTTAAATGTCTGCTATGGTTACACTGCAAATGGAACCAGTTTCTCAGAAATTAAAAGAGTAGTGTCCAAATGCAGAAAAGAAAAATGTGCCCACGCTCAGGCAAATTAAGTGTCAAAGAGCAACTTATTAGCAGCTTAAAAATGGAGAATGCAACTTCTCTCATGCTTGCTTTAGGCAATCAGGTGGTCAGGAGGCTGTCACCCCTCCCAGGTTACGGTGTATTAAAGGAGGACAGGAGGAGCACATGACTCCACAGAAAAAATAATAATAAACCTTTGCAGGCTGTTCTGAACACCTCTTACCAAGAAGATTCCCTCACCACAAGGGCTTTTCCAGGGGATAAACATGAAAAGGCTCCTGTGCTAAGGTGCCATGGTTCAGCCCTGTAGACTGATAACCACCTCAAAGAAGAGAAAACCAAAGCTGGGAAGAGATGTCCAGTTCCATGATGGAAGAGCTCATTGTCAGGGGCCCAGGAATTCTGGCAGAGTCTCGGGCTTGATAGCATGTTTGTAACAGCCAAAGGAGATGGTGAAAGCTGAGGCAGCAATGCAACTCTATCCAGAATGTTTGGATCTGAAAAGGAAAGAAAAAAGCTGTAAAAAAAGTCAAAATTATGACTGGCAGGGAGATAAAATGGCCCTGAGCCTATGCCCTTGACATAAAGTCATTCAGATGGAAAAGAAACCCAAGCTGCACATGATAACAAGCTCCAACTTAGCAACACATGAAAAGAATCTTGGAAGCCACATAGGGCTCCCTGACAGTAGCTTGAGACTGTCCAGCAGAAAATTCATTAAGTAAAATACTGAGAGCAAAGTGGAAACTGATACAGCTCCCATGAGTTGAACATAACAGGCAGTTCTGGCCTTGGAACCCAAAAATGGATTTCTTACAACTAGAAACAGGGCCAAAAGAGAGAGGTAGAATGATGGGAGAGGCAGAACAGGTATAGGAAGAGGTGGAATGGATGGAAATATGGGCTTAGGGAGAGAGATGCTTTGGAGATCTGTGCAGTCCTCCTGGTTGTGGGATGATGAAGGGTTGGCAGCTGGGAATGGGAAGGGATGTGCTTCTGAAGGACAGCTCTGCCAAAGGTGGTGGCCTGGCTCGGGGGGTCCTTGTCCTGCAGGACTGATGTGCTGCTGTGTGTTCCTGCAGTGTGTACCATCAGTCTCCCTGCCAGGCAGAGCCCTGTTGGTTTTGTGCTGGTCCTGGGCCTGACCTGCACCACTGCTGCATTGGGACAGTTTGAGCTGGCAGCTACAGCCTCCTCGGTGCCCCACTGTGCCCTGGAAAGGGGCTGGGAAAACAGACACCATGAACAGGTACTTTCCAGCCAAATCCATCTGCTGAGTTTTCTGGGAAAGTGATTCCCTGAATTGTTCCTTTGCTGCAGATAATGAAAATTAGAGAAGGGATTGTAAATTGCTAACAGGAGAGAAGGTCTGATTTCTCCTGCACTGTGTTGATGGAGCTTGCCAAGCCCACACAGCTCCTCTCTGGGTGACACTGGGGTGCATTGGCACCATCCCAGGCTGGCAAATACTTTTGCAGGGCTCCACATGAGAGTGGTCCAAGCTGAGCTGAGCCCCTCTTGACCCAGGACAACATCTCACAGGCTTGGAATAGATCGCTCAAGAACCTTCTTCATGGATCCTGATCTCTCCTGGGACCAGGGACCACCCCACTGGGACACAAGCCAAGGAAACACATCCTGTCAATGCTGTGCCCACAGACTCTGAGCTGCCCAGGATGAGGTGCCAGTGTGGCACAGGAGGTGTTCCCAAGTTTGGGCATCTCCAATTCTTTCTACAAACCTGCCATAGTCCTGCCCCCGTCTCTGGCTCTCTGTATCCAGGTGAGCAGCATCTCCCTGTCTCCAGATTTAGGACATGGTTGTGAGCGTATATGAAATCCTAATTTGAAATCCTGTATCCTTTGTGCTCCTTGTTTCCATCCCTTCTGTCAGTTGTACCCCATCCCCACTCAGCCTCTCTGCTCTCCTGAATAGATGCTGCTGCTGTCAGTCTGTTCCTGTGACCCCTGGTTTGCTTTATCTGACACCCCATCTCATCCCTGTAGACTTTGTCAGGTACTAGACCTTCTCCGAGGCAGAGACAGAAATTCACTGTCACAGCTCTTTTCAGTCCTGCTGTACCTGTGTCCTCCTTTGCTGATCCTCTGGCTCTTCCCTTCCTGCCTTTGCACTCCTGCCCATCTGCTGCCAGGCTCTGAATTCCTCCTTGTTCTCTGTTCCTCCAACCCCCATGGACGTTCCCCTCCTTTTGCCTCACACCTGAATCACAAACCCCTAATTACTCCCACTGTGCTCCCCTCTTCTGATCTTGCTGTATAATGCCCTGCCCATGTCTTCTCCTCTTTCTTTCTAACACTTTCTCCTTCTCTTCTCATACTCTTCCTCCCCACTTCCCCTGACAAATATTCCCTTCAAATCCTGGAGGTTCTGAAGGTTTTGCTTGGCCTTGACTCACCCATCCTCCCCATCTCTCTGGGTCCATCCTCCCTCCCAGCTGTCCCTTCAGTAACAGGGCTGTGGCTCATTAAAACATCAGAATTATAGCCCTGTCAAGAAATACCATGTAAAGAACAGAATCCTGGCAGCTGATCTGCTGGCAAATGCACAGTGAATTTTGGAAACAGCAAAGCCCTTTGTTTTGTTTCAGTGCCATAAATTGATTCCAGTTAGCGGGTTCTGTGCTCCTCTCCCTTCCCCACTGCCCAGTCAGTGTCTCCCACAGCGCTCGTGTCACTGGTGCAGGGGGCCCTGTGGAGGAATGTTGTCACTGACCTGCATGGGAATGCCACAGCATTCCATGCAGACCCGAGGCCATGGGCTCAATGCTAGCTTAGAATAAAGCAATTAATTTTCACAGCTGAAAACCCTTCACATTTCATCTCATTTTGTTAAAAATGCTGATAAAGCCACAAATTCCACAGGGAAAAGGGTTATTTTGACAGTCAGCCTTGTTTGCTCTCCTCCCAAGCAACACTCCCATCTCTGACAGGGCAGAGCTGCATCTCCCCTGGCACAGAATTCCAAGCCCAGAGGATGCTGAGGTTGTGCCTCTGGGAAGTGGTGCCTGGTCCCACCATGCACTGACAGCATGAGGACACTTCCCCACTCTGCTGGAGAGCTGCAGCTCACCCAGCCAAGCCCTCCTGTGCTGCAGTGAAGATGAAACCTCTGCAGCAAAACCAGTGCTGTTTGTTCACAAATACTCTGTTTTGCAAAGAAGCCGAGTGGGGAGTGGGGATGGGAGTACTTGAAAAGCAAATGAACTTATGTTTTATGCTTTTTAAGATGTCTAACAGAGTACAAAAGTTCATCTTTAATAGGAGGGCAACACAGAGTGCTTAGAGCTGCGGTTTGACACAGATACAGAGCTCAAATGCCTTTGAAGTATCTTCTGATTCCTCATTCTGCCTGAAGTAACTTTAGATTTATGCAGCAGATGGGAAATAGTCCCTCGTTACGTGGCTCTCCACTTCAGCGCTGACTCCAAGATAAGGCAGTCTCGCTGCATCTGCACTCCTCAGAAGAGCTCTTAGTGCTTTAGTCTTCAGGGGCCTGAGTCTGTAGTTTGCATATTTTTTCCTGTTTTTCTCTAAAATTAGTCTTGATAAGTCCAACATGTTGTGAGCATCTTCAAAGGAGAATGAGGAGGAGAAAAGTTTGTCTGTGGAGTAGAGGTGATTCATTTCAATGCGTTTGAAAACAGCTTTTTGTGTGTGGGGGAAGAGCTTACGGAGGAGCGCCAGGGAACGGCCTCGCGGTGACCCCGGGCTCACACACGCAGGCTTTGAAGGAGTCACTAAAAAAGCTTTTCTGTGACTTTCCCCACTGCAAACCACACCCTCAGCCTCACTGAGGTCTCTGCAAGGAGGAACACTCCCCAAGAGGGCTGCAGGCAGAGGCCACATGGGCTGAGGATGGGGCAGGGGCTGGGGCTGGGGCTGAGGATGGAGATAGGGCTGGGAATGAAGGTGGAAATGGGGCTGGGGCTGGGGATAAGGATGGAGATAGGGCTGGGGATGAAGGTGGAGATGGGGCTGGAGATGGGGCTGGGGATGAAGAAGGAAATGGGGCTGGGGCTGGGGCTGGAGATGGGGTTGGAGCTGAGGATGAAGACGGGGCTGGGGCTCACTCAGGCAGCTGAAGGGATGGTGCTTTCAGCTCTGAGGAGCTATGTGAGTGCCTGGGAGAGCAGAGTCTGCACACAGGGGCAGCTTGCAAGGCAGTGGACACTCAGCAGTGCCAAATGATAAGAGGAAATGGCCTCGAGTTGCAACAGAGGAGGTTTAGGTTGGATATTAATGATTTTTTTTCACAGAAGGGACATTGGAACAGGCTGCCCAGGGCAGTGGTGGAGTTCCCATCCCTGGAAGAGTTCAAAACCATGTAGATATGGGACTTGAGCTTTAATGGTGAACATGGTGGTGGTTCTGGGCTGATGGTTTGACTTGATGATCTTAAAGGTCTTTTCCAACCTTCACAACTCTATGATTCTATGATTTTCTTGCACTGAAGCACTCCTTCATTCATTCAGCATGGGTAGGACAAGGCTGATCAGTCCTAAGGACTGGTCTGTCTCCTGGCAACTAGTCCCAGCAAAGCCCAAACCAGCTAGACTCAAGGTGTCCCCCTACACAGGGTGGTCACTGATCCCAGAAATGGCTAGGACAGTCAGGTGCTCTCCCAGGGCATGGATCCGATTGTGCCTGGTAGATGCAGGATGGGGCAGAGTGATGACGCCATGCCAGTTGTAACCATGAAACCTTGTACGTTATATCACAAATTAACTGAAGTAATTGAGGTTGTGCAAACACCATTTATCCTGGCAGGACTTGCAGCTGTGATGGAATTGGCTTTGTTTCCAGCTTTGAAGTTTTCCCCACTGACCAGATGCTGAGGGTTGTGTTGTTTACCTTCCTGCAGAAAGGCATCCTTTCACAGATAGCTTGGCATTTCTCCCTCTTGCAAGATTACCTGGAATACACTATGCTGGAATGTTGCCCTCCTCATATCCCACCCAGAACCTTTTGAAGTCTCCCAACCCCTTGCTCCTGCAGGCATCCAGTCAGGTATGTGATTCCTGCTCCCTGAGATGGTGCTGCAGAAACCACTCAGCCTGGGCAGCCAAAGGTGTCTCACAGCCCCGCAAGGTCCCAAGGCTCAGTCACCACTGAAGAAGGCAAGTGGTGCTGTTTAGGAGGAGGCTGCCTGATACCGCTCTGGGATATCCACTGCTGAGCCTTCTCCTGGGCTGCCATGTAAAAACTGCAGGCTCTATCTATCTATCTATCTATCTATCTATCTATCTATCTATCTATCTATCTATCTATCTATCTGTATATGTATATGTATATGTATATGTATATGTGTATATATATATACACACATATATATATGTATATATACACACACACACACATACATATATATATATATATGTGGCATGGCACCATGCCCTGGGCTGCAGGATCAATCATAGAATCCCAGAATGGGTTGGAAAGGACCTCAAAGCTCACCTTGTTCCAAGCCCCCTCTGCCATAAGCAGAGACACCTTCCACCATCCCAGGTTGCTCTAAGCCCTGTCCAACCTGGCCTTGGACACTCTCAGGGATGGGGCAACCACCACTTCTCTGGACAACTTGTGCCAGGGCCTGCCCTCCCTCACAGGGAAGAATTTCTTCCTAGTATCTAGTCCTAATATCCTAATACCTAACATCCTAATTCCTAATATCTGGGATGGGCACTTTGCTGCCCTATTCCACCCAGATCATTCCAACCTTCTGCCCTTCAGCCTCACACTGGAAGCGTGCTCAGCCCAGGTATCTCATGGGCATCCCTGAAATTGCTTGTGTGAGTGGGAAGAGGATGAGGGGCTCACATAATTGGAATGATCCCTTTCACAATCCATCTCCTGCAACGTTTTATGCCTCTCTCTTTGTCTCGGGTGTTCCGAGCAGGTTGATCGACACAGTATTTATGACTTGTTTGTACAATAATTGCTGCTTAAGATAAATGATTCATAAAGTCCTACCATGCTCTTGGAAATGGTGTAAACAGGGAGAGCAGCTGGAGGACAACAGTGGGATGCTAATGAGGACCACCATGGGGAAGTAAAAAGATGGGGAGGAGGGGGATTAATCCAGCCCCTCATGCTGGAGAGCATCCTGCTTCCAGTGCTCACCTGCAGCACAGGGCAGAGCACAGACTGCCCAGCCAAGCAGGGCACCAGTCCTGAAACAAGGGGTCTGCAAGAGTCACTGTGAACCACGAGGGCAGGAAGGATCTGAACCTTTCCCCCAGGACAGAGCCAGGAGACAAGGTGGGCAGCTGTGAGATGTCAGGAACGAGCAAGGAGACAGGGGAGAGGGCTGGACAGCCAGCCACAGGGAGCAGGAAGCAAACTGGCATGGGGTCACTGACCACCCAGCTGAGCTGAGCCCCTGGAGGAGCTGAGGAGGTGGCTGCTGTAGAGCAGGAGGACACAGGCGCTTGCTTCACCTGCTCTGTGTGGCTGTCACCAGCTTTCCTGTTCTGGCTGTAACCCTCCACGTTGACAGAATACCATGGAGGAGGCAGAGGGGCAAAGAGCAGGGACAGTTCTGCTTTCAAGTGCCCAGAAAACACCATTGGGAGTGGAAAATTGTTCCACGTACCAGCATATACACTTCTATATGTCTAATGATAAGAGCAGGAGTCATGGTGGATTCTGGGTGGGAAGTGCCCTTAGACCAGTCTGAGGACAGGCTACCGGATCAGCCTTCTGAGGTCATGTTCCTTTGTCAGGGAGCTGCATGAGGATGGGCAGGTGACCTGCCTCGGCCTCACTGCTCTCCTCTGGGTGCCCAGGAACTGTGGGCCCTCCAGAGACATCTCCAAAAACATTCTTCAGAGCAACACTTGGAGCAGACCAGTGCCAGGGCAGCACCTGGAAACAACTTTGAAGAAGGCAAGAAGGCTTATATGTGCTGAACATCCCCCATGGCCACCATCAGCTCTGACACAGGTTATCACCCCATGGAAAGGCAAAGGGCTTTCTCTGCTCTCTGTTCTCCAGGCATCCATTCACTAACAACAGAGAGCAATCTAAAGTGGTGTATTATTCAGGCTCTCATTGAATCTAAAGGCTGAAACTGGCCATTCTCTGATCCAATAAGAACAAGGAGAAACACATTCCTTTACTTTCTACACAACAACTTCACAAGGGTGAAGCAGCCAAGCCCAGTCCTGCCAGCACCCATCACTCTGCTGCTGGATGTTGATGGAAAGAAAATGCAGTGCTGGTGCTGCTGTGGCTTTTTAAGGCAACAAACCCCTCAGTGCTCACACCCTCCAGGCTAAGCAGTGGCTGGATAAATGTAGGTAAAAATTCAACACATGTAGGAAGAAGATGGACTACAAATAACAAGCTCCCTGGGACACCCAGTGCAGAAACCCCCTCCTGTTACAGCACAGGACTTTTCCTATCTTGTGCTTCCCAAGTGGTAAGAAGATGTGATGCCCCAAAACTAGAATTTTGGGCTGTGTTGTGCCAGGACACCACCCTCTGATGGCACTGCATCCAGAAAGCTTCCAGTTCCCAGACCTCAGTGCTGTGGCCCTTTGCAGAGCAGCTGGTGCATCCTCATTCCCCAATGAAGCCCCTGAAAGCAGCTGAGACACTGCCAGAGCAGAGAGTGATGGTGACACTGTGTGTTTAGCAGGGGACAGTCCTGGGCTGCTACAGTTGGCCAGCCTCGGTCAAGATGCAGACAAAGATGAGAAGCCAAGGCACTTCTTGTTTGCCAAGAAGACCTCACAAACCACACCAGGGGCTGGATCTCAGGTGCAATGCTAGAGCTGAAGTGAAACCCTTTCAGATTGATTCCCTTTCTGAAGGGCTCGTTCTGTTGAGCAAAAATGTGATACTCTATGATTCTGTGTGAGCTCCAAGGCTGAGAAGAGGGCAAAGCACGGAGCTTTGCTCCTGGACTGCTCTGGGACCAGAGGTGGGGGAGGCTGAGGTAAAGGGGCTTGGTTTTGGGGAGCTCTGCCCTGTGCTCAGCTAAACGTGCAGGATTCTGAGAACATCCAGATAACAAGTACAGAACAAGAAGAAACAGCCTCAAGTTGCACCAGGGGAGGTTTAGGTTGGATATTAGGGAAATTTTCTTCATGGAAAGGGTGATCAGACCATAGAACAGGCTGTGCAGAGCAGTGGTGGAGTCACTATCCTTAGAAGTGTTCAAAAAAATCTGTGGGTGTGGCACTTGACAACATAGTTTAGTGGTGAACATGGCAGTGCTGGGTTAGCAGTTAGACTCAATGATCTTAAAGGGCTTTTCCAGCATTAACAATTCCATGATTTGATGATGACTGCAGCTGCATCAGCCTGCCACCTCCAGTCCTCTGTGCCATTAGATGTAGTATTGGGAGAGGACAAGAGATGGCAGCAGCCCTTACCACTGCCAGCATCCTTGTGGGAAGGTCAGACATCCCAGTCCCAGACTCTCCCAGCCTCCTCCAGCCTGGGACAAAGGTGAGAGGTGACAGGTGACACACTGCTGGGGGTACCTGATGCAAGCAGGCACCGCGGCACTGTCATGTCCCTGTGCCTAGTGCAGGGTTTCCTTTTGTTAAGGACTGAAGCTGATGCTGAGCAAGAGGAGCATCCGTTATCCCAAGGCAACACTGGCCTGCAAATCCAGGACTTAGCTGTGCTTCCAGGGAACTGGAAAGCCCAGCCAGCCACCAGGATTTAGCCTCAGGAGAGGGACTAAGCATCATGCCTAGTACTGGCTCTACTGAACCCTAGGAGCCATAGGAGAAATGAACAAAATGACAGACTAGAGGGAAATTAATAGAGCAGAAAATTTGAAATGATGTGGAAATAATTCCCCCAGCTTAAGGAGTGCTGCTTGTATGCTTAATTCCTGAACACAACTGTTTTCATGTTGCTAAATTACAGTATCAAAGTGAGGGCCCCTGCCTGGAGCTGATGGGACATGGGGACGTTCCCATGCCTGTGGCATGTTCTCCCACCTGGATCAAAGTAAGAGCTGGGATGACTCAGGTTTGCCATAGGGTAGCGTGGCAAGGACTGTGGTGGCTGCTTTGGAGAAGTTCATGTGTTGCTTGTTGCCTTCAGGAAGATTTGTCCTGTTAACTTTTCATCCCTAATTTGGGGCTGCCATAACCCGCTGAGGGGGAGGGCAAGGGGATGGGGACTTGTGAGGGGCTTGCTGACTCCTTCCCTCTGCTCCCAGACTCTGCTCCTCCTCTCTGTGGGGATTTCTGTCCACTCTGCTATGCACAGTCAAGGCTGGGAGCTGAAGGACCCAAGAGGGATGGAGGGAGCAGCTTCACTGGGAAGGGAGGAGCTGGACACTGTGGAAGCCTCCTGAATCCACCCACTGTGCAGGGTCTGGCCCCAGCTGTGGGGAAGCTGGGATGCCCTGACCTGCAAAGCTCTCCCATCCCCTGAGCTGTCTGCAAGCGCATCCTGCGTGGCACAGCCAGAGAGGGGACAGCACCAGAGCCCTGACTCTCTCCCTGCAGGACCTGTAGGACTGAAATGAAACTCTCTCCCTGGGCACATTCACAGTCCAGGTATAGTATATGAGGACATTTGGGCAGATGCCAGAGAGGGCAGAGACTGTGATGGCTCTGTGAAAAAACATGGATCCATGAAAATGGTGCTCCCTGCACTCCAGCCCAACCTGGGGATCCCCTGCTCAGGCTTGGTGGCAGCCCATGAGTATGTCCTGCCAACAGGTTCCAGGAAAAGTGGGCATAGAGAAGATGTTCTCTCAGATGCTGAAAATCTGTTGGGAAGTCCCTGAGGAGCCTCCGGGAGTGAGGAATCAGCTTGTTTCCTGACAAAAGAAGTTTTCAAGGTGTTCTTTAGGCTTCAGAGCGCAGAGTGAGATTGATCTGTGCTCAGCCCCCCAGAGAAAATCACCAGTCTGGATTTTCTCTTTCCTCACACATAAATGGGCAGGAGCTGCCCACATGTCCCTGCCAGCAGAGCCGGGAGCAGGCAGCCCAGGAAGTGGGGAGCAGGAACACACAGGGCATCAGAGCCACATCCAGCCCTGTCCCAGAGTGAGGGCTTAGTTCCCCCTCTCTTTGCAGCAAATACAGTTGTCTACAGACTCCTGATGTGCAGGGTGTGAGGGGCATGGACAGGGTTGTGGGAAGAGGAGCAGTGGTGTCCCACCTGGAGACATGGCCCCCAACTTCACTGGGTAGAGTGCTGGGAAGAGGGAAAGCAGCTTTTTGCTGCTGAAGCTCTGCAGACCTGCCCCGTGCATGCTCCAGTGCATCCCCCAGTGCACACACTGGCCACACAGACTTGCATCCCTGATGGGACACTCCCAATAGTCAGGAAACTGGGGTGGCAGCTACTCTGCTCCACTGTACTGGGCATCTGGGCAACACATCTCAGGAGAAAATGTTCATGTATCACAGGGATGCTGCAAAAAGCCTGGACTCAAATGGGCGATGTTGGAAGAATCAACTGGAATGGTCTGTCTTCCTGCGACTGAGTTACAATGCTTCAGGCACTCTTTCTAATCAAGTTAACTGAAGAATTCAGTCTTCCTGGGAAATACCTGAGATTCCTAAGGCTGCATCCGCAGCCCAGTTCATCCCTGCCTGCCCTAGTTTCCTCCTGCTGAGTGCTGCATATTCCCCCCAGCACAGGCAGCACAGTGCAAGCTGCAGAAATTCCACTTTTATTACAGCAGATGGAGTCCAAAGGCTGGAGGCCGTGAGGAAAGGAGTGTGCCTACCACCCTGTGCAGCCACAGCCTGAATGGAGCTTGCCAGACACCCCCCAAACCACACCAGGGCACAGTGGGACCATTCTTCTACACAGCCCCAGGGTGAATATCTCTGTTCTGATAGCCTGGACATGGACAACCAAAGCTGTCCCCCCATTCACCTGCTTGCACACACCAGCTGCTTGTCCTTGCTATACAAATCTCAGCTTCATAGGATGGCGCTTCCTTTCTGGTTAGAACATTCCCAGTTCCAAACCCCTCAAACTTCCCACCTGGATTGGACCCTCTGGAGCATCTCCTGTGCTTGGGTGGCTGCAGCTGGCCTTGCCTCACCAGTGTGTCTGCTGTCCCTCCCTTCCAGCACTTGTAGCATGGACTGATGGGCCCACTGGCAGAGTCACTGTTTTGCCCCTAAGGGTCCCTGTCTCCCTTCCCTGGAGTTCTGAGCCCCAAACTGGGCTTGTCAGGGTCAGGGAGCCCTGTCCAAGTGTGGTGCATGGCAGATGAACTGCACTACAAATGTAGAGAGAAAAAAAAACCACATAGTGAACTCTCTGTGCACATAAATGGCCCCAATCTGAAGTGCAGGAGATGGAATTTAGGGATTTAGGAACACCTGGAAGTGTTATCACCACCCCATGACAGACATGGAGTCTTGTCACCCCTGAGGTTGGGTCTAGGAGAACAGGTGAGGGAACGGGAGGAGCTGCAGCTTCCATGGCAGGACCATGTAGCACAGGAAGGGTCTGGATTTGCACCATAGATCTTGGCCCACAAGAATGCTAATCACTGTCAGCTGGAACTGGAAGAAGGCAGACAGACCCTAAAGCCTGGCCACAAAATCCAAGAATGGATAAATTCAAATGGAAAATTAATGCCTGAACCATGATGTGGGTAATATGGTTGGGACAGTCATCTCCCACCAGTGACTCGAGTCCAGTAGATGTTGGATGGGGAAAGCCATCTTCACCCCCGTGAAAGCTTCAGTGTCCTGGGGCAGCCAGGCAGTGAGGGGTGGAGGGGCAGAGGGAGCGGGGGCAGAGTGATGAACTTGCTCTACCACTGTTCCCTGAGGAGCACAGCCCCTCCTGCTGCCCGAGCAGACCCCGGCGGCCGCGGGATCCCGGCTGGGGAAGGACAAGCCCCGGGAGCTGTAGGGAGAGCGTGTGTGTGTCAGAGAAACCCCTGGCCGCTTGCTGTGTTGTGCCAGCAATAGCGTGTAAAGCGCTGTCTGTGCGAGAGGAATCGCGTGTCAAGTGCTCCCCGGGGCCGCGGGATCGCTGCCGCCGCCTCCAGCCCTGCCCTCCCCGCGCCGAGACACAGGCAGAGCCGCGGAAAGGTCCGCGAGCGGCAGCGCAGCAGGCAGCCCACTCACCGGGAAAGGGGGCAGCAGGGGCTGCAACCCTGGGCACAGCCCAGGCTGCCCCAGATTGGTGATGTGCTCCCAAAAACAGCCCCACCGAGACAGGGGAGGCAGTGGAATTTGGGGGTGAGAAGTGGGTCAGTGCATTTAGGCTGCTCATCTCAGCTCTCATCCCATCACGGCTCCATTTATTCCAGCAGAATGGCTTATACCTGCTCTGTGATGGAGGTCATTCCTGCTCCAGCATGTTGCCTCCCCTCGGGGTGTGATCAGGGGATCAGGGAAACCCCTGTGCCCTCAGCTAAGGGACACAGAGATGGCAAGCGTGACCCACCCCGGCCACTACCATGTCTTGAGCTGCAGCCAAGCAGTCACAGCACGAGTGGGCAGACAGAAAAGTTTTCCCTGGAGCCAATTGCACAATCTCTGAATGGCACCTCTTGTAGGTCCAGGAGGGCACCTGTAAGAAAGGGCAAAGCTTTTCCCAGAGCAAAACAACACTAGAGAGTATGCACTGGATTGTTCCAGCAGTGAAAGAGCAAAAGCCCACAGCCCTGAGAGTCTGAGGTGCTGGGACTGTCATGAAACAAGGTTCAGCCAAGGATTTTTGTTGGAAGGGCTCCCTGTAGATCCACAGTCCAGCCCCCAGATGTGAGCACAGCTACTTCAAGGTCAGGTCAGGTTGCCCTTGGCCAACTGAGAGTTGAAAATTTTCACCGGAGCAGATTTTCTGGTCCCCACCAGGACTGCCTTGGAAATTTTAGGTACACACATGATTGACAGCACAGGTGCAATTCAGGGGGTCAAAAGGCAAGTTTTCAACTGCAAAATTACCCACCCCTTTCTAGACACTTGAGCATTTAAATCTGTGCAGAATTCTGGTGCCTGTGACGCCTCCTGCAGCTGGTTGTTTGGGAAGGAGACAATCAAGATCTTGCCGAGTGTGAGCCACACCCTCATGTGTGGATGGAGCTAGGGAGGAATGACTGCTCCTGCACACAGAAAGCTGAGGTGAGTTGGGATGCACAGAGTCTCAAAGCTGATGGTGCATATCAGCACCAAGGTTACCCTAGGAAAGCACAGGGACAAAGAAAGACACAGAGGCACTGCAGT
>JAOXXN010000259.1:1452191-1471273 GCA_026770055.1 Myrmophylax atrothorax
GAGAGCATTGTCCAAGCACTCCCTGAGCTCTGGCAGCCTCGGGACTGTGCCCACTGCCCTGGGGAGCCTGTTTTGTGCCTGAACACCCTCTGTGGAAAGAACTTTTCCCTGAGATCCAACTTAAACCTCTCCTGGCACAGCTTGATGCCATTCACTTGAGTCCTTGATACAGCCATGCTTTGCACAGTTCTGTGCTTGGGAAGGACATGTTACCTGCTGTTTCCTGCTCAATGCCACCCCCTTTCTCCCTCTGTCCCCCTTCCTGCTCCCTGCAAGGGTCACTTTTCAGGGCAACTTTGT
The DNA here is from genome assembly GCA_026770055.1 of Myrmophylax atrothorax. NCBI lineage: Eukaryota > Metazoa > Chordata > Aves > Passeriformes > Thamnophilidae > Myrmophylax > Myrmophylax atrothorax. Next base: position 1,452,492 of record JAOXXN010000259.1, read on the forward strand.
GAGGGGAAGTTCAGAATGGGGGGAGGAAATGAGACACATGGTGAGTAACAAGAAATCTTTAAGAGTAAGTGACTGTAGGGTCAGGCAGACACCAGTGAGGGCTGAGAACAATTTCACCTTCTTTCAGTATCAGCAAAATGAAAATAATATGTCATGGCTGGGTTTTGAGATCAACAAGTTCCAGAGCCTTTACTCTTTTCACAAGTTCCTCATGCGGTGTGCAACCTCTCAGTCTTTTTAACTCAGTAAACAATTTCTTGGTTTTTTTCTTTCTTTTTTTTTTTTTTTTTTGCTTCCAGGGATAAGCAGGACAGTGTGGAGGGAAATATTCCTAGATTTGCATGCAATCTTTCTGGCACTTGCAGATTGTTTGCAATTCCCTTCCAGAAGGACCAGCATAAGCAGAAGATGCAATAACTGTGCACTGGGATTTCCCAAAACACAACTGCCAGGAGTTTTCACTCAGGAAATTTGAGAAGCTCTGTTGTTTGACTGTCTCTTGGGGATTTTTGGCAGCCCACTCGGAAGATGAGGTGTAAATGTGCCTGAGTTGCTGGGTAAGGGTCCCACAAACTGCTGAGGAACGAGGGTCTCACTCACATTCTGCAAAACCTCACATCCCAGGCTCTGTGGGCTGGGACACAAGCCCCTGAGGAGCTCGGCTGTTGGGACATCCCCTGGCACTGCCCTCTGAGTGAAATGCTTTGGGTTGCATCCCATGGACCAGTGAGACCACCCTGAACTCACGTCATGTAACTGGAGCTTAGGTCAGGTTGCTTAGTCCAGTTTCCCTTTTACACCTGAAGCGGAGAGGAAGGAGATGAAGTGCCATTCCTTTCCTCCTTTTCCTGTTACAGCAGGTGACTGCTCCAGGGAAGCCCTCCCAGTCTGAGACCTGCCTTTCTGCTCTAAACTCTGCCCCATATTCCCAGTCCCGCAGCAGAAGTCAGGGTTGCTGAAGTCCTGGCTCATCCCTCCCCAAGCCTGGCTTGCTTGAGGTGGGGAGACACTGTTCTGATGGCAGAGCAGAACAGTGATGAGCTGGGATGAGCTGTGCTGCTATCTCACTCCTTTATGGTGGTTTCCAAGACATGACCTATGGGATACATCAAAACCCACGCAGAACTTACCCCATAATCCTTCCAAGGGTTAAAGCAGCAGCTGCGGCTGATATTTCTATCTTACATCAGATTATCCTGAGTAATTTACTTGGACATGATGCTAATTGACTGTGCTAAAAGCAGAGAGAGATGTTGTTTTGGGAATACAGCCTTCCTTGGCAGACTGAGCTGGTGTGTGATCAGACAGGAATTGTATCAGGAAATCTGAAGGCGAGTTCACCATCTGTTCCTGCTTGCCATGGCACACACCTGACCCTACCAACCTGTGCCAGGCTGCACTGGGGTGGGGTGCAGACGTGGAGTGGGCACTCTACACAGGGCCCTGCAGGGGCTCTGCAGGTCCAGACTGCCACCTCCAGGCACACACAGCTTGCAGAGCCTCACTTGCTGATGGCACAGCCACACTGGGCCTGGGCAGATGGAGAGGAAATGCTTTGGAGATGAGTTATTGGAAGCTGGGGGTAACGTTGGGTGTGAGTAGAAATGAAAAGCTGTTTTACTAGGGAAAACCAGCTCCCAATGGTGCAAGTTGGAATAAAAGTGTCTTGGAAGGAGGAGTGAAAATCTTGATGGCTCTTTTGATACAGAAGGGGGTTTGTCTGCTGGCGTAGATGAGCCACAGTGTCCATCACTTCTCCTGGGATGGAAGAGTTTGCCTCTTGACCAGCCCTTCACCTTGACATGTTCCCTAAGTTCCTCTCCCCAAGGGGTTTGTTGCTGAGCCAGTTCCTCTCTCAGCCATTAGGGTCCTGGCCCCAGCCTATCCAGATGGGACACCCCCTGTGTGACAGCTGGGCTCAGCTTTCGGAACACAGAGCAATGCAGGAGGTCCGAAAATATTGCCCTTTGTCCTGGAGAAATGTCCCCAGTGATGGGCCTTTGCCAGGACTGCAATTTCATGGCAGTTTCTTTAAAAATGCCATACTCTTGCCTTGTCTTCCTGGGGGCTGTGAACAGGGAGATGCCCTGGGTATGGTCCTTATGGTTTTTGACTAAGTGATGGTATAGGAGCTGTGGGCCCTTACCCACACAGAGCAGTGGGTGCACACCAGCCTGGTTGAGTGCCCCTGCCCCTACCTGATGGGAGGAGCCAGGCACCAGCATTGCTCCTTCCATGGATCAAATGTTTGTGTCTGAGAAATGTACAAAAATCTTGTGCATTCTGTACAATGTGGACACTGGCTTTATCAATAACTGAAATAAATTAGTGAAATGTGTGTCCTTGGTGAAGTGTGACAGGTCCCAGCACTCCCAGGCTGTCCCACCATGCCCAGTGCCAGCACTGGACCATGAGCAAGGTATGATGTGGTTGCTGTCCCTGTCTGAATGATATGGTGGGAGTGTGAGCAGAACCTGCACAGCTGTTTGCACTGCACAGGTGTGTGGAGGGCTGGGATGAGGTGACCTTTAGAAATTCCTTCCAACCATATTTATCATGCTATGGTTTGTGTTGGAAGGGACCTTAGAGCTCATCTCATTCCAACCCCTTGCCATGGGCTGGGACATCTTCCACTGGACCAAGTTGCTCCAAGCCCCATCCAACCTGACCTTGGACACTTGCAGGGATGGGGCAGCCACAGCTTCTCTGGGGAAAGAGGGGTCAGGGTTATAGGGATGGGAAATGTCAATACTGAAATGGTGTAGGTGAGGGGAAATGCAGAGCACGGGGTTTGTAAGCTCAAACCTCAGCACAGGGAAGACTGCCCAGGAGCAGCTTGTCCAGCCTGGTGGCCAGTGCTTCTGGGAAGGAGGCACCAGAGAGAAGTGTGGAATGGGGCACTGGGAGGAAGGAGGCTCTGGATGGGCTGTTATGATAATTTGACAGAGAGGTGGGGCAGGAAAGGCCTGGGAGGACTCAGCTCACAGTGCCATGGGCATCCAGGCTGGCCTTTCCCCAGAGCCAGGGTGGGGAGCAGAGCTGGAGCCTAGGAATGGTCACTTCCATCCCTGAAGGGCTGTGAGCATGCACATGTTTACAGCCAAACCTTAACTCTAACCTACCGTGTGCTGTGGTGACCTTTTGGCTTTATATGGCAAAAAAAATATGCTCCTTTCCTGAAAACATTCTGCGACTCACATACTGGTTGCCAGGCTCATTCACTCATTCACAGCTAAATACCCACAGGAAGAGTTTTTACACAAGCTCATCTACAAGATATTTCAGCTCAGACTTCAGGGAATGAGGGCAGAGGTTTTACTAGTTTGGGTTCTTTTTTTTTCCTTCTTTTTAAAAAATTTCTGCATTTCCAGAAGAAGGTAAACCTGGGTCTGGGAAAACCTACAAGAGACCCCTGAGGTTCAGAGGAGCCTTTGCCTGCATCATCTCCTGCATGAGATGCTCCTACATAGCAATGACTTTGTGGATTTGGAGAGTCTTCTCCCAGCCCACAGCACAGCACCCCACCCCAGGAAGCCAATAAACCATCCTCTTGGCTCTTCCCTGTCCCTATGGTCCCATCCCATGGATACACCTGCTCCACAGGGAAGCATCCTTCATGTGTGGGAGGCTTTCTGGAGTGAGGAAGGTGGTGGCTAGCTGAGCATCCCAGTGCTGGTCCCCCTAAAGCACCCGAGGTGTCCTCTATTCTCACTGCAAGTGGTGGTAGCTCTGTGCAGATCAAGACAATAACAGGCAAAGAGATGGATCATGGGAAGAAAGATTTTTATTGTCCAGGAGGAAATGCACACTCTTGAACATAAAAGACAAACCCTGCCCCTCCATCCCTGCAGCCAGGAGTAGCCCAGTGACCCCATGCTGCAGGATCTGACTCATGAACCACCTGGAAAGGGGCCATTTGGCAGCTCCCAGCCTCAGATCCTACAGTCCACCTGACCAGGGTTGCCCAGCAAACCCCAAGGACACAGGTCTGTGGAACTGGTCTGATCTCTGCTCTTACCACTGTGTCCATGACAGACTCACCCTCCAGGTAGTCCCAAATGTTGGGAAGGACACAGCCAGCACCCACCACCCTGTGCTGCAGGGCTTGGGCTGACCTGTGTCACATGCTGGCTGCAGGGAAGGAGTGGGACAGGGCTGAGTGCAGGACACAGGGTGCAATACAAATGAAACAACACATTGCATCTGTCCCCCGGTACAAAAAGCTTCCATAGGAAGAAGTAAAGTGCCCGCCATAGTCAGAGAATCCACCAGGACATAAGGGCCCTGCATGGAAAGCTAAGCCAGCCCTGGAAAGGCCAGTTTAGCCAGGATTATTGCAGCTGAGAAATGGCTTTAACCCCCCACCCCCACCCCCCCTTGTGCCCAAACTGCCCTGGGAGGAACAGCCAGGTCCTACCACTACCTGCATTGGGGTAATGCTGGGTTTGCTGTGCCAGTGCTAAGGACGGGATGCTGTGGGCCAGGCTGGACCCTGGCAGTGAGTGTGGTTCCCCCCCAGCCCTTCTCCTCCTCTTCAGCCCCCACTCCCCAGTCAAGTTCCCAGCAGATTTTTTTTGCAGTGAGTTCAGCCCCACAACTGAGGCTTCTGTGCTTTGAGACCATTTTTGTGTACTTAACTTTCTATTTCAGTAAAACAGTTCCCAAACCCATAGAAAATTGTATTTACACCCAAAAGAAACTTTCCCAGCCCACAGCCTGCCCCTCTCCCCAGTTCATCTACAACTTTGCAGCCAGCTCAGCCTCCTGGGCCAGCTCCACAAGTCATGGGAGGCCATGGCTCAGCACCAGGCAAGCTCCTGGTGCTCCCAAAGAGATGCTCCTGTGGGGGAGAGGAAGGCTGGAGGACCCATCACCCTCTCAGTCACCAGCTGGGTGGTGCTGGAGATCCTCTGTGCCCAGAGCCCCTGTCCCCAAACACAGGATTCAAGCAGCTGGAAGTGTTGGCAGGACCCAATTCTGCACGCGACCCAGCATCCCTGGGCACAGGCAGCCTGGTGATGGCACACCTCTTGGTTTCTCTAGGACAATACAAAAACAAAGAACAGTTTGGCAGAAGTTTCTCTGTCCCTCCATCACGTAAGATGGGAGCACAGTCTCCTACTCCTCTCTGTTCTGAGGGAGACCAGGATGGTTCTGCTGGCAGAGAAACCTGAGTTTGTGGCCCTAGAAAAAGTGCCTGGGATGCCCTGGATGGCTGTGCTGGTTCCAAGGAGGAGCCATGCTGGTGGGTTGAAGAGGTGGAGAGTGCCCTGCAGCACCCTGGGGCTTCTTGAGGCTCCAGGCAGCAGGCCCTGGACAACTGTCTTACATGCTGGGAAGTCTTCTTTGAAGGCAGAGCCAGCTGTTCCTGGCATTGCCACCTTTGTACTCTGTCCCCTGCTCTCCTGTGTTTGGTAGAGGAGGACCATGAAATCACCTGGAGGCTGGTGCAGTTCAGGACGTCCAGGCTGGAGTACACTGGGAGGTACTGGGAGCAGGGCTGTCTTTGTTGTGTGGTAGCTTGTGGAGCCCTGCTCAGTTCAGAGATCCAAGGAATACCCCAGCTGCCCAATCCAAAGGAGCTGTGTGCCACTGCAAGCCTGGTTCCACTGCTCCTGGTATTGCTTATGTTTCTGATTCCACTGCACCGGCAGGTGCAGCTGGGACCATCCCACTGTGTGAAGGGGCTGCCACCTGTCCTGCATAGTTGTGTGGAGTTCCCCAGTCCCACAGGGACATAGTAGAGAGGCATGAAATGTCCCTAGCCCACTTGGAAGGCTGCTCCCCCCTTCAGATGGGGGAAGGAGGCAGCAGGACCACTGAGGTATCTGGAATGCCATGTTTCCACTGATGCTGAAATCAACGAGATGTTGGTAGGGCTTCAGCTCCTGGTCTGGTGCCCCTTTTCCTGCTCACCACCCTGCTGCCCCTTTGCCAGGGTAAGTGTTAAGGAACGCCCAATGTGGGTCTGCAGAGCTGGTGATCAGAGATGTCTCCTGGGGCCATTTGTGTTCAGCAGCTGGGATCTCATGGCCTGGATGCTGCTCAAAATCTTCTTCTGGTGGCCCATCATGGTGATGCCCAGACTCCGAACATCCCTGGAGAACAAAGACACTGCCAGACAAAGACACCTGTGCCAGGCCCCATGGAGACAACTGCACCCCACGGACCAGCTTGGGACCCTGGGCCTGGCTGCTCTCCACTTGCCCATCAGCACAAGTCTGGTTCTGCTGAGGGTCCCTGGGCATCGTCACAGAGACAGAGAGGCTGCCATTCCCCTGGGCACATCCTCCTGCCAAGGCCACTGTGACAGCCCTGGGGGGAGCAGGAGCAGGAGGGAGAACCCTCCTGACAGGCTGGTAGGTGACAAGATCGATGCTCTGAAATTGGATTAGTTTTAGCGAGATGCCCTCAGATAACTAAGTCAGAAAGACAGATGGATGATGAGCCTTCTACACACAAAAGCTTCCCTGATGTGCATGAGAAACAAGGATCACTATGAACTCAATCCTGCAGCAAAGCCCCCGTGTACAGCCCCTGACTGATGCACACGACAGCCCCTCTGTCTATCTGTCTTCCCCTTTGGTGCCTCCTTCTCTACCTGCTGCACCTCAACCGAGGTGTGCTCTGGCACATCATTCCCCAGCCACAGGTACCACCATCCAGCAGCTCCAAGCCTTTTGACAGGGAGCAAGTCTCCTTAGAGGCAGAAGAGGTTGTTGGCAGCCCTATTACTAATGGTAACAGCAAGGGGTGGGGGACATAAGCCTAGGGTAGGAGCACGTATAAGGCTAGAAGCAGGTACAGTTGCCTTCTTTTCTGCTACTTCTTGGATGGTCCAACCTGGAAAATCCCCAGACAGGTGGGAGATCAAGCTCCTTACAGCAGGAAGAGCAGGATGGGGAGATATCTCTTCTGCTCTCATTACTTAATCCAGCCTTGGTCATGTGTCAGTGACCCATGAAGCCTGGATAGTGCCTCCCTGCCTGGCTGCACTTGGCAGGGAGCCAGTCCTGTGCCCAAGGGGCTGACAAAGCTCCAAGGTAACCCCTAGCTCCATTTGTTTCCAGATGATCCCAGAGAAGCTGTGCAGTATGGCACAGTCACACTCTGGTCCAGAAATGCCTTTTGGAGAGGAAACAAAGGTGAGAAGCACAAGGAGTCAGCAACCTCCTGCCTGACCTGGCTGTGACAAGGAGGTTGGACTATGTGACCTCCTGAAGCACCTTGCAACCCAAATTACTTATGGGCCTCTGGTAACACTGGAGACCCACCAGAGAGCACCAGAGGTGACTTGGTACTCACACCCTCTCAATACAACTCCCACAACTTCTCTCAAAGCTCAGCATGGCCTTGGGCATTGTCCCACGTCTCAACACCATTCCCCTAGGGATGTGTGTCTGGCACCAGAGACCAAGTAGATGGAGCCAGCCAAGGCAGAATGGTCACTGTCTGGGGCTAGTGGGTTGGTGCAGGGACACTCAACCAGTGCTGTTTGTTCTCTCGTACTCACTCGATGTTCATGCGCATCACCATACCCAGGGAGGAGTACCCAGCCATGGCAAAGTTGTCCCGGTAGTGTCCCAGCCGGATAGAGTCCAGCCAGTCCTCCACAGTCAAGCAGTTGGTCAGGTCATGGAGACCCCTGTCCAAGCGTGTTTGGGTGAACCTGGGAGCAGGACAGAAGGGATTAGACCAGGAGGTGTTGGTCTGAGGTGACCAAGCTGTGAGGTGCACCTTCTGAATGCACCTACAGAACCACAGAATCACTAAGACTGGAAAAATCCTCTAAGATCGTTAAGTCCAACCATTAACTCAGCACTGCCGTGTTTACCACTAAACCATGGACTCAAGGGCCACATCCTCACATCTTTTAAATCCTTCCAGAGATGGTGACTCTACCACTGCCCTCAGCAACCTGTGCCAGTGCCTGAACACTCTTTCCATCAAGTTTTTCTCAACATCCAATCTAAACCTCCCCTGGCACAACTTTAGGCCGTTTCCTCTTGTCCTGTCACTTGTTCCCTGGGAGAAGAGTCCAACTCCCACTTGGCTCCCCTCTCCTGTCAGGGAGTTGTAGACAGCAAGAAGGCCCCCTCAAGCCTCCTTTTCTCCTGACTGAGCACCCCCAGCTCCCTCAGATGCTCCCTGTGTGTCTGACTCTTCAGACTCTTTCCCAGCTCCCTTACCCTTCTCTGGACATGCTCCAGCCCTTCAGTGTCTGTCTTGTCATGAGGGACCCAAAACTGATCCCAGGATTGGAGGTGCCTTACTAGTGCCCAGCACAGGGGGACAGTCACTGCCCTGGTCCTACTGGCCGCTATGGCTGTTTCAAGCCAGGTGTCATTGGCCTTCTTGGCCACATGGGCACACACCTGTGACCCTGCAGGTCCTGCAGAGCAGGACAGAGAGAGCTCTCCCAGGCTGGTAATGGGAGTGACACTACTGCATGGGCACTGCTGCACATATTTGACCTTGGCAGGGGGATGCCATGGTTGGGAGCAAGGTGGTGAAGTGCAGGAAGCTTCCCACTGCCCACCACAACCTGTGCCTTGGGGCCCTGTGCATGTCCATGGTCCCAAGGGAAGCAATTGGTGATACAGCTGAGCAGAAATATCTCTTATTTCCACAGCCCACATGCTTTGCCCAGCATCAGCCATCAGCCTCTGTCAGTGGCGGGTCAAGGGGCCCTCACCTGTTCACAGTGGCCGTGCACTTCAGGTTGTCAGGGTTGCGGATCAGCTTGTCCAGGATGCCAACGATCTGGGAGAAGCGCGGCCTCTCGCTGCGGTCCTTCTGCCAGCAGTCCAGCATGAGCTGGTGCAGGGTGCTGGGGCAGCCCATGGGGGCGGGCAGGCGGTACCCTTCCTCCACGGAGTTAATGACCTGGAAGGAAAGCACACACTGCAGTGGAGCTGCATCCCCACCCGATTCCCAGCCCCCGAGATGGGAAGGTCCCTGAGTGTGAGCTGTGGGGGCCATCAGATGGGGAGCAGAGGGGTGTACAAAAGCTTCCTGCTGAACAACAGTTCAGCTGTGTGCAGTCTCTGTGCAGAGCTGACACCCCACGTGTACAGGAAATCACTGCTATGACAGCAGAGCTATTTAGTGGTCCAGTGGCCTAAAATACTGCAGCTTCCCTCCAGCAGACAAGGCATGAGAGCTGCTCTTACACTTGGTTGTTCTACAGCCAGGGCTTGCCAGTGATCAGCAAGGCTGGAGAAAACTCCGCTTGAAGGAATTGTGTGGAGGAGGTAGTGTAAGCCACTGCATTCACACCCTGCTGTCACTAAAGCCATTTCTAAAATAATAAAAACACTGTGAAAAGAGGGAACTCTCAGGACTCCCAAAGCAGGGAAAGTTTACAGTCTCTGTAGGTAAAAAAAAAAGGAGTCCTCTGGTTCTGCAGAGTCAAATACTCATTTTAATGCCTCCTTTTGGAAATTTTTACCTCAGACTGTAGTCAGGATTATAATCTACATTTCCCTACAGATTTTATGCTGCTTTTGAGGTAACAATGGCCTCACATAACTCAGACAAGCTCAAAGCCTACAGCTGGGTGGTGCCAGCCTGAGTTCTCTGTAGCCTCACCTGGGCAGTGGAAGGGATGGACCACCAGCACTGGGACTGGCAGGCTCATGCAGTGAGGCTGCAGTGATCCCAGGGAACCCCTGACCCCTTCCAAAGACTGAGAAAGGTGGCACAATGTGTGCTGAATCTCTCCTGCCAGCAGAAAGACTTGTCCAGAGCAGCAGGCAGGGATGGGGGTCCCTATGGTGTGCACAGCTAGAGTGACAGGGACCTCCCTGCCTGCTTTCATACCAGGGACTTGAGACAGTGTCCCCAGGAACTGGGGAGAATTGGAGAAGTTCGGCAGGTAGGTCAATATATGAGTTCTGATCACTTGGATCACCTTCCCAAAGGCAGCCAGAAGTCATGGGGCTGCAAAGACTGTGCAGTGCAGGGATGGACAGAGCTCTGTTGTCCCCACAGAGGGGACATGCACACCGTGCACAGCCCTGTGGGGATGCGAGGAGAGACAAGAGTTGAGCTTTGGGACAGTTTTCCCCAGCCCCCTGCTAGGCTGGCTTGGAGAACTGCAGGAGGAGGGGCAGGTTGGTGCCCATGCCCCCCGTGCCCACTCACATCGCGGTTGGTCATGTTCCAGTAGGGTCGCTCGCCGTAGGCCAACACCTCCCACATGACGATGCCGTAGCTCCACACGTCACTGGCCGAGGAGAACTTCCGGTATGCGATGGCCTCCGGAGCCGTCCAGCGGATGGGGATCTTCCCGCCCTGGGAAAGTGAGCAACAGTGGAGGCTCAGAGCAGACAGGGCTCAGCATCCCAACCTCTGCATCTGGGACAACCACTGGACAAGCAAAAAGCTGAGGTGGTATTGCTTGGAGGTGTATGTGAAGGATGACTTCAAGGTGTTTCCAGTAGAGCAAGGAGAACAGTGTGCTGTTTTACAAGGTCTTCCTGCACAATTACGTCCCTTGGTGCTCAAGAGATAGGGATTCCAAGTGATGAAGTGGACCCCAGGGCTACCAAAGCACTGAGCTGACCGTGGGTGTGGTCAGAGAGCCTGACTTAAGCAGACAAGGAGAGCGATGGATTGTGCTCTCTGTCCATCCCTGCTTCAGCAGGCAAGGATTGAAGATGTATGGAATTAAAGGACAAAAATCAGCAATATATGGACTAAGCTGAAAATGTGGTTGCTAGCCATCTGAAGAGGAAAGCTGTGGTGTAGGAAACATTGGGTGAGTTCCCAGAGCATCTGAGGCAGGAATGGTATGCCTGGGAACTCCTTTCAGGTATCCCTGCATAGAGTGAGTTGCCTCCACTCAACTGAGTCCTGCCTGCTCTGGCACATACCTTGATAGGGATTGAAGATAAACAACATGTCCTTTCGGAGAGTCCCTTTGAAGAAGTAATCTCCTAAGCAGGTCAAGGACAACAGAGAAGGAGCACAAGTTTATGAACACAAATGCATCCACATTTTCAGGGTACCCCATCTGACAGCTTGCCAGAGATCCTGCCTTGGTTGCTGCATCCTTGTGGTTCAGCTCTATTCACACTGCACCCAGTCGTCCTCCAGAGCAACCGGCTCTGCTGTGTTCCACTGCACCAAGATACCTCAAAGCAGCAGAAACCAAGCAGTGGGAACCTTCCCTAAAGTTAAATTATCTGGAATAGCCTCCTATTTCTTGAGATACCAGAGGGAGCAAGTGAATGCAAAGACACACACACAGTGTGTGCCTCTGGTTCTCTTCTCCACTTGGCTGAAGCCAAGCCAAAAGCATGAAGGCCACATTCTTCAGGCTGGGCCACTGTGCACTCATCCCTCAGAGCTGCAGCTGCTCTGGGACATGCTCTGCATGGCCACCAGCTACCCCAAAGCAACCTAAACCTCTTCCTGCTTCTTCTGGCCCTTCTGAGAAATGATGCTCAGAATTCTCAGCTGCAGCTCCAAACTGGCCTCCATAAGGAACTCTTTGCCCACCAGAGGTGTGACAGGGGAGCACACAAATTCTTTTCATAGCCAGAGAAGAGCAAAAAGAGCTCTTTGTATTTAATATAATTTATGTATTTCATGGAAATGTATTTGATTTTGCTTCTGTTGGTCTCCCATGGAGGAGCACATCAAGCTCCACAGCTGTCAGGTTGTCCAGAAAAATCTCAAAATGGCTTCACAGACAAAAGTGTTCTACATAAAGCAAAATCACGGGTTGCAAAACCAATTCCCACCTTTTCCACATCCATGAATGAGGCAGTCATATGTTAAAACTATCATGTGGCCAAGATACTGAAAAGTGGACCAGGACATTCACTACAGACCAATGGCTCTAGGACAACTGAGGAGTGGGTGGATTTACAGTCTAGGGAATGACTCCAATGGGGACATGTAGGCCACACACGCCCACAGGAGAAGTTGGTCAGGGATGTTTGATCAATTCACTATCCCACATCCTATTTCTCTGTTCACTGCACACTCAGTTCTGGGATGTCCTTGTGTGAAGGACAGTGCATTATGGCTCAGAAGTTCTTTGGGTTCAAGCTGTTGGTCTAAATGTCAGCAGTGAGATGACATCACCATTCCTGCCCTACTTATTTTGACTTGAGTATCTCTAACTTTTCCATCTGTCAGTGGCCTGGGACAATAACAGTCAGTAAGGACCAACACTGGGAGCCACTCACCGTGGTGGTGTAGGCAGCATCGGGGTCGTCCTCCAGGATGCGGGAGAGGCCGAAGTCGGACACCTTGCAGACCAGGTTGCTGTTGACCAGGATGTTGCGGGCAGCCAGGTCCCGGTGCACATAGCCCAGGTCTGACAGGTACCTCATGCCCGCTCCGATGCCACGCAACATGCCCACCAGCTGGATGATGGTGAACTGCCCATCGTGCTTCTGGAAAGGAAAAAGCCCAGAGGTTTTCAGTAGCATCCTATTGCTGCTGCTGTTGTTAAACCACCCTGCCAGTGCCTCTCATCCTTGGTTTAGTACCTCCTCTGACCCCAGCGCCTCCCACCTTCCCCTGCCCACTTCCTGCCCTCTCAGTGTCCCTGACACACGCTCAGGCAGTTGCCCCTGCCTTTTCAGTATCACTCCAGGGAGCCAGATACGATGCCTGGAGCCTGTGTCTGCTAGAGAGGTGAGAATCCAGCTCACACAGCTCTCCCACAGGGCTTGCAGTGGCTGAGAGGTTGAGGAGCAGGAACCAGCCTTTCCTCCAGCTGCTCAGCCCAGGGGAATGTGCCATGAATAAAAATACAAACTTTCTCCTTACCCTGAGGAAGGTGTCTAGAGAGCCGTTCTCCATGTATTCAGTAACAATCATTACCAATTTGCCTGCAGAAGACAAGGGAGGTCAAGTTAGCAGAGAAGTCACCTTCCTCTGGGAAGCCCAGTGACAAGTTTTTACTGGGAGAGACACGAATGCAGGCCTGTGGGTCTCCTGCAGCCCCTCAGAGTGGTCTTCCCCCCGCACTTGGCAGGACTGGCACAACAGTGGGGATGTGGCAATAACCCAGGCAGGTACCCCCACCTCCAGGTGCTACTGATGTGGATAGGTCAGCTTTGTTATCTTGCTGAAATCTGCATGCCATTAGCATAATGCTTTACATCAGAATGTGCCTTTTTGAAGGAGGGCTTCAAATTATGATTCAATACAGGCAGCCTTTAAAATAAATGCTACTGAGTAGGACATCTCCCAAACCAATAAGCCTGACCTGGTGCACACTGCAGAGCAAGGTGTGGCACTGCCACTGGAAAGTCTGTCCTGTAAGAGACGGCACAGGGGTGGGTGGAGGGCACCCCAGGTAAATGTACATCTGAAAAGTCACTGGGGCAGCTGAAGGATGGAGTGCACCCAAAGGGAGCCCTGACCCCCATTTCTCAGGTTTCCCACAGGGAGATACATCCTGGCTCTGCCCCATCACACAGTCCCTTCCCTGCCAACCACATACTCCTGGTCACCACCCCCTCCAGGTGGATGACGTTGGGATGATCAAACTGTGCCATGATGCTGGCTTCGCTTAGGAAGTCTCGTCTCTGCTTCTCCGTGTAGCCTGACTTCAGTGCCTTGATGGCCACGGGAATCTCCCTCTTCCCTGGCAGCTTCAGGCGGCCATAGCACACCTCTCCAGACTCCCCTGCAAGACAAGGGAAGGGCAGGGCATGGAGAGCTCCTCAGCTTCTTGCACTCACATACCAACAGCATGAATCATCCAGTCTACCAATATACTCACAGCCCCTATGGATTTCACTGTGGATTTCAATCCCCTCCAACCCCTCCAGGATTCAATCCCCTGAAAGGATTGCCCAGCTCTGGCTTCCAGTGCTGGAAGGAAGAGAACATCAGAAACCACCTCTCTGCTGCCTTTTCCTAAAGGCATTGGGCCAAGAGCAGTGATTACAGTGGCACTTGCTTTATTGCTTTTAAAGAACAAATTTGGGAGTCTCAGAGCAGCAAGAATGACTCTCATCCAGGCTTCCTCACGCTGCTCTGGGTTAAGTCCTTGGGGTGCTGCTAGTGTAGCACCGGCTCCATCTCTGCCCCACGCTTCCCTGCAATCCCCGTTTCTATGCAAAATTTGCTTTTGTTCTGAAAATTTACCATTTCACTTACAGTTTCATTTGCATCTTGTCACCCCAGGTTTCAAAGCAGGGTGGCACATTGGAGCACCCACATGGGACAGGCTGAGCCATCTGCTGTGTCAGCCTGAGCTGTCGGTGCCACACCTGCTGACAAGCAGCTCCCTGCACCAGGTTGTTTCTAAAGGGCTCGTTTCACACACCAAAGCCCCCAGTCTCGCCATGGGTTTGAAGGATTAGGTGCAGATAAAGCCCCACTGAGCACTTTTATGGTCCCAGTGGGCCACTGGCACAGCACAAGCTCAGATCAGGAGTTTCCTGAGCAGACATGATGCAAAGAGGCAGCTGGGCCCCAGGACTCACCAGACCCAATGACCTTCTCGATCTTGATCCGGGAGGCCTCTATTTCTCGGGTGAACTCATGCACGGCTTGGCAGGGATCCTCATAAGCGTGGGGGTCCACATAGAACTTGGACTCAGGGAACTTCACTGCCAGATTTCAAAGAGGAGACAGGAGATCAGCTCTCTCAGGCATACCCAGTGGGAAGGAGGGGCACCCTTCAGCTGGGTAGAGGATGGGCAGGACCAGGACTTCGAGGGTCAAGAGACTGAGGAGTCACAGAGGTGCAGTCCAAGGAATCTTAAGTCACTCTTTGGCCTAGCAGTATCCTCAGAACAGTTCAGGACCTGGCTGCCCAGGTGTTCTCCATGTGATTGCCCTTCTGCATCACAAACTCAAACCCACACTCCTACTGTCTGGGATGATCCTGCCTCAATCTCATCCCGCATTGTTCAACCCTTCAATGCCATTACCAAGATGCCCCTGGAACCAGAGCCCCCACTCAACTCTCCTAATATATGTTCCCAGAACCAGGCAGGAGTCAAAACCTTTCCCCCTGGAAATCACAGCAGTGTCGGTGGGTAACAGCCCAGCTCTGTGCCCATCAGTGGGGCTGGAGGCCTTCACAGGGAGAGTCCTACCTTGCCCATTCTGATAATGCATCTTCTCCTCATCAGAGTCCTGGAAAGCCTTGCTGTACCCGCAGTGCCTGCCACAGGGGGACAAGGGTCAGAAGAGGTGTCCCTGTCCCTCACTCTCACAAGCATCCCAAAGGAAGGGTGGAAGGCAGTGCATGCCAGGCCTGTGGGCAACCCAGGAGGAGCCAGAGGTAACACTTGACCCTACACCAGCTACATCCCTGCATCTTGCTGGACTGACATTTTGTCCTGGATCAAGGTGCTTTCCAGGTGCTCTCCAAGGGTTGGCAGCTGCAGTCCTTTCAGGCTCCACATGCCTGGCTCAGCCATGTAGCACAGTCTCCCTTGGATCTGTCTGATGGAGAAAAGTGCTCTCCATTCCTGACCTACCCTCCAGCCCACCCAGTTAGCCCTCGGACTGGTAGTAGTACTGCTACTGGTATTGCTATTGCTAGTGCCACTGATAGTCCACATGCATATATACTGATTTATTGCTGTTCTGCCTCCTGGCATGAGGGGAAGATCTGCAGACTGGCTTTGACTCAGGGAAAGTGGTGACCCCTAAATGAAGTCTCTTGGCTGCTTCTTAACCCCTGACCCACGGATGCTCTAGACAAAAGGAAAAAGTTCTCCTGTCACTCCTGTCCCTCTTGGAGACCTCCATAAGACCCCACCAGCCTCCAGAAAACATTTACCTCTTCTTGCAGATCAGGACCACCAGCAAGGCAACGAGGCCAGTGATGAGTGTCAGGCAGATCCAGACAATCGTCATGGTGTCATACCGGAGAGGCACTGGGAGAAGCAGGGTAGGTGGGAGGTGAGCTGGGTGTGGAATGCTCTGCTGAGCTCAGAAATGTACCTACCACAATGGTGTCATGGTCTTCAAAGATATAACACTGTCCCTGTCCCTTCCCAGCTTTGGGCTTCTCCCAATGTACAGGGACCATTTACATGTGGGGAAACTAAGCAGGGAGCTAAGAAAGCCATGGTGACACAGCAAACCAGGGAAGAGGTTTGCCCCAGGACCTTCCCAGGTCTTCTCTGCCCTAACTGCTCTGTCCTTCCTCCCTCTTCTTTCTAATGTATACACATAGAATCACAGAATCACTGAGTTTGGAAAACACTTCTAAGATCACTGAGTCCAACCATTAACCCAGCACTGCCAAACCCATCACTCTACCACATCCCCAAGTGTCACATCCACGTGCCTTTTAAACACTTCCAGGTGCGGTGACTCCACCAGTGTCCTGGGCAGTCTGTTCCAATGGCTGACCACCCTTTCAGTGAAGAAATTTTTCCTAATAACCAATCTAAACCTCAACTGCTGCAACCTGATGCTGTTTCCTCTTGTCCTAAATATCTAAGGAGGGCAACCTCAAGCAATCCTTGGAGGCTGAAATACCAAGAGATGTGCATCCAGGCTTCCTTCCTATGTGTGGGAGGAGGAACAGTGGCCATGGAGAAGGGCATCACAATCCCCTTGCTGCCTGCCCCACACTTCCTACACCCCCAGCTGCATGTGCTCACCTGGCTTCCCAGTTTCCACCTCCACAGTCTGACTGAATCTCCCGCAGCCAGCCGAGGTGCGAGCCCGAACCTGGAAAATGTAGCGGGTTGCAGGCTTGAGCCCAGAGACGGTGGCAGTGGTGCTCTTGGATTTCAGAGTTGAATAGCTCTGCATTTCCTTGTCCTGGGGAAAGAAAACACCAGAAACCTCACTGCATCAGCACAGCAACCACGAGGACTTTCAAAGAAGCCCTTTGTGCAAGGCTGGTTGATGGCAGGGCCTGGTCAGCATTACCTTCTCATAGTACTTGATCTCGTACTCCAGGATGATTCCGTTGGGCTGGTCTGGCTCTTGCCACAGCAAGGTGACACTGTTCTGGCCTGTACTCTCCTGATGCACCACCACCACCTGTGATGGAGCTGGGGATGCAGACACAGGATGTTAGGTACCTGCTGAGAGGGGTCCTGTGTGGGGGGACAGCAGAAGGCAGCAGCATGGAAGGATGAAACTGGAGCCCCAGGAAGGATGCCTGGTTTAAACCAGGTTTTTGTTTCAATTAAAGCCATGTGAAGACAAGTGCTGTGATGGGGATTAAAAACAGGCTTTTTCTTGCTTCCACTCCCTCAATCTTTTTCTCATGGAGTGACCAACTCTGAGGAGATGAGAGAGGCAGCACAGGCAGGAGGGAACACTGGTGTTTTGCTGTGATCTGGAGCCAGAGAAGGGTAGTGAGTTTGGAGGTCATGGAGATCCCTAACAGGACCCTGACCCCTCTTGCCCAACCTGGGGTAATGGAAGAGGGGCAGAGGTAGAGAGAAAGAAGAGATGATAAATGCCCAGAGGGCCAGCCAGGGACTGAGCATCAGTTTAAAGGTGTACTGGGTGTGCTTTCCTGTCCTGGGATACTTGTCACCTTCCCAGGCCTGAGCTGGGAGCCTGTGAATTGGTTCTTGTACCTGCCATGCCCCAGCTGGAGCTGTCACAGCTGGAGGAACCAACTCACCAGCCTCTTTTCCCACTGGGAAATTTCCCCCTGGAAGTTCCCCAGAGAGTGCAGTCGGTGCTGTGATGGGCAGGTGCAGCCATTAGGTGCAACTCACAGCAAGGGCTCTGGCACCTCTTGTATGACAAACTGCTGGGGGGGAAATGGGATGTGGCAGCTCTGGGGAAGACAGAGCTGCTGTGGCTGTGACTGCAGTGCAGGGGTGTCACTGGAGCAGCACAGAGACCAAAAGAGGCCCCAGGAGCTGCAGAAGCAGTGGGACACCTAGTGACTGAAAGGCAGCAGTTTTAGCTCAGTTCATCTTTGGGCTGCCTCCTCTGAAAAGCAGAAAATGCTGTTGGTACACAGTACCCTGGGCAGATGGGACAGAGTGGGATGGTGGGAATTAGTTAAACTCCATGGGCACGTGCAACGCCATTGCTCCAAACATCCCCAGGGCATCTGTGCTGCATGTGCCTCATCCCTTGCTAAGCCACTGGGGCTGGGGGACAAGGATGACCAGCACCCAGCACAGGCAGGACCCCTGTGCAGTGAGTCAAGGGTCCCTCAGACTCCCTGGAGGGCAGGGATGCTCTGTGGTGTGCAGCAGCTGGAGCACTGCCCAGCCCAGCAGATAAGCTACCAAATTCCCAACCCTGCTGGTTTCACAACACCTGCAGGACTTTGCAGCAGAGAGGTTGAAATGGGAATATTCAGCACTTCCTGAGAGCATCTCCCTCTCAGACATCAGGCTGAGGCAGCTCATCAGTACTTGGAGGGATTGGGAGGGATTGAGCCATTGCCACGTTCTGCAGAAGTGCTGTGGCCTGGCATTAGTGACAAAAGAGACTGTTCTTATGCCAGCCCTGAACTATTGCAGTGAGGCTCCCCAAGTTTCTCCCCCTGGCACTCCTGCCATGAGAGCAGAAGGGGCTTAGCATCATGGGAAGTTTCTGTAGGCTCATTTCAAACAGGAGGTTTATAACAAGGAGTGCCAGTCCCTGTCCTGATCTCTCTGCACACAGCGTGCCCCGTGGCAAAGGGCTCTGGGAGATGCTCAGGTGACCCTGGAGCAAAGTCCTGTCCCGCCTGGGCTAGAGAACTGCTCAGAGGAATTTTCTGCAGTAACAGCATATTGCAGCAAGGCATTTTCAGAGGTGAGACATGTGTTGGGAGACACTTTTCCCAGCAAATGTTGCTGTCACCTGCCAGGGCCTGG
>JAOXXN010000259.1:1473765-1498989 GCA_026770055.1 Myrmophylax atrothorax
CGTGTGCCGGCACCAGGGCTGCCGGGGCAGGGGGTACTCAGGGGGTACTCATGTGTGCAGGCACCAGGGCAGCCGGGGCAGGGGATACTCAGGGGGTACTCACGTGTGCAGGCACCAGGGCAGCCGGGGCAGGGGGTACTCAGGGGGTACTCACGTGTGCAGGCACCAGGGCAGCCGGGGCAGGGGATACTCAGGGGGTACTCACGTGTGCAGGCGGCTGACGGCGGATCCTGCACTGCCCGGTAGAAGCTGCTGTCACAGCGGCACACACGGGCTGCCCGGCTCTCCGAGTGGCTGTGCAAGGGGCACTTGGCACACAGTTGGTCCCCAGGGGCCGACTTGTAAAATCCCAACTGGCAGGCTGCAAGGGGAAGAGCAGAGGTCAGAGGGATGTACTTGGAAGAGGAGCCTTCCACAACTCAGAGGATCTCACCAGCACAAAGCTGGACAGCGCTCTGACAGTCATGGCGTCAGAAACCAGCCCTTCTCCCCAGTGCCTGTGTGAGTCCCCTCCAGCTGTTCAGCTGCAAACTGGGCTCTGTGAAAACTTTTGTCTGTCCTCTGGGCTGCACCTACTGCTATCTTGGCACCTGTTCCCCACTGCTCCACAAGCAAACTTCGGTGTCTCTGCCACTCCTGAGCTGCCTGCAAAGCTCTAGGTGTTCTTGTGCCTCCGTCTGCTGTCCAGACCTCTCCCTGGTGCAACCACTGTCTGGGCCAAGGACAGGGAGCCCATTGCCCAATCTCTGTGAAGGGACAGAGAGGACAAATGAGCCAGCCTTGAAAAAAATGAGTTTTTTTCTTACAACACAACCTGCCTGCAGTTCCTCTGCCTCCTCCTGATGCAAGAGTTCATCCCACACCCGAGCTGGCATCGCTGTGCTCCATCTCCCTCTCCCAGCAGCCTCTGGGGTAGATCATTTGTCACACAAACAAACAGCTCATCTCTCGTTAGGAAAATCAATTCATTCAAGAGTGACATGTGGCATGTCAGGTATCTGGGGGTGGAAGGATCTGCCCTCTGTTGCAGATTTAGATTCCAAATAAGGAAAACAGGCTCTGTCTGGGTCCCTGTACTCATGAAGTACTTTTAGGATCAGTTCCAGTGATTCAATGATTATTCCTGGCTCTGACTCATCTCTGTTTTCCCCACTGAGGTAGTAATGTCTTCATTTTCCTGTCTTTACCTCCAGTGGACAGATCTGCATATAACCTCAATTTTTGCTTCCAAGCATGTAGAAGGGTTTTGTTTGTGATCCACATTCCTGGGGGACTGGGTCCCTCTATGCTGTTTGTTTTCTTTCTAGGTGCTGATTCATTTTCTTTTTAATAACACTTCTTTCCTTGCCACGCATCTCCCCTGACTGCTACCAGCATATTCCACATATCACACATTGCACAGAGACTTTTCATAACTAAGCTACTTTAGTAATGTCAGCTGAAGGCAGTGCTCCAGCCACATACATCCCTGGTGTGGCAACCTCTTGCTGGTCCTTCTTCAGTCTCTGTCTCTGGTTTCTGTGTCACTTTTGAACCAAGTGCTCCTTCAACAGCAGGGCAGCAATACCACCAGCAGGATGGGGGGTCATGTGCTGCATGTGCCAGATGGGGTATCACAGGTTGGTGTCGCAGGTTGGTGTTGCAGTTTGGTGTCACATCTTGGTACAGCAAGGGCCAGCAGTTCCAGAGTTTGCTCCTAGACCCTCACTCCTCCACTCCCCAAAGAGCATCAGAGCAAGGAGCAGAAATGCCCAGACTTGAGTATGCCAGACTCTGGTGTTGACTGGTCATGATGATACCTCACACCAATAGATGCAGGGACTCTCTGTCCTTGCCAAATGCCCTCTGATGCTGCAGCACCCTCTGGTCTGCAGCCCTTTGGTTTTGAGTGTAAGGCTGAGATGAGCACTGGTACACTCTTTTCTCAGGTGGAGACAAATTCGGGACGTAGCCAGCTGGTGAAAAAAACCCAAACTACAAAACCCTCTCCCAAACAACAAAATAAATCTGTAAGAAAGAAAATAATTTCCCCGTTTTTCCATGTGGGAAAGGATGAAGACACAGAAAGGACACAGATGGGAGCTGAGCAATGGGACAGCCCTAGCTGGTCCTGGGCAGATGCAGGTCAGAAACTGCTGCCCTCAACTCATGTGAATCACCCTTGGACCTGAAAATCACCATCATCTTTATCCATGCAGCAACCAGTAGCCAGGGACTCATGATTCCGTAGGCACTGGAGTGGTTCCCTCCACCAATATTTAATTAAGGGCAGAGAAATCAGTGCTATGTCAGGTATGGAGAGACAGGCAGCAGGAAGGATGGAAACACGAAGTGCAGCAGATTTTCACAGAGCAATTGTAATCACTTAGCATTTAATGTTGTAAAAAACCCATTAATTACCTGTAGCAATGAGTCACAATTATTTTAGATGCACTCAAGGGGAAAATTATACTAAATGACAAATTGCAGGTGAATTTGTGCACCAGGGCAGAGCCATGGGAAGCCAGCTCCTGGCACATGGACAGCATGAGCACACCAGCAGGCCTGGGGAGCCCCTGGGGATGGGGCAGGCACTGCTTGGGAAGTCATGCACCTCTGGGTGCCTCAGTGCTGCTTCAGAGGGAAGCAAGACACATGTGCAAAGCCTTTCACAGGCACAGGAGAGGGCACCAGGTTGAAGCTCCTCAAGGTATGAAATCCCTAGAGTACAGAATGCTCTGGAGTGAGCTCTCTCATGCCGGGCCAGTGGCACATGGAAGACCAGGACCTCCTGGCTGGCTCTGGGAAGAACAAACAGTAAAGAGGGGACCAGCCGAAAAAACTCAATCAAATGCACCAGGTATAAAATCCAATGGGCTCCACAGCCATGGCTGGGGAGAAGCCTCTCAAATCCAAAGCCACCCACCAGCGAGGTGTAGAGTGGTTCTCCCACTGTCTTCACTGCAGCCAATACTGCCACCTGCCAAAAGTGCCCTCCCAGGAGCCCTGGAAAAGGTAGGGTTTCTTTTTCTCCCATTATATTTATGTATTTGATACCCTTGCTCTGCATCTGAGGATCTCAGATCCTGCCTCTCTGTGAACTACTAGAAGTCCTGCTGCTGGTGTCCTCCTGTCCCCAGTGCATTCCCAGCCAAGGAAGCCTGTCCCTGCTGTTTTATCTCATGGTGTGGTTTTGCAGCGCATGTGGGACAGTACCAGCCATTCACCTGCCACTCAGATCAAGACTTGCACACCCTCACTGAGCTTGCATCCTTTGCAGACTTGGCTGGTCCCAGTATCACCAGCAGAGCCTACAAATCCCACCACTAAATCTGCACTTGGCAGAGCACATCTCTACCTGTATTGCATAGGTGAGTCCCCAGTGATCAACCTCAAACCTGTCTGGGTCAATTCCATGGGGCTTCCTCTGATCTCCCCACCCTGCACAGCCCACCTCGCCTATTTTCCCTTCCCACCACACCCATTCTCACATGTCCTCTGCCCAAGGGAGCAGCAGGTTTGTCTCAGGAACAGTGAGTGCGGGGAGGGATCTGCCAGCCATCTGGAGTTCGGTCCATTTGTTTCCCTCCTTCTCCATCCTCTGGGGACAGGACAACATCTGCTAATAAGCTGGCAGAGCTCGGGAGATGATGGATGGACTTGTCAAGGATACGTTGGCTGGGAACAAGCTGCTCTTCTCACTCTGAAGTGGCTGTCTGGGACTAGTGCTCTGCTGGTGGCCCCGGGGGGACCACCAAGGGCTGCTTTTGTGGGGCTGAAAGTGCAAGCATTGACCTCGTGTCACTCCCTCTCAGCTCCATCCTCAGCCCACGAGGTTTGGGCCGGGTTAGGGCACAGCTGAGAGGGTGCCATGGGGCAGCTCTGTGAAACCTGTACCACCAACTGTCCCCTTTCCTGACCCTTCAACAGATCTGGGCATCTGCAAGCACCAGAAGAGCAGTCATGTACCTCCCTTTGGCCATGCTGGAAAGAGATAGAGATGGAAATAGAGGTGTCACAGCCACTGTGACAGCCAGAAACAGGCACCAGTCCCAGAGCCCTCCAGGCTGTAGAAGCCAGCACAGAAAATCCAGCTCCTTTCAATCCAGTTTCAGCATGATGCCTCCAATCTCAGCTGCCACATGACACAGACACTGAAACAGAAGCAGGTTATTCTCAGTCATGTCTTAAAAAGAGGCATCTGTCTCAGTGCCCAAAATTTTGTGGTTTTGCAAGGCTGTGCTCCCCTTTCCTCAGTCTCAGACTGGCCCATGCTCTGGGCTGGCTGGGCTGATGCTTTCAGTTAAAATCCTGGTCTGTAGATCATGCATTGCCTCATGGCCCTGCTGATGTTCACAGCTCCTCTGTGCGCTCTTGCCCCTGCACCCCCTGGTCACTGCCTTACCTCTGGTGCCTGAGCACCACATTAGCCTGACCACAACCCAGCTCCCACCCTACAGCCCCTTTCCATAGTTCACAACCCCTCCTGCCCCCAGTACAACCCATCACACCACTACATACCTGAACTTTTCTCTGTCATCCCAGACTCCACCTCACATCACTGCTGCTTGGGCCTTCTTTCCACAGTTAACCCATCTCACACTCTTTTGCATCCCTGAGTGTTTCAAAGGGGGTAATGGGGGAACTTTTTCACCCATGAAGACTTTGCAAAGCCAGCAGAACCCTGTGCATCAGGCTGCCAGCAAATGGCACAGGCTGCAAAGGACACCCTGCACACTTCTTGCTAACACACAGACTTCACTGACACCAAGATAAGTTGTGTAAGGGTGGTCCTGCTCTTCCAAGTAGAGAAATTCCACTTGGAGTGCTGGGCAAATGGGAACTTCAAAGATCATCCAGCTCTCCCGCCCTGCCATGGGCAGGGACACCTTCCACTAGACCAGATTACTCCCCATCCAACCTGATTTCAGCTCTGTTGGACACACAACTGACTCTCTTCTGCTCTTCTTCCCCACCTCTTAAAAAAAAGGAAAAAAAGAAAAAAAAGAGAAGAAGAAAACATCCAAATCCCAGTTTGCTACAAGTGCTGCTTCTGCTGCCTGGTGCAGACATCCTTCTGTGGGAGTGGAGGTGATGCTGTGCAGACTTGTGTAGGTGAGACAGCCTGATATACTAAGAGCAAAGGCTTTTTTATAAAGCTTATCTGGTGAAATGCTACATCTTGCAGGAGTCAGATGGAAACAGACAGCCTAATGCCAGAATTAGAAAAAAAGCTGTTTCCCAAACTCAGTCTTGTCAAAGAGTTTTAGATACAAGTATCCAAAGCTTCCGAAGAAACCCCACAGATTTCATCTGAACAAAACCACACCCGTAAAGCAGAGTCTGAAGGAAGGAGTGGGGCCAAATGGGAGCACCCCTGAAGGTGACAACACTGAACATAACCCTGCTGTGAGGCAGAAATGAAGAAAGGACACATAAAACACTAAGATCTTCATCCCACCACTGGCAGGAGCTGGAATGCAGCTTTGAGGGGCATGTGAGCCCTCTCACCATATCCATATGGCTATGGAAGTGTAGAGGGGTTGAGCTGTAAAGGAAGGGTTCCCAGTTCTCCAGCAAGTGAAGAGTATCATATGGGCCAGCACAGCACTCACCCACGCACAGCTGAACCCCACCAGCCTTTGGATCCCTTTCTCCTTCATGGAGAAGTGTCAGCAGCAGCAGCTTGTTTTCAGAAGGGGAAGAAGTCATCACACAAGCAGTGACATGGGTGGGATCTGGAGCTCGTGCCAAGTACAGAACAATTTTTTGGCAGGGTCCTACTGCTCTGTGGGATGAGGAGCATCTTCCCCATGCAAGACAATCCCACCAAACCTCTGAATATACTGGTGGGGAATGTGAGGTCTCCAGCCCCACACTGTGTTACACTATCCCCAGTGTAAGGACTGGTGCAAAATTCCAGGTCTTTCCTGCAGTCTGTCCGTGTCCCAACTCTCCAACAACAGCTTTCCAGGCACCTGCATATTGGAAATCCAGAGCAACAACCTGTGTTCATTACCTGAACTCAGCCAAATTCTGTGGAAGAGTTCAAACAAACAAACAAAAAACCCACATTCCCAAACAGGTTAATGTCTTTGAGTGCTGCCTGTTCAATTCATAACAGCCCAGCTGGCCTTTGGCACTTCTTAGAGGGGCCACAGAGACCTACTAAGCACAAATGACATTTGTTTCATCCCCATCACTACCCTGAATTCCAGACTAGCATCATTCTCACCCTTTATCTCTGTCAGCAGAGAAACACAGAAAACTCAGAGGAAAAGTGGCAAACAATAAAATATTCAGGCAGGGACAAAACCTGTGTTATTTTGTCGGTGGGACAAGGGCAGCTCTGCAGGTACCTCTGTCCTTTCGTTTGTTCCTTAATGGAAAACTAAATAAATGGGTTTATGTGCTGGGGTGCTGTTTTGTTTTATTTTCCAAATAATTGCAATTAGCCAGTGGGTTTTAGAGGAGGGAGTGAGGGTGCTGAGATATTGGGATCACCTTATCCTGCCCCCAGCCTTCTTCAGCATCCTCCCTGGTCTGACTCAGACACACGCAGAGCAGCACCCCTTGGACCCAAACAGACCAGCAGCTGGGGCAACCTGTGACAGGGCCTCACCACCATCACAGGAAAGAATTTCTTCCTAACACCTAATCTAAATCTCTCCCATGTCTTTGTACAAAGTTCCCCTTCTCCCTTTTTAGAATTCCCCTTTTGACACTGTAAGGGGCTCTAGGATCTCCCCAGAGCCTTCCTCAGGATGAACAGGCCCAGCTCTCTCAGCCTGTCTACGTTGCAGAGGTACTTCAGCTCTCAGATCATCTTTGTGGCCTCCTCTGGATTTGACATACATTTTGACAGACATTTATCTGTCACCTTAAGATATAGTACATGTGCTTCCAGACTGGACCTAAGGGAGGATGCACTGGACCTAAGGCAATGTTTGTACTGAGATCTCGGGTTTGCTATTTGGCAAAGACATTTGTGACCCCCAGGCACATTTTTGGGGGCCCTATGTAGTACAGAGTCAGGAAAAAGGGATTTTACTTGAAGTCAGCCCAGCAAGACCTGTGTCCTGTTTACAAGAAAGAAGTCTGTACCATGAAGATTGTTTCATGTGAAAACACAATGCTCCGAGCTCATGGTTGCTCTGTGATGGGGCAAAAATTACTGTTAGGAGAAAAGGGAAGGGAAGCCTGAGACTTCTCAGATCATCTCTGACTTTGGAAGGAATAAGGAGTTTGGGGAGAGAAGGAAACAGAGCAAGGCTCCCGTGGTCTTCCATAACCCGCTAGACTGTCTTTCCTGCTCCCTGAGTGCTTCTCCACTCTTCTGCATGCAAGTAAGGGAGCACAGGTTGTGGTCTCCCTGGGTAAGTACCCAAGACAAGCAGTATCCCCCTGTGCACCTCACTGGGCAAAGGGTGGTTCCCCTCATTCCCAAGCACAGAGACAGCAGGTCACATCTCCACCTTTCCTTACCTTCCAGTATCAGCATCTGGACCACATCTGTTCACACAGGTTTGCTGCTGTGGCTGTAGGTCAGTGTCCAGTGCAGCTGGAGTCCATGACTCTCACCTGCCTTCCCCTGTCAGTGGCTTCACCCAGGACATTTTGTCCCCAAGTGTGTGGCCAGGCTGTGCCCACCAGCATCGTACATGGGTGATGGTGTTTCCCCTCCTCTCACACCGTTCAGCTTCACTCCCTTACTCCACCAGCTGTGAGACAGTCTCCACTGACTTTCTTCATAAAAGTCCATGGATGCAAAACTGTATTCACAAGCACATAATTACCAAGCTGGGTATTTTCTCCTCTCAATTATCACTGCTGTGGTTCTTTAGTTCCTCGATTAAAGTTGCCCACAAGGAAGGTTTAAGGTACATTAAATCTGCTGATTGGTTCATCAGCATGAATCCCCCCAACTGGAAAAAATTAACTGGCTTCCAGATTGCTAACCAGACTCTCCAGATCCATTTCCAGCCGTGTCTCACAGGAGGCACGGAAGAGCCCAGCAGTCCTTTCCCTACTCCCACCTCTCCTTCAGTTTGGGAGCTGGAGGGGAAAGAGCAGTGGCAGCATTCCTCTCTTCTCTTGTCTGGAGGACAAAGGCCACTCCTTGGCTAAGGCAGAACTGGGTAAAGGCCAGCCCAGGGCCAGATCCTCATTCAGCCACACACAGCAGACCCATGTTTGGTGGCTGTTCTCACTCAGCCTGTGTGCACCCAACCTCATGTGTCGATGGGTTTATGGAACAGGAATTAGGAACTGCTCAGTTGCTGCTCCCCCATCACTGTTTTCCATCCAAAGGGAACAGCCAGGCTGAAGGCCCTGAGCACAGCAGAGGGAAAGCAGACAGAGGATAAGATGCCTGTTCCCAAACTTCAGACAGAAATGTCTGAACCACTCCTGAAAGCCATAGACATACCACAAAGATGCTCTTTGGAAATGGCATTTCTGCCAAAGTCTCATCTACCTGCTCTCACAACTGGGAAGAGGGCCTGTCCCTCTCTTTTACCCTTTTCCATTTGTTCATTTAAAGACAACACTTCCTAGGACATTCTGTGCTCCTGGAGGTCTCCATGGCTGGATGCTGGATGGGTTTGTGTCAGCTCCCAGAGAGCAGCACTGTGATCTGTCGTCATGGCACTGTCAATGATGCTCCAAAATGACTCTCTGTGCATGTACAACCTCTGATCAGCTGAACAGATTCTAGCTCAGTTTGAAGTTTTGTCCCTGATAGCTGGTGAGAGATGCAGCCCAAGGAGTAATTCAGATCCACCCCGGAAGGGGGATCCTGATGCAAAGACCACGGATTTACCAAGGTCCATCCACCAAGGACGACCAACACAACATAAAGTCTTGGTGGCTCAGGAGCCTGGCAGCCCTTCCCAAAAAGGGGATGGCAGGAGCTGGTAGGAGGGATGTGGTTGAAGAGCCACTGTCCTCACCTTCCTGAGCCTCTCTGTCCACCTCTCCATCCATCCACCCACACGACATGGTACACATCCCAGCTCTCAGCCTTTGGAGGGGGATATGGGTCCATCCCTTCCCACAGAAGTAGACCCAGGGTTAACATGCTCGCCTTTCCCATCTCTCTAATTGCACTGACCTTATTGAAATGGGTATCTTATTTGTCCTGCACAGCAGCTGCATATCAATAAGGTGAATTATGCTGATTGCCTCCTTATCTGATAAATAGCTGGGACAGATCCTTTTCTCTCCTACTCTTGCTTATTCTGCTGTTTAGGCAGAGCAGTTGCTATTTGCTGTGTGTAAGAGATGTTAATGTGTCGTGTGTAGACTGATGAATTTCAAGGAGGAAAGAGCAATGAGTCTGAGGCTGTGGGTGACAGGGTGGGGGAAGCAGAGTCCTTCAGAACCTTGAAACCAAGGGAAAAACAAGTGGGGCAGCAGGGCTATGCTGTCTCATGAGGGGTTTCATCCTTGGTATGGCTGTGGCAGAAGATGCTGTGAGGCTAAATGCCAGGAATCTTAGGTCCAGTCAGATCCTAGGCTGCCATCAGGAGCTGTGGGATTTTCTGCCCAAATCTGGTTTCTGCCCAGTAAGGCACTGCAGTGTATGTGCTCAGTCACAGCTGGAGAAGGGGATCCTGTGCCTCTGAAGAGGAATTAGGCAGAGACATTAGGCACAGATACAGGGGACAAATGTCTGGTGTGATGCAGGGCTGTGACGTATCTGATGCCAAGCCAGCTGGCATCCTCTGGTGGTCCTGATCCTACTGCCCTTGGGCTGAGATTTTAGCACCCTCAATCCCATGGAAACTGCCCCTCACATCCTTATGGCAAGTGGCAGGACATCAAAACAAGGTGAAATATGTGGGTCCCCCTTAGATCAGGGCAGAAGTCAGAGATTCCAGACACCATATTCTTGCCCCAAAAAAGTGGCATCCAATGTGATGGACAACAGCAAAGGCCCATCCCTGGAAGTGTCCAAGGCCACACTGGACTGGGCTTGGAGCAACCTGGGATAGTGGAAAGTGTCCCTGCCCATAGCAGGGGGGTGGAAAGAGATAAGCCTTAATTTCCCTGCCAACCCAAACCACTCGGACTCTGTGACTCTGTAAAGGGGATGAGAGACAGAGAAGTTCCCTATGTTCCTACACATCCTTCTACATGTCACACCTCATTCCATCCTTCCCAGCCCTGTGGCACAACCTTCCTTCTCCTCTGAAGGGCTGAGAACAGCTCTGGCTATGGTCTGGTCTCCCGAGCTGTCCTCCATCACTCTGGCAGGTCCTTAGAAAAATGAACGTTAAAGAGGAGGGGGAGAAACCTCTACTGTTCAAACATCTTTAGCTTTGACAAATAAGGCGTCCGGCTGTGAAAGGCAGAAGGAAATTAATTTGGAATCACATTTTAAACACTGCCATAGAGGCAAAGTATCTTCTCTAATTTCCACACATTCCCCCACTCCCCCGCCCAGGCAAAAAATGAATTTCCCTGATATTTATAGAAAGATTATTAGGGCCACTAGGAGTGATTTATATCATCTCATCCCTGTGACCGAAAATGAAAAATTGCTGGGGCGACAGCCACTGGAATCCTGCTTTTGTTCGCCTGACAATTAAAACGGCTAATTTCCAACTCCAAGAGATCCACAGGCATTATAAATCACTACAGAAAGGCATTTTTCAGGCTGAAAAATGAACTCTGCCCAAATCAGGCACAAGATCAGAGATTTGCATCTGTTTGCTTTCGTGTATATGTACTCCTGCACCACACCCATCCACCCAAGGAGATGCAAGGAAGGAGGTGCTGTCCCAGCTCACTTGATGTTGGGTCATCAAGTTGTGCTGGGAGCCAGAAAAATGGGACAGGGAAAACAGGAGGGGGAGAAGACACTGAGGTCAGAGAAAGCCTAGTGACATTTCTGTCCCGTTTCTGATGCCACAAGCCTTGGAGAGTTTTGCTGGGTCTGGAACCATCTCCATGCAGAAGAGTCACCTGGGGACACATGTTTGACCACACTTCCTCCTATGCCATGCCTATGACAGGAGTAATCCCACCAGAAAAGAGCAGGAGGGCACAGTAACTCTCCCACAGCTTTGTTCCCAGGAGAGAGCAAATCTGCCTGAGGAATCACAGGAAAATGAGGCAGGCAGAGCACAGCAGTGATGCCACAGCTTCCCTCAGCCTCCTGGCTTTGGGATCTCCTGGGCCAGAGTCTGCAGTACAGGACTGCTGAAGGGGAATACAGGGAAGACGTGTTTGGTTCTTCTGAACCAACTCGTAGCTTCTTGCAGTGTTGGGGCTGGACCCAGCTCTCCAGGAGGCCCTTGCTGGTGCCCCCTCCCACAGTAGCATGTGTCTGGCCCCATACACACCTTGCACTCACTCTTTAACATGATGGAAGACCCTTTCTGAATTATTAGATCTACCCCAGAATAACTTCCAAATCAATGGTTGTAGACAGGAGGAGTTTTGGATGGAAGCATTTATTCTGCCCATCCTTCCCACTCTGTGTAGCTGGGGACCTGCAGGAGCCAGTGTGGGTCCCACCAGTCCCTAGATCTATTCCAGTTCAGTGTCGGACGTCCTAACCTTGAGTCAAGTCTCCCTAAGACAAATCCTTCACTTGACATTTCCACGAAACTCAAACAAAGGCCCCGCACTCGTATTTGTGCTGCTCCCCTCACCACGTCCCATGAAGGAACCAAGAGCAAACAAATCTGCGAGGAGGGCTCTCCCGGGGAGCCCAAGCTCTGTACACACACATCCCTGTGCCAGCCGTGACTCTGCTGCTGGTCACCCCTCTTGCTTATCACAGTTTGTACAGGCTTGCAGCCTGCCCAGCGGCACAGAGGGCCCTGGGAAGGGTCCCCGTGCCGCTGGACGCAGGGCTATGCAGCAGCCCTGGGAGGGTCGGGGATGGACACTATGACCTTGCTTCTTTTTGCTTTTCTCCCTTTCAAAGCCCTGCCAGCAGTAGGGGGTTTTGGGAGGCCAAACAACACATTTTGGAAGCATGAAGTCAGCCAGCAAAGGCTTGGGCAGCCCTGAGGCTCCGCAGAGGCTGGCTGTGCCAGTTTTTGTGAAAAGGCATCTGTCATCAGCCCTTCCCCAAAGAGGCAAGAGCCCCTTACAGCCATCCCTCTCCCAGGCAAGAGGCAGGGACTCACCCATGCAGGAATCACGCTGCTCTTCATAGCCAGCACTGCACACGCACTTCCCGATGGGCACCAACCACTCTCCCTCGGCACTGCAGTACATTTTGGGGGTGTCCCTCTCCTCCGAATGGCCCACACACTCTCCCCGCACTTCCACCAAGGAAGATGAGTCTGCCCCAGTCACAGCCTCGGAGAAGGATGCCAAGTTCCTCACTGTAGCCGGGCACTTCTTGTAGTACACCCGCACTGAGACGATGGCGATGCAGGCACCTATGTCCTGGAAGGCCAGGTAGAACCCCCTCCTGCTCAGCGGCCCCACGCCCCGCACCTCCGTGTTCAGCTTCAGGCGCCGCACCCCCAGGTCCACGTTGGTGAAGCTCTCATCTGCCGCAATCGTGTCGATCTTCGTGAACTGGCTCTCCCGGGTGCTGGTGCCCAGGTCCCGGTCAGACTCCATGTAGTAGAGGTTGAAGGTCTCCTTGCAGGTGCCCAGCACACCTGGCATGCTATTACAGTCCCTCAGTGTGAATTTGATCTCTGCATAGACCCGCCGCGCACCATCCCGCTGAACCCAGTTGGTCCGTAGCCAGTTGTTCTGGTTGGGGGTCATGACATTACAGACCTGGTAGGTGTGGATGGGGCTGAAAAACTCATCCATTTCATTGATTGAATCCCACTGTGGGACAGAGAGAGAAGAGGTCATTCCAGACGTCCCTGACCACCAGGTGAGCATGGAGCATGCAGGAGTCTGCCATCTCCCACCCCAGGACAAACTCCCTCTGCTCCTGTGCCTGGCTGGGAAGTCACTGCTGCCACAAGGCAAAAGGAAATGAGGAGAAATAGACTTCAACCAGCATGGATTTGGGCAGTGACTGTCACAGCCTACCCTGATGCAGTGCTGTGTGAGGTGCACCCCGTTCGCAGACAGGAATGCTTGCATGAGGCTGATGTGCTGGCAGAGGCTCCAAACCCTCCAGATCATGTCTGTGAGTCCCTTTTCTTGGCGCTCAGCCTCTCATTTGCAGCTGCAGCAGGAACCTCCTATGTGGTGCTTCCCTGTGTCTCCTCTGGCTCATGCACTGTCCATGCACAAACTAAACAGGATGCTTTCCATCTCGAGAAGGAGTTTCAGGGTGGACAGCACAGGGTGAGGGGAAGCATGCAGTGAACACAGGACTTCCAGCATGAAACGGGGGCTCATGGGGGCTCAAAGCCCCTTTCTTCCATGCAAGATGATGTCAGTGTGGCTCCTCAGTGTGAACCCACAGTGCTCAACCCTGCTGAGACCTTGGATGGGGGCTGGCTCTGGGAACACAGAGGCTTGAGGGTGAAAATTCCATGTTGCAGGTTGTAGCAAGCAGGATTGCAATGGAGGGTGGTCTGGCTGAGTTTAGAAGGACAGGGACATGGGTGCCACACAAGCGAGGGATGCTAAGTAGTTTTAACTGATGTATAGTGAGAAGTAGTGATATTTGGAATACAAATGAGTTCCATAGCCGAGGAACAAGTAAAACTTAGTTGTTGGGACTATGGGACTCTTCTGGGGACTCACTCTTGCCTCTCATCTCTCAATTGAATCTCACCAGCCCCTTGTCAGGACTCATAGACCTTCTCTGGGAGCTTACCACCACCTCTTCAGCTCACGTTCCTGCCCAAACGAGGCATTCTGATCACACTCCAACACATGGGTCCTGGACCCTGAATTTTTATGGGAAAAGAGGAGGAGGAAGAGGAGCAGAGAATTTCAAGCCTTCTGACTTTTCCCCGGACTTAGAAACAGGCTATGAAGATGCCTGAGCCCCACCCTCATGCTCAAGTCCAGCTGTGAGGGCAGGCCCAGACACAGCACTGCAGAAGTCACAGAACACACTGGCACTGCTGCAGCACCTGCTCCTCTGCCTTCCAAATCATTGGTCCCCTCCTCACCCCAACCTCAGCACCCCCTGCCTGCATCATCGTGGGGTCCTGGCTCTGCCTGGGAGCTGGCAGGGAGCAGCCCCCACCTCAGCACCATGTGCACCTGTCTGTCTGGGCAGACTGGGGGAGCCAAGCAAAGCCCCCAACCCTGCTGCACAGAACAGGAAAATAAATCTAAGCAGCATTACAGCTACATTAAAATACACTGCCAGGCTTGGTCTAACAGGGCAAAACTGGTATTTTCTTAAATGAGTGTTGACCTGTGTTTCATTACAGACACAAAACCAACAGCAGCCCTGAGAGAAGGATGCTCAGCTGAGAGCAGGTGAGCCTGAAGCCTTCACCCCAGTGACCATGGGACCTGACAAGGATGCAGATCCACTGGGACAGACACTTGCCAGCTTTGCTGTGTGGCTGCCAGCACTGCAGGGACAGGACACAGCTAGGAGAGGGCAGCACACCTCCAGAGCATGAGAGATACTGGAAAGATGTACCAGTGACACCTGTAAGACAGCCCACTCCTTCCCCACTCTCAGATGGGAAAGTCCCTCCTCATTTGACCTCCTTGACCTACAGCTCCTGGGGAGGTGTTGTGGTGCCTTCTGCTAGTGTGAACAGTCATTTCAACGATGTACATCTTCAAAACTCTGCCAGCATCTTGCATTTAGGAGAGAACTCTGCTTTTCACTCCTAAAGAACTTAAAGCAACCTGAAAGAGGCAGAAGCCCCAGGTGCAAACTAACACCAAAACTAATTTCAAGGGGAATATGCTGGCAAAGGGGGAGAAAGTCAAGCCACTGTCAGAGGAAAAAAGTGCTTCTGGTTCATTTACAAAAACCTTGTCTTCTGAATTCCAGAAATGCCCAGGTTTGTCTGAGCATCGCTGAGCTAAGGCAGACAATGAGAAAGGGGCCAGGCTATTGATGTGCTTAGCTGGAGGGGTGAGGGCAGCACCCTTCAGCTTCTCCAGCCACAAAGACAAGCTGTGACACCCAGGACACTCTCCTGCTGATGGCCAGGGCATACAGTGGTGCTCAGAAGGGTGGGTAGCATCAGGCATGGCACAGACCTCTGCCCAGGGCTGCGGGAGCTGCTGGCTCCCTCATCCCACACCCACCTGTGCACACTCTGAGGCTCTTCAGAGGGTGTGGAAGTCACTGTCAAAATTAACTGAGCACACATTAACACAATATCTGTTTCCTGTCTTTTCCCTGCTGAGTTTCCCAGGGGGGCAGAGCCGTTCATGGAGGACACACGTGGGGCGAGGGCAGAGGTGGGGCTGAGCAGGGATGCCACACGACCTGTGCCAGCTCCCCTCGGCAATGCCTGTGGGGCAGGGCTTCTCCAGGAGTGTTTGGCAAGGGAAAGATGAGGTGATTGTCTGCATCAAAATGCTTTGGCTTCAGCTTGTGTGGTTGCTTTGGGTCTCCAGACATTCACATCTTTCCCAAATCTGGCAGAGGAGACACAGCTCATGACTGCAGTGTCCCCACACCCTTTGGCACTGCCACAGCTGGCAGCATCCTCACCGCTAGCAGAGCAGAGGGACATAAATATCCAGCTCCAAGAATGGGCTACAGTCGGCATCAGGGAATGTGCTGGCCTGCAGGGCAGGTGCTCTCTGACCATGGAAACATAGGGAGGCAGGCAGGCCACCTGAACCTGTGGCTCAGAAGCCATAGGTGAATCTTCCCAGCATGTTGCAAGGCAACTGAGGTCCAATGAGCTCTGCCAGTTCCAGGACCTGTAGGGTATTTGGGATCACAGAATGCTTTGGGTTAGAAGGCACCATTTTGTTCCACCCTGTGCCATGAGGACCCACTAGACCTGGGTGCTCCAAGCCCCATCCAACCTGACGTTGGACACTTACAGGGATGGGGCAGCCACAGTTTCTCTGGGGAACCTGTGCCAGGGCCTGCCCACCCTCACAGAGAGGAATTTCTTCCTAATATTCAATCCAAATCTACCCTCCTTCAGCTTAAAGCCATTCTCCGTTATCCTATCATTGCCTGACCTTGCAAAAAATCCCTCTACTGCCTTCCTGAAGGCTCTTTTAGACACTGGCAGGGGAATGGGAGAGACCTGCTTCAGGAATTCCAGTGACTGGAGGGGTTTTTCTGTTCACCTTAGTTACAGGCTCTGTGGGCAGGGCGAGGTGTCTGTAACACTGGGTGCCATTGGGTGAAGAGTGTGGGCCCCGTGCACACCCCTGGCATCATCAGCTCTTGGCTGATGGGTTGAAGTGGTTTTATTAGCCACAGCTCAGCTCAGCCCCACCACTGCGATAAGATCCCCTAGTGAGACGGAAATGAGGACATCATAATTAACATGGTGAGCACATGTGCTGGGGGGGACATGATTGCATCTGCATTCAGGGCTTTTGCCTAATAGTTTAAATTAAAGTCAACACCAGTTAAAAAAAAAATTGCCAGATTATGAAAGGCAAAAGATGCAAACATCAGATATCTGGGCAGCTGTGCAAGGTCTTAGAAGTCTCCCAGGGCCTGTGTAGCATAGCAGAGGAGAAGGAGGAGCAGAGGATAGACTGCCCCTCTGGAGCAGCAGCTCAGCCTCCCACCATCCTCACAGTGCCAAGGGAAAAGGTCTCCCCAGTCCTGGGACAGCTTCCAGGAGGCATGCCAGGTCTGCCTGGTATAGCAAAGCTTTTGTGGCCACTGAGACATGCAGCACTTTCCTTCCTGGTGAGCCACAGCATGTCACCAGGAGCTGCCAGGTCCCTTGCACCACTGTCACTGGGAGAGGAAAAATAGAGAAGGATGTTATTGCAGCTATAAATCATTAGATGGGAGGCCTTAATGGAGATAATCCCCATGAAATCAGTCACTGCTGTGGCTAAGGAGGGATTTGTCAGGCAGTTAACTACCCTGAGCTTCACTGAAGGTGATTAACTCCTGGTAGTGACCAGCATCTGAGGAATTAGCAACAACCCAGCATTTACTGAACAAGCACTGGGAGATGAGCTTTTATCTCAATTACTAGCTTAAATCTTTATTTTCTAATGTTCTGTCCCTACCCATCTTTTTTTTTCCCCCAAGAAAATTAATTTCACTGCAGTCTGAGCCATAACTTGCTGGTTGGTATTCCTGGATCCAGGCAGAGGCTTCAGCTTGGAAGAGAAACCCAAGATATGCAAGGACATCAAAATGAGGGAGGGCAGAGACACAGCCTGGGCAGATGGGAGAGCCCCAATATCTCTTGCTCTGAGGAGAAAGAGATGACCCTGAAGGGGATTGAAATGGAAAGGACACAGCACAGCTCAGACTGGGGCTGGTGTTTTACAGGCTGGGCTTGGGGCCCTGTGATAGACAGGGCTCATCCCAGCCATGAACTGGTTGTTGGCTGCAGGGCCAGAGCCGGGCACAAAAAGTCCCCTGATGCGTAGGCTTTGCTCTGCAAACAACTTTTTCCCAGGGTATTTACAGCATCGTGAAATCCTCGTCCCTGATGCACAAACACTGCTGGGAAACAGTCCTACAGGCTCTCTGTGCTCTCAGCTGGGTGTTTCAGCAAATCTGCTGCCTTTCTGACAGTTTTCTCCCTGAGCACTGTAAGATGAGGGAGGAGCACTCTTGGCTAATTGTGCTCAGGGGCCTCAGGATACATCCATTTCCAAGGAGCAAAGGGGCAGAGATGGGGGGCTGCGAATCTCCTCTGCAGGTCTTGGTGCTCCCACCAGCAAAGCCAACATGGAGCATGCCAGGTGGGATTGTTGGGGATTATGTAGGGCCAGGATGATTCTGTGATAGGGGTTGGAGCAGCCACCTGGGTGGCAGATGCCCACCAAGTCTCTGGGCTGACTCCAGTCCGTGCAGTGAGGGGGTGTCGTGGGGCCAGAACACGGAGGTGCTGATGGGTGGCAGATGCAGAAGGTCATGGGCAGCATGTGGGGGGCCTTTCTCAGTACTCAAGGTACTCCCATTATAATACGCTTTTGCAAGGCATCATTCAAGCTCCTTAGATACCCTGTGTCTGAATAAAATAATTTCCTGTTTGACTTTGTAAATCAAAGTAGACGATACAATAATTATTAATAATATGTTGACTTATCTCATCAGTGTTTTAATTAGTCAGTAGAAAAGCAATTTGCAAAGGGGCTGATCAGGCTCCCTCTGATCCAGCAGGTCATGTGCCAAGCAAGGAGAGGGGAGAGAAAGGCACTGGGGCACTGGGACGTTTTGCTGGGGAGAGCTGGGATGTGGGAACCATGGGAGGGGAAGGGGCAGCCTCTTTGACGACACTGATAAGAGTTTAATTTTCATTGCAAAGGGAATTGTTCTGGGAAAGGAGCAAGCTGCAAAGCTCCTGGGAGCCCTTTGAAGTTATAATTGAGGGGAGCTGCAGCCTGCGGGACAGGGATGCTCCCGGTGACCCTTCCGCTTCCTGCACGTGTCTCTGGGATGGAGGTGAGGGGGGATTCGATTAAACCCCTGAGCAACAATTACAGCCAATTACCCCTCAGTTAATTGTCTGGCAAGAGAAAATGTCAAAATAGGGCAGGCATGGCTCCCTGATGGTCTGACACTGCCCAAGGCCCATGGCTTTGCTGACCTCACTGTGCCCATTGCTCCCACCCCCTGCTTCTCTGCTCTTGCTGGCCCACAGCAAACCCAGAAGGAAAATATCCTTCCAGTGAGGCAAGTTCTCTTTTCCCACAGATGTGATGGGAACATCAGGACTTTGCAGATAGTACCCTTCCAGTTTTGCAGTGCTGATGTTTTGGACTGTTGCCCTGACTATTGGCAGGTGTGGGATCTCCCAGCGCAGAGGAAGAAACCTCTGAGGCTGCTTCCTTTTGTCTGGCATTCCCAGAAGACCCAGAGAGGTGGGACAGGACCTGCAGGTGCTGTAAAAGCAGGCCATGGGGCAGTAGGGAGTGAGCCAGCAGACCTAAGTCTCCTTCTGAGGCTCCTCTGGTTGGGGAACAAAGGCTCTGTGCTGCTTAGTGTCATGCTAAGACTTAGGCAGAGATACTCACCTCCCAGTATCACCCATGTGGTGGCCCTGGGGGGAATGGAGAGATGAATAAAGCAAAACTAACATGACTTCATCTACGGAGCCAGGCTCAGCAATTTTCTCCCTTGGCAGGAGGGTGCTGTGTCCATGCATGGAACAGACACACTGTGAGTAAATCCTGCACCCTCCAGCACCCAGAGCATGCTCCAATGTGGCCCAGGCAGAAAAGCTGGCAAGAAGCAGGGGTGGGGGGGCACTGTCACCAATTTTTCAGCCAGAGTACCTAAATTAAGGAAATGGCAGCAAAAATAAGTGACCTCAAAGAAAATTTGGCTTCACCGTACAATACCAGCAACTGAGCCCCACCCAGCCCAGGGCTTCCAGAGCCACAGCACAGTGCAGTGGGCAGGGACAGTCCCAGAGACACCAGAAGCACTGGTCACAGATGGTGACCAGCAAACTCAGTCTGTTTCTCAGGGCAGAGATCACACCAGATCTCTCCCATATGAGCCTGAGTCCTGCTGTAGGGGCTGCTCAGGAGGCATCTGCTCAGTGCCCAATCATCAGCTCTGAGAGTGAAGGTCCTACAACAGCTTTTCTGAGACAGCAGTGCTCGATTCCACCTCCTGGTGATGGCAACTGGATCCAATGCAAATTTACTACTCAAAAAGGACCTGGAGATGAAGGAGCAGCAGGAAGGTAAAGGAATGAAATGCTCTTTCAGGATGACGTGATGCAATGGCCCATGGAGAAAGAACCATGGTCCAGAGAAGTATTCAGAGCCACTAAAAAATATCCCTCTGGAAAAAGATATGCAAAATTGTTTCTGCAAGAACGTCACATCAAAACACAGGACTCTCCTTCAGGGTGTTCAAGACAGTTTTCACACAGATATGTGGTAACAGGGTAATGGGGTCACAAGTTGGGCAAAAGCACAGGGTAAATGCAGAGAGTTAGGGACACAGCAGCATGTCCAAAATGTGGCTTTGGCATTAGGCGTTATAGAACACCTAATGTTGTAAGTCTTTCCCTTTTTTGGCATCCAGTATTACAATTTATTGTTATTACTTATTATAAGAGATGGAGACTTCAGGTGTATTAGTGTTCAGGAATTGCTGGAGAAGGGCTGCTGGGATCTGCTGTAGAGGAGCAGCCCAGCAGTGACTGCCTTGAGACCCAGCCCCAGCAGCCTGCAGTCACATAATGCATGACATTTGACAGCCCAAATGGTTGGCACCCTGGATTCATCCCCTGGATTTGTCAATGTACAGAATGTGCTGCACCTTAACCACCTATGGAAGTCCCTGATGTGGTGAGAATGAGGCTCCTTTGGGTTTAATCTTTTGTCTGCTTTGGGAGTGCAAAGCCCTGCCAGGACAACCGGCTCAGGTGGATGCATCTTCACCCAAGTCCCCTCAGTGATGTGATGAGTCCCACCTTCATGACAGCAAGCGACAGGCATGAGGATGTAGTCACAGAGGCATTGGGAGAGCTGGACTCATGGAAAAGGATCCAGAAGGAGAGTCTTGAGCAGTCTGTGAGTGGTGGAGGACCTGACTATGGGGAGGAATTGCCTTGGGAACCTGAAGGGCAGAGCACTGGATGTAGACAAAGAAAACCAGCCCTGACTCACAGAAAATCCCAAAAAAGACTCACAGAAAAATTCTTCTTCCCAGGGAAGCAGAGGAAGCCCTGGTCCAACTCCCTGAAGGTGTGTTGGGCTTCTCCAGGATGCCAGAATTTGGCAGCAAGGCTGAGATGAGAGGACAGCTGAGTAGTGACAGGATAACGATCCACACAACCAAGGTCAGCCTATGGATGATGATGAAGAGGCCAACAACTTCCTCATCCAGGAAGTGGCAGAAGAAGATCCAGTGGCTGGAGACCAAAGTCAGGCAAACCCTCACAGCGATAGCTTTTTAACAGGGGCCTGTTAACAGCGTCGCCACAGGACCTGGAGGATTTACCAGCACTAGCAATTTTGCAGCTAAGTATGTTTTCTCCTAAAAACTGGACTGCTCTGAGAGCTGAATGAATTGACAGGTCTGAAGGCCTGTATTTACGCAGGAGATCACATCAAATTAGTTCCGTGGTCCCCTCTGACCTTGTACCTCTCAATCTATTACATTCCCAGGATACTCGTCATTGCAACAGCCAACTGCTAAAATTAGAGCTGAGTTAACGATTTAATATATTTACATATACGATAAAGTCTGATAGGAATCTGATCACTGGTATTATTATGAATTCGCCGTTCTGATCACTCCTGCTCAAGCAGTGCAGAGACTGAAAGTCTCAAGCAACAGATCAATGAAAATTATTAGAGGCCTGGGAAGATTTCTGTGGGAGGTGGAATTGAAAAGATTAGGACCGTTTAGTTCAGAGAGAGGATGAAAAAGAATAGACCTGAAAAATCAACACAGCAGCAACAGCCAGGTAGGCACCCCAATTTTGCACGTTTTGTGCCTGCAGCAAGCCCCACTGTGCATTGCAGTTGGTCCTGTGTGTATTTATGGGGTTGTTTCTGTTCTCTAAATGAATGTGAAAAATCCTTCCAGCCAGGTCATTCTGACATCTGAAACTCCCTATTTCCTGAAAGCTGCTGCTGCAGGAAACCTTGGACATGGAAATGTAAGTGAAGGGGGCATGCAGACAGGATCAAGCCAGTGGAAATGGCAGGCTCACAAGGGCATCACCACCCTGACATCCCTCCCAGCCACATCACAGGGCTGTTTGTTTGCATCCCTGGCTCCCATGAGGAACCACCCACAGGGAAGGCCCCTCAGAGCCTTTTGCCCTTTTCCCACAGAAACTCCTCTGATTACAGGCGGTTGGGAGCTTCCCAGTGATTTGTGGCTGTTCCCTCTGATGCAGTGAGGAATGAAATGCTTCTTAGCATGACACCCAGCCCTTGAGTACCCTGAAAGCTCAGGACCTGGTGACAACATGGCCCCTACCAGGTTACATGGAGGTTTAAATGGTATTTCCAAAACAGCTGCATCCCACTACCAGTCCTTCAGGCTGGCATTTTCCCAGAAGACTTGGTCTCTTTGTCCTGTAAGCACTGACCTGGGGCTGAGATGTCCATTCCCTGTTCATCCCCTGACTCTCTGCCACAGGGACCTATGTTGACCTGTCCCACTGGGTTCCCTCTGTGCCAACAGCCACTTCATACTTACCCCATGCAAGGGATAAGTCATCCAGCCCCAGTCTCCTGGGATTGTTGACGTGTCTAGCAGGTTCACTGGAAAACACAGGAGCAAAAGGCTGTATTAGAAAGCTTTGTCCCCATCTCCAAAGTGTGAGCAACTGAACCACCAAGAACCTGTTCACACATGACACTTGTTTGAATGTCCCTTGCTGCCATCAATCTGCTGACAGGGACTGCCTGGCTGGATATGAGGAGAGGGAGCTGCAAACAACAGGTTGGAGGGGACACAAAGCAAGGGGGAGCTGTGGAAAAAAACCTGCCAACACCACGTTGTCAACCATTCCCACCCTAGGCCAACACTGATGCCACTGGAGCATCGTTCCTCAGTTGGACGCTTCTCCTCTGGAAGCCCTTTAGGCTCAGCTCCCTCCCAGCATCACTGGTTTGAAGTCTGCACTCCAGCAGCTGCTGTAATTGCACACTGCAGTGCCCAGCTCCAGCACAAAGTGACCCC
This sequence comes from Myrmophylax atrothorax, assembly GCA_026770055.1. Lineage (NCBI taxonomy): Eukaryota > Metazoa > Chordata > Aves > Passeriformes > Thamnophilidae > Myrmophylax > Myrmophylax atrothorax. The sequence continues at coordinate 1,496,432 of JAOXXN010000259.1, forward strand.
CCATGGGCCCAGCTGACACCCCACTGGAGAGGTCCATCAAAGCCAAGCCTTCCACATCCCTGTCACCACCAGGAGCCCGGCTTAACGAGGAGCCACAGGCAAACTGCAGGAAAAGGAGAGCAGCTTTTGTGGGGGGAGAAGTGAGGACGCCTTTGAATGTGCTTGGGAGCTTCCTGTAGAAACCTGTGCAGTGCCAGCAGCAGGGGAAAGCAGGATGCCATGGCCCTGCTGCCTCGGACTCATCCAAGCCCCACACCCACATCCCACAGCACCAGGCAGAGGAGAGCATTGCCAATGCCTGATAACCCTCTAACTTGCTCAGCACCTGGTAAAGGAACCCAAGTCCCAGCTCCACAGTGCAGATACAGAGGAAGGGAGGCTTGGGAGAGGGTGCCCTGATCCTTGGGAGTGAGTGCAGTGGGCACCAACACTAGTGCCCCAGTGCCTCATCCCCCCTCAATAGCACAAGACTCCCACAGGACCTCCAAGTGTCTCCAGCTTTCCCCATTCTCTTTGTCCTGCAGCCACCCAGTAAGATCATTTCCACTTGGGGTGCTGCATCCATGCTGGCTGCCTTTTCTCACCCTTCAGTAGCTTCGAAGTGGACCTAGAGGCACATTGTCACAGCGTCCCTCTGCAGCACCAGGTCTGGGCTGGTCCCTGGGTTCTGGAGCAATGCTGGTCTCGGTGCAAGGACTGGCTTGCCTCAGTGGGGACAAGGCATGTCAGGCCAGTGGCTCCAGCCCTGGTACAGCCTGGACTCAGGGTGAGGCTGGTCCCTGCAGCCTGAGGAATGGGTGCCACTTTCATTTACTATTACCAGGCAGGGAAGGAGAGGAAGGGAGAGAGGAGCAGAGACGTGAGCTGGCTGTGAAACACCCATACGTCATGCTCCTGACAGAGCAGATTAGGAGCTTTTGAGGCATTTATTAATGTTAGCAGAACAATTTGAAAGAATTTCCAGCGTTTCATGTGTGGCTCCATTGGCCCAACAGCAGGCCTAGCCCCTCCACTCCCCGCACAGCACTGCTCCCACTGCTAAAGAGGCCCCTTGCCCTCAGTATGGAGTAATTACCTCGGAGATCTCAAATCCATTTTTATTTGTTATTGTTAATCTGAAGATTTTCTGCCTATTTTCCCTGGGTAATTCGCCCAGCAGGAGCCCAGGCTTGGGAGTTTCCCTGCTCACAGTGCAGGAGCATGGTCCCGGTGACCCTCAGCAGGCAGGTTGCAGGGAGGGGACAGTTTTCACAGACCTTCTCTCTCCCCCCAACCATGGTCTCTGCACCCTCTTTCCCACGGTGAGATCCTCTGCAGTGGATGTGGGTGCCTCCCACTGCTCCCCAGGCAGCACAAGGAGCCTGCACAGACTGGGATCCAGTGGGAGCATCATGTTGTGAGAAACGATGCTGAGACCACACAGTGAGGTGTACCCCAGACCTGTTTGCAGAGTGGTGTGTGGGACATGAAGCCAGCTCGCCACACCCCATCCCACCATGCTGACTATGTGGTTGTCTCACAGAGATGAAGTAGTTGTCTCCTTGTAGATGCTTTGGTGCCCACCACCTTGTATCCCTGCATCCCGCCTGTGGTCAGACTCCTCATGCCTGTTTGCAGGAAGAGGGCTAAGTTATTTCTGTTATTCCTTCACCAGCAGTCCAGCCAAGTGCCCAGGAGTCCTGTGCATTAAGTGCACTGCAGCAGGCACTGCACAAACATAAAGGCATTGCGTGTCCGAGAGCTCTTGTGTTAGCTCCTGGTATAGCACACACGTCTGTGGGTACGAGTGGCCATCCAGCAGCACTGCCACATGCTGTGCTCGGGTATGGGGAGACTCTTCTAAACCCCAGCCTGTTACAAACCAGGCTACAGTCCAGCTCCAAAGGGAACCCACCGCAGTGCTGCGACAAGTGCCCACCCAGACCCTCTTGCAGGTGATCTGACCGTGCTGCTTCTCCAGGGGTGATGCTCAGAGCCCGCCCTCAGTGCTGGAGGGTGAGTGAGACCACCACAAAGGACCCCTTTCTGTTGAAACATTTTTTTTTCAGAAAATGTGTCGGTTTGGGAGACCCCTGTCCTACAGCTGGGCAATTCTGTTTGATGTTATGGACTGTCTGCACGTATCAGTCTCAAACTGCGAGCTCCATTTTGTTTTCCTGAGCACCATTTTGTCGTTCCTCTGTTCTGTGCCTTGGCCTTGCCTCGGCATATTGAGCCAAAACACCAGGAGGTGTCAGTGGAAATTCTCACCCTGGTGGAAAAGCTGTCAAGCCTGATTACCTGTTCAAATGGAAGCACCTAGAAGCAAGCAGGTCGCTTCCCAGCACCAACTGAGGTCTGGGGATGGAGCCTCACGTAAGGCAGACCCTCTTGCATGGGGTAATGGTGCATGAGCAGTGCATGTTGCAGCCTCATAGATACAGATCAGACAGAAGTCAAAGAGGAAGTGAATGAACCTGTATATGACATATATGTATATGGTACTTAGGCAGTTAAATGCCTCCCTGACACCCGATCCCGTCAGATCTCGGAAGCTAAGCAGGGTCAGCCCCGGTTAG
>JAOXXN010000259.1:1499247-1522356 GCA_026770055.1 Myrmophylax atrothorax
TGCGCAGGCTGGAAGGGCACACCCATGTGGGGAGAGCCCTTCCCAAATCTTCGTTCGCGAAGTCTGGCCATACAATATGGTACTTACAATACCTATACCTTTGCTTTTGGATCTGTATCTATATCTGTATCCATACCCATATCTACCAAATTCTAAACACCGCTTGGGATGAGTGAGGAAGCTGAGGCAGGGACTAGCAACCAGAGGATGTGCATTTTTCCTGGTACCACCTATCTCTTGTCATATATCTATACTGATATTTTATATCTATATTTATATCTATATAATTTATATCTATATCAATAACTATATTTATATCTGTATCATCTATAAAGAGTGCGTGCTCAGAAGCCCTTCCCACCCCTTGCACTGCTGGCCACAGCTCCTGCAGGGATGTATTGCATCCCTACAAACAGATGTGTGGGCACCTTGGGGTCTCACATCCAAGCATCCTAGGCTCAAGAATGGGCTCATGGTATCTAGGGCAGCCTGTGGATCTTCAGCCCACCCAGAGCTGCATGGTGGTGTGGTGGAACAAGTCTGGGGCTGAGACACTGGGGGATGCACTGAGCCCCAGCCTCTGGAAGAGCAGTGGGGGACCAAAGAGAGCTCTGAGCACCCTCACTAATTGTTAACCCACTGCAGTCTTTCCCCTAATTACTCCACCATCTCCCTCCTAGGCAGGGGCTTTGTAGCGCAGGCGTGGGGAGGAAGGGTCAGTGGGAGCAGCCCTGTTCCCTTGGGCTTCAGTTTCTCTCCATCACAACTTCAAAGGCCTCCCAAGATTCACAGCAAGGCTCCCCCCCATGCAACAACGCCTTTTGCATCAGTAATTAAACTCTTATCAGCGCAGTTTGCACTCCCGCTCCCCACTGCCCAAAGAGCAGCAGGCTCAGCTCTGCAGCTCCAAGTGGGTCTGCACCCCCCACACTGGTCCCACTCCATGGGGGAACAACACAGGGAGGGTTACCCACAGCAGGAAGAAAGTTGGGGTATGGGAAAGGGCAGGGAGAGGCTCCCTGAGAGGATGGGAACAAGAGCCAGTGGCATTCATTTTGCATAAACTCCGACAGGACTTTGAAGGGGCAGGTGGGGCCAGGGTGGGTCAGCTATTTGTGTCCCACCATTTAATCCAAGAGCCTGCTGAATAGCCAGCCACGACCTTTCCAACTCCTGAGGCAAAGCTGAGACACAAAGCTGTGTCTTACTGGCCTTGGAACATGGCAGGGGGAAAGGAAGGGAAGCTTTGCTTTTGGCTTCCTGGTCCCTGGGACAATATTTATCCTTAAGAAATGAAAAATAACCATTTATTCTCCAACACAGCAGGCCAAGCACTGGGACTCGGAGGGAGGAGCAGCAAGCCTGGGAGGTAGGTCAGCTCTCCTCATCTGTGAGCTGTGCACAGGGGATGTGCCCCACAGATCTGGGTCAGCACCGCAGCAGTGGGTGCTGCCCCGCCAGACCAGAGACCGGGTACAGGTGGGAATTGCCCAGCAGCTGCTCATCCACGAGGCTGCACGTACTACAGACACAGCGGGGATGGGGCTCGCCTCGGCCGCCGGCCTTGGCTGCCCAGAGAAGGAGTTTAGAAAAACAGTGTCAGTAGATCTGAAAAATATCACCAAATCCAGCAGGAATGTGGGATTTCCATACTTCTGGAAATGTCAGAATCAGGCTGGGGGGGAAAAATCCAAAACAACCAACCAACAAATACACCGCCCAAAAAAAGAAGCCAAAAAGGAACATTTTCAAATGAAAGCAGTGCTCCTTTTTGGCCATGCCCTAATTCCCATTTCAGGATTTCTTCTCAGACCTCCAGATTGTTGCTATGAACTTTCTGTATTTAATTTTATATCATTTTGTAATGCATCAGGAGCGGTAATGCCCATAAGGACTGCCCAGAGGGTCACCCCTTTTCACTATACCCAGAGCAGCAGACACTTTGATGTAGGAAGAAAGCTTGTTTGTTCAATCAGTGCTAACAAAAAGCTGCAGTTCAGGTTTTAAAAATAAAATTATCAACCTGATCCCTCCAGCCCCTGCGTGATATCATGTAAGATAATGTGCAGTGCAAGAGCATAACCTGTGGTAGGGCTGAGGTGTTGTGAAATAATGTAAAAAATGAAACAAAACAAAACACCCTGAATAAAGTATTTCTAAGGCTAGAAACCTTGAAATTATAGGGCAGGTTTTTTATTTCCCAGAAAAAAAAATAAAGCACACATCAAAAACCAAACAGCAAAAGGATGTTCCCTCTCAAAACTACAGGTGAGAAAATAGAGATGTAAAATGGTCGTGCTTCCTGCTCGCTTTGAGACTCCTGATGGTTATCTGTGGTGGAACAGACAGGGAAAGCTGGGCACACTGGCTTAGGGGACTCGAATTAAAGCCTATACACTCCCCACTGCTGGGTAGGGTGTTACAGTACTGGTGCATACCCCCAGTACTGGTCTGTATTTCCCTGGTACTGGTGTGCATCCCCGGTCCTGGTGGGTATCCCCAGTACTGGCGTGTATGTCCCCAGTACTGGTGTGTACCCCTGCACTGTGGCACTCACAGGTTTCAGTGCAAGCAGTGTGTGTTCAGAGCTGGACATAAATAGCTGAGTGGAGACATCAAACCCCCTGGGCTGTCGCAGGGCTCAAGGATGGGTGCATGGGGCCAGATACAGGGCTCAGAGAGAAGGGTGAGCCCTTGCTTCAATGTAGCTAGTCCAGGAGCTCGTGCCAGAGGGGAAGGAGCTCTTTCGGACTCAAGGTGTGGCTGGACTCATTGTAATTCAGGGCAGAAGCCAGAGGAGGAGGTGGAAAGGCTCTGGGGATGGGGGGTGAGAAAGGTCAGGGAGGCAAGAAATTCCATGGAAACATCTGATGTGAGCAGAGGAAGGAGCAAAACTGTGACAAGGCTGGGGAAGGGGCAGGCACTGGGGTCCTTGCAGCCCTGGATGAGAGCTTGACACAAATGGTGTCCCCCCAGGTCTGGATTTGGCCAACTGGGAGTCACACATGAGTTCTCTCCATCAGTGTCCCCAGCCTGAAGGATGGCAAGATGACATGGCCCCATCCCTCAGCAGAGAGGAGCCCATGCCTTGCACAGTTATCCCTTGGCATCTCATCTGGCTAAAGACCTGTGAGAACTGAACCATTCAACCCCCATGTCACCAAAGGGTGGCTCCTGGCATCCCTGACCACTGTCCCCAAACCTAGAAGCCTGAGGAACAGGTAATGGACCTGAATCCAAACCAGGACTTCCCACCCAGCTGCAGCCCAGGTACATGGACAGAATAAACACCTCATGCCACCAGTAATGCAATACCATGGCAGCCTTTAAAAACAATAGGGATGTTTTCTAATACAAAATACATCTCATCTGCTTGCAGTCAGCAAAACCTGAGTGGTACAGACTCAAAGAAATGGGAGTCATGTCCAGAGGGGTTTGCCCAAGTGTCCTCAGACCAGCTGTGTGTGTGGTGTGACATGGCCCAGATGGCCAAAACCTGACTCCCTCGTCTCTTTTCTCACATCTGTTGGATATAATAAAATTGACACAAATGCATTTTCAGCTTTGGCCTGAGGTTTCTGAACTCTACTGCATTTTTTTAGGCATTGAAGCTCATGCCAGGTAAGCTCCTGGCACCATCCCAGGTCCTTATCCTAGAGCATCTCATTCCCCACACATAAGCTGCGTGCCCACTCTATTATCTCCTGCTTGGAGATAATCTGTTTGGCATTTGGCAGATTTCTTACCCAAAACTGTCCCTTCCCATGCCACCCACTGTGACTCAGGTGGACCTGGGCTGGAGATCTGTACCTAGGTCAGATCCAGGAGTCCAGGAGCAGGACAAATCCTGCACCATCCCGAACATGACATCCTACCCTTCTTATGAACCCCCATGTCCCAGCAGTCCTGGCAAAGATTTGAGTGTTATCCTCTCTGGAATCCTCACTAAGGAAACACGGGTTTTACAAATGTGCTCGCTTATCTGGATTATCTGGAGGGGCTTTGCATGGCAGTTTTTCAGGCTGTTGGATGCTTTTTCCCCAATTTCTATGAGGATGTCTTTGCTCTCACACCAGTTGGCCACCCTAAACCATGCTGAGCTGTTTGTACCCCAGTGACATTTTTAAAGCAAGATAATTTCTTTTAAAGGCTTTTGCCTTTGCTCTCTTAAAAATAGATTTCTAAAATGGAACATTTTCACAGACAAAAATACCAATGCTAACTGCATTTGAGGGGACAGGCTGAATATCTCATACCACTGGTAATTAAATACCACAAAAGTCCTTTAAAATTGCATGGGAGGTACACAACACAGAAGGTACTTCGTCCAAGGAAAGGTCTGCGGGCTTGTGGCATTGCTGATGCTGGGATGGAGCTGGGATGGAGCTGATCTATCCAGCTGCAGCCAGTGCTGCTGCCACTCACTGATGTGGCTAAATAAGCATTTAAAATAGAAGAAACCGGAGAGAGAGAAGAAAATACCACAGGCACAATCATGATACCAGGGCTGGAGGTAAAAGAATATCCCAGAAGAGAATCTGCAAAGCCTGATCTGCTCGTGCTCACGAGAGGGTTGCAAGGCACACAGGTGCGCTCAGCACACTTCCACAGCCGAAAAATATGGGCTCTTTAACCCTGCAGGAAAAGCCTAACAAGAACAAATGGGCTGGAAGGGGCAGCCAAGCAAATTTGTATTAGGGAAAGAGGAGGCCAAGCTTTAAAGGCTGGGACTGATGAGCCCATGGAAGGGATTATTAAAGTCAGGGCTGCGTCTGCCTTTGCTGATGTCTTCAGACAAATGGTGAATACTTTTCTAGATGAAATCCCTGGGCCGAACACATTTCATCAGGCTTTGCTGATGTGCCTGGATCTGATCAATTAAGGAGTTACATCTTTTATGTGGTTGTTTATGACCCTGAGCACCATGCATCAGCATGGGCAGGACATGGCAGGTTTTGTTGCGTTTTGAAGGAAATGCTACTGCCTGATCCCACCACTCAATTTGAACTAGCAGGGCTGAAGGAGTTAATCGCTTCCCTGTGACAGAGGAATCATTTTGAGTGTTGGCCAGACAAACCAACTGGGTTAGGAGAAAGAACTATCAAAAACTGTCAGGGTATGAATAGAGTTATCATATGAATAGATGTGCCCCTGGAGATAAAGGCAGCACCAAAGGCTGCCAGCAAGGCCAGCAGGGACAGGCAGAACACAGGACCTGACTGGAACAAAGAGCAGAGGTATCGGGATGTCTCAATGAAACCAACGCTTCCCCAGGTTCTGCCTGCCGGGACCCAAGCGCCAACCCTGGCAGGATGTGTGGGACAAACTCGCCTTCTCTCCCTCCCTCCCTGAGCATCTTTTGGTGCTGGAGTTCATTGCTGAGTTGTTGCTTTTCTTTTGAGTAAAACATTTTCCTAATAATTTCTCAGCAATCGAAAAAATAGGGAATTCTTTCCTCCCTGTAGGAACTCATTCGGTTTTCAGTTGTACTTAAATTTGACTTCATCAGATCCATTTCCACCGTCACCAAAATGGGTGCCCATTTACTGCCACTGGACACAAACCCCTCACGATTTCAGGAAACAAGAATTCAAGAACGAAAACCCTCACAGAGTAGGTGTGTTCTATGTGCTGTTCTGTTATTTTTCAGCAAATTTGGGGGCTTGATTTTCAGAAGTTTTATAAGCTATTAAATCAAGAAGAATGGAAATGAAGATGAGACCAAAAACATATCCCTGTAAGCCTACCTAAAACTGTGCTTTATTTGCTTTATATATATATATATATATATCAGCATTTTGTCAGAAATAAAAATATTAGATACCCCCAATTATTTTTTATTTTGCAAACATAGCCCAAATCAACTCCCTGTTTGAAAGTAATGCTTCTCCACCCCCCATTACCAAAAATCTGTATGCCTGAAGTCTCGTTTCCGATTCTTATGGAGGAACACACGTTCCCACAGCCTTTTGAAAACGGAAAAGGCGATTTCCTCTCCCTTTCAGCGCTTTGCTTCTCCCACAGCCCCGACTTCAGCATTGCTGCAGAGGGATAGGAAAGTAGCATTGAATGAATGTGCAGATGAGGTTTTACCTCTTTTTCTGTTTGAGCAGAGGGGCAATTAATGAGATTACAATGAGAGATTAGTGGGGGACATCGCTATGAACCCTTTTTCCGGCCCCGATTTGGCAGCGCGGCAAGCGGATGGGTTTTCCTAAGGATCCTGGTGCTCTCCCACACTCCATCCCTGTTGAGTGGAGGAACAAAACCAACCCCATGGTGCGAGAATTCAAGCATCTCCCTGTCACTGGCTCCCCAGAGCGTGCCCTGTACATCAGCCCATCCCTGTCACTGGCTCTTTGCCTCGGCCGTGCCCCAGAATGCCGGGGCAGAGTCCCAGCTGCCCCTTCCCTGCTGCACCATGTCCCCATTGCGGTCCCACCTGAGCTCACTCGCAGGCCATGGGCTCTGTGCTGTGATGGGGGAAAAGGTTACCCACCTCACAGAAGGAAGGCAGAGCTGATCTGGGGACATCACCTGGAAGGGAGAAGATCCCAGCAGCGGCATTTAAGTGCCATTTTTTGGCAGAAAATACAATTTTCTTACCCCCCCATGCAAGCTCTAAATTGTAGTAACTTCTGCTTTTCTGATTTTCTTCCAATAAAAAAAAAATTTATTATTTAACTTTAATTCATGGTATCATATAAAATATCCACTTAAATATTTTCACCTGTGCAACTCAGTGTGCAGTAGTTTAAATATTTTAATCTCTCACATTATCTTCATATTATTGAAAATAACTTTTACCCCTTCCTGCTCTAACACAATTTAACAATTTCAGACAATTCTTTTTTCAGTGCTCCAAATAAAAATCTTCCACATCCTGCAAATTTTCACCCCTCTATAAAATAACTCAATACATTTTGCAGTGGCTGCTGTGCTGAAATGGGGGATTTCCCATGGAATGATGATTCCCTTTTCCTCCTATTTCTTGGGCACCCACCACACGCAAGATTGAAAAGAATAAAAAAATATGATCTTAAAACTTCTCAGAACAAATATTTTAGGAAATATAATGGTGCTGGATGCTCCTGAAAGAGGCAAAAACTAGGACTGATGCTGTTTTGGGGGGTAAATACACGTTTTTATACACCAATTGCCTCCCGATACGCGCTCACAAAGCGCAGCTCACACGGCCTGAAATTTGCTTTGCGGCTGTAATTTTCTACCCTGCAGTTCTCCACCCAGCGCTGGGTTTGCTGAGGAGCACAGCCAGGGATGCAGGGCATGGAGAGGCTGTAGGAGCAGGCAGAGGTGACGGGCAGCGGGGATCCCCTTGTGCCATGGCTACACCTCCACACCGTGCCCACACACACCTTGTGCTGTAGGAATGGGGTAGCCAAGCCTGGTACAACTGGAGTTTGAGAGACACCAGGACTGGGCTGCGCTTTGGAACATCTCCCCATGTTTCCAGTCCCATCCCCGTGTCAGGGCGCTCAACAAGCGGCACCACAGCTGCCCCAAAATGGATGCTGCTCCCAGCCCATCCCAGCATCCTGGGACACTGGGAGCTGGAGGAGCCTGCAGCCATACCCAGCTCCACTGCTCAGGGACTGGCTGGTGCTGAGCTGCCCCATCCCATGGCACAGCAGAGCCCCGGCATCCATAGAGACAGGAGCACCCTAGGGGTGGCAGACAGAGCACCAACAGCTTTCTTCAGGGTCCCACACTTTTTCCTGATGCCACCCAGCACCTTCTGCCCAGTCTAACTGAGATCCAGCCTGCTTGGTCTGTCCCAGAGCCCAGCTCATCTGCAGGCCCGTGCATCCCCTGACCAAGGCTGTTATTGAGCATAACTTTTTTCCAAGTCTTTTGGGAAATATGCAAGTCTTTCCCAGCTGGGAGCAGACAGACAGTAGTCCAGGCCTGGCTGTCCGCGCAAACATCATAAAACCCATCCCAGCAATCAGTGATCTCCTTGGCACAGAGCCCTGGCCTTGCTTGCCCATGCCCAAGTTCCGCCAAGTCCAGGCAGGGTTGTTTGGTTTTGCGGAGCTGCAGCGCCAAGAGCTCAGGGCAGCATGGGCAGCATCCTGCACCATTGTCTGCCCAGAGCTGGGGGTACAGGGCAGCATCCTGCACCATAGAGCAAAGGCCAAGCAAGGGCTGGAGGTGTCAGGGTGCTGGAGCCCCATCCTGCACCCTCACAGCCCATCCCCAGCAATGTATCCCTCTGCATCGGCAGGAAAGTTGATGGGTAAAGGAGCAAGAGGAGGGCCAGGAAGCGGGCAGTGGGCAGAAAATGGGGGTAGGAACAGCAAATAGCTGGAAATGGCAAATATAAGTGAGGAAGATGCTGGTGGTGTTGGAAGATGGCAGCAACCACAAGGACCTGGCCCAGCAGGGTGCCACAAAGTGCACAAGGCACAGCGGTGCCAGTCCATGGGCCTCAGCATGCCAGAGGAATGGCAGGGATGCAGGGGCAGGGAGAGATGCCACTGCCAGCTCAGGATAGGGACAGCACCTCTGGGGCTCACTGCAGAGGGCTGTGCCGTGGCTCTCAGGCACAGCAGAAGGGAGGAAGGATGCTGCTGCCACTGCCAAGGACACGCTCGGGAACGGGAATGGCAGACCTCTGGTGATGAAGATCAGCAGCCCTGGGAAGCAGCCGTGCCGCTGCTGCCAGCGCAGAGGGAGGCAAGAGAACGGGTGGGTGGCAGGAGCGGGAGCAGCACTGCCAAAGCTGAGGGGGCCTGAGATACCAGAGTAGGGACATGGACAAAGGCCAGAGATGAGGGCAGCCGGCGGCGTGGTAGAGCAGCCAGGTGGAGGGAGCAGGCCTGATGTGGCTGACACCAAGATGTCGGGAGAGGAACCCTGGCTGCATCCCTGCTTTCCACTTCAGAAGTTTCCAGCCCTTTCTCTCACGAGAAGTTTCCCACCTGAGTGCCCTTTCCAGCTCCCCGCATCCTCTGCACACCTTTCTGTGCCCACCCGCTCGCTCCATCACAGCCCACACTGCTCGGCCAACATGCACGGCCCTGCCTGCGCTGCTGCCAGCTCCGGCGATGGGGATCGCCATGGCTGAGCTGGTGCCGGTGTCCCTGTCCCCTCTGCAGCCACCCCTGCGTGCTGCAGCAGATCCCTGGCAGGGGAGGGAGGCAGAGCTGCCGGCATTGCTGCACAATCGGGTCCTCCTGCCCAGCTCCAAAGTTTTGCCTCTGGTGCAAAAGCTCTAGGACCAGTAAACTCAGGCAGGCAGGAACCTGGAGCTGCGCTCCCCTGGGAGCATGGAGAAGCCAAGCCCGGCAGGGCTAAGCCCATGCGGACACATCCAAACAGCCGCAGCCACCCCGCGGGTCCCCCCAACACTGCCCCGTCGCTCCAGGGCCACCCCGGTCCCTACCTTCGCTAGTGGTGGCAGAGAGGCAGGCAGCCAACGCGATGACGATGGAGAGTGAGAATGTCAGATCCCCCTGTGCCCATGCCATGGTCCGGCGTGGCCACCAGGCTCGGGACGGGGCCACCTCTGTCGTCCCAGCACCTCTGCGAGCGAGCTACCTCTGTCCAGAGCTACGGCACTCACCGGCTAATGCAAAGGCACTTTGCGCACATTGCTCGCAGCCACACAGGCGAGCGAGCAGGGAGGGAGCAGCCTGCCCGTCACCGCTCGCAAGCCAATGGGCTGGGTGGGCTCTGCAGCGAGCCCCCCTTCCCGCGCCACTCGCGCACGCTGTACCCAGACCTAGCATCCGACTCGGGCTCCCACTCCCCACTTTCGCTCATCCTCCCACCCTCGCAATGCTCCCGCAGTCCCCACTGCTTTTCGTGCCGCCCACCTCTCTTTGCTGTTCTCGGCCGGCTGCGGCGACACACAAACTTGCAGTCCTGCAGGGGTCAGGTGTGAAGGGGACGGGGTTACCCATCCGTCCCAGTGTGCATGGAGAGGAAAACCGCTTGTAAGTGCTCCTCTTGCATGTCTGGGGACGACAGGCAGAAGACCCCCACCCCGATGCTTTCCATGGCACGTTGTTCTGGGATAGACACTCTCTGCTTGCCCTTGACTTGGGACAGTGGGAGTAGGGGACAGCAAGGCCAGGACTAACAACACCTTGTTTACAGCCACCTTGGCCACCTGAGAGAGGGGCAGCCTTTTCCAAAGCAGTTTGAGAGGGGGGGGGAAAGACTAAGCGCTGGGCAAGGATGCCCTGTGACAGGGGCTTTGGCTTCCTGGGGAGCCCAGGGCATCCTTTCCACAGCTTCTGCATCCCTCCTGCTTGAAGCCGCCAGAATTGCCAAGCCAGGTGAGTACCTTGCTCAGCATTAAACACTCGACATCTGTCAACAGACCCCCTACAGCGGCCACGACTGCTTCTCCATCTAAATGCTGAACAATCACTAATACCTGCCTGTGGTAACCACAGATGCTGACACCCACCAATGCCATGTGCAGGGGGTTATTTGCTCCTTCCTCTATGTGCTCTTGGCCAGGGAGCAGATGTGCTATTGTACCTCTCCCCTATCCTGGGAACTCACTCCAGGATGAGGCACACAGGGCAGGACACACATGCTTCTGTGTTGTCTCTGTCAGGCCATCCCTTGGATAAAGTTCACCTCAGACTTGCTTAGTGGGGTCAGGGAGGGAGGGAGTGTTACACACCCTCCATTCCACTCTGTATTCCAGTGTGTTCCCTAGAGATGCTGCACCCCATGCCAGGGCACCCCCTGGCACTACCAGCAGCTTCATCCTGAGCTGAGAGGGGCTCCCTGTCCAACTCACAGCACGTGGTGAACGGATGAGAATTGTGCCTGCAGGGACATGTCTGCACCATTCATCACCAGGACCTGGGAACGGCAGAGGGCCTCAGGTCCCTTGGGGTGTTTCACTCTGCCTGCCTGGGAAGCTGTCTGTCTGGAGACAGTGCTGGAGAGATCCTGTCATCAGCAGTATCATGGCATGGGCTTGCAGAGCAGCTTAGGCAGGAACACAACTGTGCTCGGGAGGATGCCAGACGTTCCCAAGGCAGCTGGCAGAGTCTGAGCAGGGCTGTTGGGCCAGGGCTGCAGCTACGCAGTGGTCTTTGCAGTGGACCTTAGACAAAAGGGTTAGGGCTGATGGTCTCCCAAATCACACCAAGCCACCAGGAAGCCCCAGATGACACCCCAGTAGCTGCATCACTGCAGCTGGTGGGAGAGCAGATTTTCTACCAGCTATCACATTGCTACTCTGACCTGGACATCAACTTGTACTGAAAGGGCTTTTCACCACTCAGTGTTGGATCCTTCTGCTCCTTGTTCTCGGTGCCCAAGCAGAGCCAGGCATGCCAGAGGGACAACATCCACACTGTCACCATCTTCTGCTTGGCTTTTGTGAGATCCCACCTGCAGAGCTGCCTCCAGCTCTGGGGTCCCACCAGAAGGATGTGGACTTGTTGGAGTGAGTCCAGAGGAGGCCACAAAGATGTTCCAAGGGCTAGAGCCCCTCTGCTACAGACACAGGCTGAGAGAGCTGGAGGTGTTCAGCCTGAAGGAGAGAAGGCTCTGAGGAGGCCTTAGAGTCCCTTCCAGTGCATAAAGGGGCTCCAAGAGAGGTGCAGAAGGATTTTAGACAAGGGCCTGGAATGACAGGACAAGGGGCAATGGCCTCCTACTGCTAAAGGGCAGGGTTAGTTGGGATATTGGGAAGAAATTCCCTGTGAGGCTGGGGAGGCCCTTGCACAGGTTGCCCAGAGAAGTCCTGGCTGCCCCATCCCTGGAAGTGTTCAAGGACAGGTTGGACAGGGCTTGGAGCAGCCTGGTCTGTTGAGTGGGGATTGAAATGAGATAGTCTTTAAGGTCCCTTTCAACACAAACAAGTCTCTGTGATCTCTGTCCCAAGCTCTGGAAACAAAGCTCTGGGGAGGCAGAAGCCAGCTTTGGCCTTGCAGGGCTCCCAGTGCCATGCTCCAAAGCAAGGGATTAACCCTGCAACCTTCAACACAACCCAGCTGCCCATGCAGACTCTCCAGTCCTGTGATGTCATCCCAGCTTCATGTGTCCCAGGAATGTGGGTCCTCCAGTCTTGCAAAGGTGCCAAGAGCTACCAAATAATGCACCTCCCCACAGCTTTTGGCTTTGCCATGACCCAGGACACCAGAGAAGCTGTGCTGTTTGGGCACTGTCATAAACTGTAAAGCAGCTTTGCAGGAGCCAAGACACAGTGACTCCACAATAGCTAGCCCCAAATCCATCCCAGGGAATGGAAGGCCGTTCAGATGTACTATCAGCAGTGGGAAGAGAGGATGATGTGTAATGGGGTTCCTGCAAGCAGTGGTGGGTGCAGAGGGGTACTGGGGTGGTGTGAACTCTGTACCATAATGAAGTGCACACACACTGGGCACCGAAGAGGTGTGGGGTTAGGAGCAGACATGCTGGGTTCCTTGGACACTTGGTTTTGTGGTCAGGATGTGCCTCATGTGCATAATCAATGTGTGTGCATGGAAGCTGAGCACTGTCAGGTGTGTGGGAGCTGGTACAGCATCAAACGCTTGAGAAAGAGCCTGGGATGCTCCTGCCTGGGAATGCAGACCTCTTCCATAGTCACAAGGCATCCCAAGAACCCCAAACAGTCCAGGAAACAGAAGCATGGAGGGCATCGTGCCAGGATTCCTGGCCCCTCTGCCCACCTGCATCCCTGCCAAGACTCCCAGTCATCTCTCCCTGGCCTGAGCTGGACAGGGCCCACCGTGTGCCTTCCAGCTGCCTCCCCCCACCTGGCTGAGTGCTGCTGCCTCTGCTCCTTGGTGAGTCTCTTGCCACGTCCCTCAGCCATGGTCCCACACTGGGCTGTCACGAAGATGGGAAGGATATTTATAGATGCTGCAGAAAGAGGAGAGCACAGCTCAGACAGGCAGGATCAGCAAAGGAGGGGAGCCAAGCTTGGCTGTACCCCCTTCTAGCCCCACCCAAATCACTGTGCATTTAGACCACAGCCTTCTTGCTAACTTGGCAGCTCAGACCTGAGTGGTTGTTGCCCTTTGCACCCAGGGATTGCCCACTGCAGCGTTGCAAAAGCAAATCTGTGCCTGGGCTGGGGAGGGCAGCCCTGCCTCTGGTGTCCTGGCACTTCTCCAGCACTTTCAGGCACTTCTGCTCCCCTGTAGTATTTGCAGGGCCATGTGCCTTAGGGTCAAGGCTGGTGGAGGCAGCATAGGTGGCAGTCATCAAGAGAGTGACACCTTCTCCACTCCCATGCCACTGTGTCAGGACACCAAAAGAGCCAGGGCTCCATGCTCCACTCCCTGCAGAGAAAGGGATGCTCAGGGCAGGGAGCAGAGCCCTGCTGCAGGTCTCTAAACCCCGACACTTTGTCATCTATGTGTCCCCTGCAGTACACCCCTTTCCCAGAAGGAAGAGAGATGAGTGGACTTAGGTGCCCTGGCCGAAGCTCAGTGTGCATCCTTGTCCCACTGATCAGGTTCTGGGAGGAGGACAAGGATGAGCCAAGTATGACGCTGAGCAGAGGTCCAGGATCCTCCCAGCAAAGCACTGAGCACTGCAGGTGAGGGGACAGAACTCCTGGGGGACTTTCCCCATCCATTGGTCATGAACAATGCTCCATCCATGTCTTTACCAGGCAACAGCCCTGAATTGAAGGACCTTTGAAACCTGGGATTTTAAAAGTTGGATTCCTACTGCCTTTTCCCCCACAACCCTGAGCTCACCACCCTGTCTCTATGGCAAAAGCCCCAGAGGTCCCAGGATAGGAGGAGTGTGCTGGACTCATGCAGGTGGGACATCCCCCCACTGCACTTCCACATTGCTGTGGCATCCCTGAGCAAAACTTGCATTTGGTGCCCCAGCCTGAGCTGTCAGTAGTAATTCCCAGGCAGCTCCAGTGAGCCACACATAACAACGCCTGTGGACAGCCCTTTAAACTGGCATCTGCTACATAAACATGCTGACAAGTTATACAAATCCATGTAATAATTCACCTGGAGCAATCAGGGTGCTACATCACTGTAATTCCTTGTGCTGTGTCAGGGCCAGGACAGATTGCTCAGCTGCAAGGTTGAGGATCACAGGGAATATGTCTCACCTCCTCCCTGCCTCCTGGACAGCCTGACAGGTTCTTTTCCCTCTCCGGTGCTCTGGAGTTGTTCTTTTCCTAATGTCTCAGGACCTTTTCCAGCAAGATGCCTGCCCTGAGGAGCAGGTGGAGTGGTGCCTTCTCTGCTTGTCCAGCACTTGCTGGGGCTCACCAGTATTCCCATCACTGCCTGGCCTCCTACTCAGGGGAGTAGTCACCAAGCCAGAACCTTTCATGAGATGACACAGCTGAAGGTGTCCCCTAGTCCTTCAGCATGGCCAGGTGGAGGATGCTGTTCCCTTGTTATCACAGCCAGGTGCCCAGTTGCCTCTATTCATGCCAGGGAAAGGGCCAGCCCTTGGTGTCAATCGTGATGAGGGATGACTGTGGGAACCACTGGCCAGCTGAGCAATCAGCACCCGATCAATTCAGGTCAAGGCTGGCGAGGCCTGGCATGCCTCTCCTTGTCATTATCAGAAATGCTGTGTATTAATATCTTTTACATTAAAAAAAATCTTATCATAATTTTTCCTCATTGAAGGAGACAGTTTGGAATTAGAATTGAGACAAACACAAACCAGGAGCACCAGCTGCAGAAGGGGAGAGTTTAAGAAAGGCCTTTTGGTAATATCCATCGTTCCCTTATCAGTGAGGATATTAAACGTATTGAAATGCTAAGCAGCTCTTTAAAGGCTGTCTCTGATTTTCATTAAACAAGCAGGGGATGAGCAGGAGGGAAGGAGATGCAGCACTGTTCTCTGTCTAAGAAATTCTGATTGCTGGATATTAACGGCATTAATGTCCTTTTATCCAAGAGCACCAGGGTTGCACTTGCCTTTTTGCCTATTTTCTGTCTTGCTGAAGTGGAGCTAAGTCTCTGCTGCCTAAGGTGGGCACACAGTCACCATGGAGCTGTTAGGGATCAAGGTTGTACAAAGATGCAAAGCAAAAGTTTGCCAGGGATCATGAGTTTGGTACCAGCATCTCCTAGCCCCTCTATGCCCCAGCTACCCAAAAGGACATGTAAGATCATGCCTTGGCGGCACAGTGTGGTCCTGAGAGGAGATGAGTATGAGCAGTCAGAAGTTGAGCCCAAGTGAAATCACCACAATAGCCCCAGGCCCAAGCTGGAAACATCACATGAGGAGGGATGGTGAGGGGTGAGTTTATACTGCTGAAATGTATATGGCAATAAGTCCTGCTGATGCCCCGGCATTTCCAAGCATGGAAAAAAATGCTTCTGTGCCCTGTCTGAAGGGAGTTCAGGGGAATACCTCTGACCCATCTCTACACCCAGTGCTGTAATGACCTCTGAAACCATCCCTCAGCTTCCCAAATAGAGACGTTGCTATGGGGAGTGTCAGAGGAAACCACCATAGCATTCAGTGCCCCAGCATGAGCCCACAGTGTGGCTGGGGCCACACAGGGACAAGCAATAATGCTTTGCTGGCTGAAGAAGCAGAGGTGCAACACAATCAAATCCAGCCAGTTCAAAGACATATTGCAAAACAAAAACCCTGAATCAGGTGACAAAATGGCACAAGATCCACAAATACACCTCAGCACTCTTGATATCTCTCCTTTGCCTTCCAGTTTCTAACCTTGGCATGCACATGGCTCTGTTCTGTACGGTCACAGAGGCCAAAGCCTCTGCTGCTATAACCACAGCCCTCCAGGAGCTGAGGCTTGAAGGCACCCGAAAATAACATAATACTGCCCATGGCATTAGTGAGAGACAGCAGCCATGGAGGAAGGCAGATGACCCTCATCAAATGCATTTGGAAAAGAAAGGGACACAGGGACAGCCCCAGAGCTCTCTAGGGAAGGGCTGGTACAAACAAACAGAAATTAGCTGGAGCTAATAAAACAGGGGCTGTCACAAGCCCAGACAGCACAGCATGTGTTTAACCCCAGTCTTCAGAGCCCAGCAGCTCCAATATTGCCAAAGGGAAAAGCTTTGTGGGCTCAGCAGTCAGTTTGAAAGGCTCAGACTTGGGGAAAACACAGAGACCTTGCAGGACAGCTGAGTCTGCAACCCGGATCACTGTGCCTCACACATGGGACCCCAACATCACCTGCTCTGGGACATCCCTCATGTGCCTTGGGCCCCGCTTGTGCTTCTTTCCTCCCAATTTATTCTACACTTTTTTCTTCACTCCTCTCTGTCCTTGCTCTCTCCTTTCTTGTGCATGGTTTGCTCTGTCCTGTCTCTGGGGCTTTATCCCGCATGGACAGATGAACAGCTTTGCGACTGCCAGATGGCTGTGGCACCTCCATCCCCATCCCCTGCCACCCACCACTGCCTCCTCTGTTCACATAGCCAGTCACCGCTTTCACAGAGTCCCAGAATCCCAGAATGGTTTGCACTGGGAGAGGCCTTAAAGCTCATCATGTTCCAACCCCCTGCCATGGGCAAGGACACCTTCCACTAGAGCAGGTTGCTCAGAGGTTGCTTTGCTCGCTGATAGATACCAGCTCAACTTCCCCCTGCCTGCACCATCAGGTGCCTCCAGCAGCAACAAGACAAGTGCCAGCCAAGGTACCCAAAAACCCTGGCAGTTGTGCTATAGGATACTAATCCTCCACAGGATCAAATGGGACATGTTATTTCTTCTTGTGGTATCTGGACAAAAATACTTAAGCCTGTCTCTGGACTCCGTCATGAGATGCAAGGAAAGTAGGACAACCCACACCAGACACCTCCAGTGTCCTGCAGCTTGCCTTGGAAGTATATTACAGCAAGAGTTAACACCCTCTGCCATTCCCAGCCTCTGCCACTCCAAACTAAAGATCTTAGCTTGGCCCCAAACTGCTGGTTCTAAGGGCATAGACACAAGATGGGCAGAGAACACCTCCAGCCCCATCTCAGGCATCTCTTCCACAGCCAACAGAATGCTCTGGTGCTGCTGAAACTGTTGGCTTTGCTACAAGCACATTGTTTCTGCTGCAAGTGGAAATCTCAAAGAGACTTAATTACAGAGCTGGGCAGACCCAGGCATAATCCTTTTGAAAGCTGACAATGAGACGCTGTCCAAAATTAATTTTGATGTTATAAAAATAACCAAACAAAGCTGCTTTTAAAATGGGCAAGTGATGAGGGAACAATAGTGAAACAAATGGGAACACCCACAACCACTTCAAAGCCCAGAGAGGGTTTTCCTGTGCAGAGGGAGGCACCGGTCAGGCAGGACCTGCCAGTGGATCAGCTCCCTGCAAGTGGCCCCTGCTTACCTGGGCTATGCTTCCCCAGAGCTCTGCCTTTATCATCTGCCAGTTCAGGGAATTAGGGAACAGGCCACCAGCGTGCAAAGGTGGGGCAAAGGACAGTCCCAAGCCACGATATTCTCCTTCAGTTTCAGTTACACATCCTGGGTTCCCAGCTGCAGCTTCAAGTTTAATATTTGCTCTCTCTGACGACAAAGTTCAGCTGTAGCAGGAACTGTGCCACCAGCCAGGCCTATCTAATATCCAGCATAGGTCTTTGTTTGTGCAGTGTGGAGCTTGCATCCTGCCCAGGAACATTGCTTCATGTGGGTTGTTGAATGCTGGAATATTTAAGAAGAACTGAAACGATGCACCCAGGACAGGCTATTACAGAAAGTTATAAATAATCTCATTACCTTGGGTAGCCTTGCAGAATTGCAGCCTAATTTCTCCAAACACCACCCCTCCACCTTATTTCATTGAGATTTAGCTCCCTGTGGGATGTGAGAGGTCAGTGAAAAGCCCTTTGTCAGTTCAAGGATCAACAGAAGATGCACAAACAAATTGAAATTTTGTAAAGAGAGTGTATTCACCTAATACCATCACAGGAAATAATTAACAGATTCACTTGGAAATTGTCTCAAATATAATCTATGTTTCAGCAGAAGGTGGCAAAGGGTCAGGGAGGACCCAGTATGTATT
Organism: Myrmophylax atrothorax; assembly: GCA_026770055.1. Lineage (NCBI taxonomy): Eukaryota > Metazoa > Chordata > Aves > Passeriformes > Thamnophilidae > Myrmophylax > Myrmophylax atrothorax. Next base: position 1,517,222 of record JAOXXN010000259.1, read on the forward strand.
TCACATGGAAAGGACTAAGGTCGGGGAATTAGAAGTAGACAAAGCCCAGCCTTTGGCCTGGAGCTGAGGCACCACTGCAGGAAGGACCACGTGTGACCAGGCTGTTGCCACAGCCACAGGCAGAGGAGAAGCCACATCTCCATTCCAGAACCTCATTTGCTTGTGGTCAGCAGGAGGCTGTTGGCTGTTCCCAAAGGTCAGTGCAAGCAGTCGCAGCTGCACAGAGGAGCAAGAAGATGTTTAACACAGTGCCTGTGCTTCAGAGAAGCCAAGGCTGGCAGCACATGGATCACCACCAGCTCTGGCTGCCAACTCACAGCCTCTTCACTGCTCAATCAGCCACGATCAGCTGCTGGGTCATATCACAGCTCCAGGGTCAGATACCAGCTTTGCCCCTGGATGGTCTTCAAGGGCTTGACCAAACTGTGTTGTGCTGCTGCCTGCTCAACTGAAGACAATGGGATCAGCAGCCACGTCAGGAGCAAGGGGCCACATTGCCAGATTTTGACATCACTTTTCCCCATGCCACATTTTCAAACATCATGATGTTTTCCTAAGCTGCAGCATGGGGGAAGCTTATTTCTTCTCTGGTTTGAGGAATTTGGGCTAAATCAAAGTCAAGTGGCTTCAGATGGGAGTGTCATCAAACCCCAGATATTGCAGGGCCTGAGACAAGTGCCCAGGAATAGGCATAGACACTCCACCGTCATCTTGCTCTTGCTCTGACTGACAGCAAGCTGTCTCTAATTTTTAAATATATACAGGTTTTTCCATTCTGTCTTTGGAAACAGTCTCTCCATAAGGCAAAATAAACAGAGCCCCAAGCAGAGCTGATTTAATCACTTCATCTTCCCTATAGCTATTCTCCTTTCTAATACCCCATCTCGAGAACACTGCAGCAAAACTCCTCACCTACTGCCAACAACCTCTGCACAGGCCATGTTGTACCATGTGAGGCACTGGCACAAGTCCACTCAAGGTTTTGGTCTGCCTGAAAGACAAGACTTTGTCTCCTGCTTGTGCATTTCAGCCCATCAAGGCATCACTCCAAGGTTTGTATCGTCTTTCCAAGCTCTTTTTGGAAATACTTCTCAACAGGATAGTAATTCTTCTTCTTAACAGTGTGCCAGGGACCTCAAGGTGCCCTAATTTAGGCAATAGGTTCCCTTTGAAGGCAGCTCTGCTGTCAGTTGTACTTCTGACTATGTCATGCCCTGAAGGTCTCTCATCCCAATCTAACCACTGAGAGCTCTATGCCCCTTGTTCCTGTCATTTAGCTATGCAGGAGGACATTCCCTGACATGTTTCACTCCTTTCATCCTCCAGTTACAGCACTCAGGTGCTGATGTTAGCAGAAGTAGGTTCTTATCTGGTCAGTGGCACACTCAGATGATGTTCACACTCTCAGAGGTGGCTCCTTTAGTAGAGATACTTCCTTGTTTGCTCTCAAATATCTGTATTCAAAGTAAAGCAAGTTGCCTTGACCTGGAGATTTAGAGTCTGTTTGCCTTCTGCAGCAGCTCTTTCCTTTACTGCTTTGAAGAACTCATCTGAGCTAACAGCATGGTCACTTTCTTCTTTATCCTGTCCATACATCTGCTGGTGCTTGCAGGCTCCTGCATTCGCTGCCTCTCCCAGTCATAGGCCCTTTCCTTTTGGTGCTTATCACAGCCTGTGCAGGACCCAGGTGCTGTGCTGGCATCACATCTGCTCTCATCTCTGCCACAGGTCACTCTGGTGGTGTCAAGTGTTTTCAGCCATGCCTATGAAGGCTCCATGCTGCTCACCCTTCAAAGATGCCACTCTGAATAGGGTGACTTCTCCTGCCTGGCATATTCTAATTGCTCTTCTCAGCATTAGCTCTGCAACCAGACCTTGCTTGCTGCCTCTGCCTCCCTCTTAGTTGCCTGTTCTCCAGCCACACATCAGTCACCAGCTTTTCTGAGATTTCTCTTTCTTTCAGTCCTCTCTGATTAAACCATGTCTTTTTTATGTTCCATTTTTTCCCATGGTGTTCCCACATGCTTCAGGTTTCTCTGCCACACTCTCATAATTAGCTTCCTCAGCTTCAGTCAGCTGAAAGCTACCAGAAAAATCAAATGCTTCAGAACCAGCCAGTGTCAAAAATAAGGCCTTGACACCTGTCTTTTTACTGCAACATCCAACTGCTAGTGGCTGTGAAAAAGCTGCTTGAAACTCTCTCCCCAAGCCAGGGAAGTCCAGCTCTGAGGGAACTCCAGCATCCTCCCATGAACCAGGCTGCACCCCAGCAGCTGGAGAAGGATGTCAAGAGGAGAAACACTCCTGGTATACAGCAGCACAAGTGATCAGCAAACTGACATGTGGTATGGGGCAGAAATTCCACACCTCTCTCTTCCCAAGAGATTTCAGCTTTTGCCTCTCCAGATTGGGCTTCAGCCTGTGGCAGATGTTTTTCCCAGGTGTGTGGCTGAGCACCCCTTGGGCAGTGCTTGCATGTCCTGAAGCGAGCCCTGAACACAGAACCTTGTGCAGCAGATCACTTTTCTGTGGGGCTTGGAGAGACAGATTTTGCCCCAAGGAGTTCTCTGACAGTTCAGGTGTGGAGACCAAACTCAGAAGATCGCTCAGGAGTTGGGATCATACTTGAAGTGTGCTTAGAGAGAGTGGAAATTTTGGCTTCTCAAGTTTTCCCAAGCTGCAGAAGACTCCAGCCTGTCTTGGCCTTATACCAAGTGCCTTAGACTAGGAAGGTTGGTTGCACCAATCATGCTGGTTTTGTGGTGCCAAAATCCCATTAAAGATGTTGAATACAGAGCTGAGGCATGTCAGAGTGACGTGTACTAGGCCCTAACCAGCCAAGTGAAAATTGTATGTCCCTTCTTGTCTGGGAAGCTCAGTCTTGCACAGCAGACCACCCATAGCATGAACAAAGTTGATGATTTCCAGAACCACATTTTGCCTCTACCCAGAAGAAAATGCTGCTGCTCCTAAAGTTATTATATAAAATGACTGAATAAAGTGCACTGAAGAGCAGGGAAGAGGACAGAGAGGACAGAACTGCCTTTGCACAGCAGATGGAGACCTGGGTCCTGTTCTCTCCTTTGCTTACAAGTTACCCCCTCAAGTCTTGCCTTGCCTTAAAGCACAGACAGCAGATGCCCTGGCCAGGGTACCATCTCTCAAGTTTTTCCACATAGACATTATATTGAATGTCCTTGTCCTGCCCCATAGGGATGGAAAATTGTCTTATACACTCCCAAAGACACTGTAAGTACTTCACATGCAGCAGAAGAGTGGAGCTGAGGACAACCTACACCCAGAAGTGGTAGATGTCTTAAAGACTGGGCTCCAGCCTGGCACCAGGGTCTCCCATGAAGGGGACAATCTCCTCAGTGAGGAGGATATAAATCTAAACCTAAGCAGGAACATTTCTCCTGTCTAAACCATTTTGTGAATGTGGATAAGATGTACATATCACCAAGGAAAAGGCTCAGAAATCAATGGGTGAAGTTAAGGACTGGGCCAGGGACTATCTGCATGGCCCTGATGGATCCACTGTCCCCATCTCCTTCCCTTCAGCAGAGCTGATGCCAGCTTCTCCTCTATTATCATCCTGAGGCAGCAGGAAGGCACTGCAGTGGGTGTTACTGTGCATGGGAACAGCAATAGAGAACAAACAGCTTTAGACTGGAGTCAGAATTGTGATTTGGAATCAGAATTAATGTCTGTAGCTCTGGGATTATCTTCAATCTGTCCCACTTCAGCACAAAACTGTTTACTTTCCCACAAAGCCATTCCCTGCTCCAACAGGTGGAGGGGAGCAAGGACAGGAGCTGCTGCGCCTCTTCAGAGACACCCTGTGAGATTTTCCAAGCCCCTGGGAAAGCAGAGCAGCACCCCCACAGCTCAAAGTGTTTCCAGAAACCCAAGGCCCCTGAAGAGCAGAGAAGATGATGCTGGGAGGGGAAAGCAGCACACCAGCTGGGCTGCAGGCTGGCCTTGCTGAGGGTGGGCTCAGCGCCTGCAGAGATGTGCTGTGGGTGCTCAGCTCAGTTTACAGCATCCCCATGGACTCAGTAAGGTTTGGGGGGCCAGACAAGTATTTCAGGCACTGCAGTGAGATGCTGTGGACCCCCATGGCCTCTCCCCCTGAAACGAGCTGTCAGACCTTCCCTGAACAATCTTGTCAAGGGCAGCAGGCTCTGGTGCAGGCCGGGGCGGCAAAGCCCCCGGGGAAGGGGTGATGGACAGGAGCTGGTGGGGATGAGGGGCAGAGCTCCCAGAGTCAGTGCCAGCGCTGTGCTGGGGCTGTGAGCCTGACCTTGCTGGCCCCAGGGCTGTGCAACAACAGCCCAGGGCTGTCAGCAGCACATCAAGCTGCAGCATGGTCTGGAGCTGGTGCTGGCGGCCACGTCTGGACATTCCTGCACACAGTGAAAGAAAAGTTCCGTCTGGTCCTGCCGAGGGGATGAGATGCCTGCACAGGGGTGCCCAGGCACTGGAGATACTCCAAAACCTATCCATGGTGCGATGCCACCTGCACCTGCTTGTCCTCTCCGTGTCCTTTCTCTCCTCACACACACATGCTGAAGGGCCAGATCAGAGTAGGGGGTATCCGCTGTGCTCTTTGCTGCTCCAGCTAGCAATGAAAAAGTTAAACAGGGTTTAAACTGAGAGAGGGAAGGGTTAGATAAGGATATTGGGAAGAAATTCTTCCCTGTGAGGGTGGGGAGACCGTGGCACAGGTTGCCCAGAGCAGCTGTGTCTGGAAGTGTCCAAGGCCAGACTGGACGGGGCTTGAAGTAACCTGGGCTAGTGGAAGGTGTCAATGCCCATGGCAGGGGGTGGAATGAGATGAGCTTTAAGATCCCTTCCAACACAAACCATTCTGGGATTCTGTGATAATTACAAGTGATAATTTATTCATTACTGCTTAACCCATTTATTCTGTATTAGGCTGTTCCCCCTGAGCTGGAAGACAGGGCCAGGGAGAACAGTAGAATAATGGCCCCCTAATAAGAAGGGCAATAGTGAACTACACCACAGAGACACTCACGAGGCTATGGGGCTGGATGAGATCCACTCAGGGGTCCTGAGGGAGCTGGCAGACATGCTCACTGAGACACTCCCCTGTTTATCAGCAGTCCTGGCTC
>JAOXXN010000259.1:1535718-1563316 GCA_026770055.1 Myrmophylax atrothorax
TCCCCTCCCCTGGGAGGCTGAGCACAACATGTCTGCTCTTCAGGAGGCAGCCAGACACTACTCCCTCTTTCCTCTGCCCCACAAGCAAGGACATCCAGTTTCCTCTGCTAAATCTCTAAGCAGAGGTTTCCCTGCCAGCCCGAATCCTTGAGCAGACAGATGCTGTTGGATAGAGTTGTTTCTTTCATTCCTGAGCTGATGTGATGGGATTTAGAGTGGCACTAGTCACACTCTTGCATCTTGACACAGAATGTCTTTGAGCCAAGAGCTATCAGCTACAGATTTCACAGGGCTCTGAGAGGGGTTGGGAGCGGGTCAGAGGCGGAAAGTGTGGCCAATTCCCCACTGAACTGCAGGAGAAGGCAGAACAGAACTTGCCTCAGAGCATGTTACCTGTGACATTTTCCTGGGCTAATGCAAATTGCACCAATCCAGGTGGAGAGCTGAACTCCTGCCATCTCCAACACACATGGCACTGGCTGAGCAGAGGCTTTTGCTGAGGGTTTTGTCAGAAAGGTCACAGCATTCAGGGCTGAGTGTGTCCTCCAAATCGTTAGCTCCTTATTGTGACTTTTCCTGGACTTCTGACAAAGAGGCCCAAGGAGGCATACATCCAATCTAGCAAATACACTGTCAGAGTGCAGAGTGAGAAATTTTTTCTCCACCACCTTGGTTACTTTGTGGCATTTAACTGCATTTCCCAGCCTTGGTCAAGTGTAATACAGAAGTGTTGGATGGAGTGGGGATGCTCTGGAGGTCGTGTGGCCTGTGCAGTGTAGAGCCCAGCATCACAACTTCTCAGGCAGGAGCAGCAGACAGGGCCAGTGCCAGGGCTATGAGCATGTGTTTCTGCCATGCAACCCCAAACCCCCTGCGTGGGAGGGGACTTAAGGCAGAAACTGCAGTTTGCCAAGGGTCACCAGCCTCTGACTTGGAAGGAAAAGCAGTGTCCAGGGACCACTGGGCACACCCACCACTGCTGTTTTTCATGGTTTCATAGAATCATGTACTCATGGAATTGACACAGAAAGATCCTCAAGTCCATCTCCTGGCCCTGCACAGACACCCCAGCAATCCCACCCTATCCCTGAGAGCATTGTCCAAATGCTCCTCAATCTCTGGCAGCCTTGGGATTGTGCCCACTGCCCTAGGGAGCCTGTTCAGTGCCTACCACCCTCTGGAGGAATAACTTTTTCCTGATATCCAGCCTAAACCTTCCAAAATTTGACAAGCAGGTGGCCACCTGGTCTGCAACTGGTGGATTACATCCCAGTCAAGAAAGGTACTGCCTCAGCTGGAAGTTCAAACCTCTGATCTTGGTTTTCAAGGTCTCATCCCATCCCCTTGCATTCCCCCATAAATCCTGTCACTTGACTGCCAGCAGTCTGGGTGGGAAAGCAGTAGAATGGCCAGAAAGCCAAGCCAGAAACAAAACTTCTTGCAGCTCTGGGCTGTTAGTTGCCATCTCTCTAAGATAATGCCAGAGGCTGCAACTGCTTTGCTTTTCCTTGGCAGCTCACCATCCCTCCACATGCACCAGCAGTGCCAACTGGGGTGGCCTGAGGCAAGGGCAGCAGCATCCTGCCCAGCTGGGGCAGACATCTCCATCACTCACCCAAGCACCAAACCCCACCACACATCAACACCAAAAGCTGTCAAGCTCCCTATTGCTGCCATTGGAACATTTGGCTCTGAGACAGCGGCTGCAGCAGGAGAGGAGGAGGCAGTGCAGGGCCTCTGTTCCCATATCACCCATATGGAGGATCACTCCTTTCATCTGCTCCATGTGACGAGAGGAGCAGCTGGTGCCTCCTCCCATCCAGCCCTGCCCCGCTGCCTCCTGTCTTGGCAAATACAGCCCAGCCCAGCCATCCAGCCATGGCGTTAACTGAGGAGCAGAGAGGATGGCAGAGAAGTGCAGAGCCCAGAGTCAGCAGGGCACAGCCACCATCATTAACCTCTCATTGTGAGTGCCACTTCCTCTTAGGGAGAAAGGCTTTAAATGTCACCATTTTCTGCTGTAATGGCCCAGAGATGATGATACACTGAGCACTTCTTGCATTCCAAGCCCCAGTCTGAGGGGGGTTCCAGCACGTGGGCATTGCAAGAGCAGACAGGGTCCCACCAGCCTGAATTCCAGCTCCCCATATATACCCTATCACTGAGCCTGGGGGACCCTGTGTGCCATGGGAGACTCTTCTAGCATAGTTCCTCAGGGATTTGAAAAACCCCTGAGGAGGACAGGATTGTTTCCCTGTGGGATCACAGGGAGAAGTGGGCTGGAGGAGGAGTGTGGGAAATTCATGTCCCAGGCATGAACAAGTGTCAGTCCAGGGTGTCAATCCAGGGACCAGCATGATGGCACAACATCCCACAAGACTCTCATCTGGAAGTGATTATGAGCCTTCGCCATTTATAGCTGCGTTTTTTACCAGAAAAGATCCTCTTGGTAAGCTCAAAAAGCAGGAAATTGATGTAAAACCTCATTGGGAGATTGCATGAAGGGGATTTATTTAACGCTATTTTCAAGATGAACCCATCTACTTGCACCCAGCAGCGTCCAAGGGTTCTGAGCAGAACCCCTTGTTCACAACAGAGGGGACACCGGATGACAATGTCCCAGTGCCAGCAGCAGCGACAACAAACTGGTTTTAACAGCCTTTGGGAGGCAGCAGTGGTTACAGGGTGATCTCTCACCTTGGGATCTTGCTTACTTCACCCTCACAGACCATGGGCCAAGTTGCTGCCGACTGTGCTGGTGTTTGTGTCCTTGTTTTGCATGTCCACAGCCACAGCCTTCCCTCTGGAGGTCTTTCCCAACTAATCCCTCTGCTGTGGGCTGTGCTCAGGGAAGGGCACAAAGCCTGGATTTCCAGGGTGGATATGGATGGAGAAGTCCCAGTCATAAGTTGTTTTCAGGGCAGGATCTGGTCTGTGCCCTATGGGGAAGGAAGAACAAATCTGAATTTCTGCAGGCTGGCAAGGATTTACCAGCTGCTGCTCCAACGGGACCGTCACACCAACACACACAACAACCTGCAGAGCATCCCTTCAACATCCTGCCCGAAGGAAGGATTTGTCAGAGATGAAAAATAGTCACATAGTCTTTATGAACAGCTTTATCATCCATTTGGTTTTGGCATCAGCCTTGGTGTCTGGTGGTGAATAGTCCAGGGTACACTGAGGCAGCTGGAGAGATATAAATGGGGTGACTGCACAAGGAATGCAGAGAGGTAAGTAGGAAACCAAGATTTCAATGGTATCCAAGAATCATAGGGGTTGAAAGAGACCTTAAAATTCATCTCTTCCCACCCCCTGCCATGGGCAGGGACACCTTCCACCAGCCCAGGTTGCTCCAAGCCCTGTCCAACCTGGCCTTGGACACTTCCAGGAATGGAGCATCCAGCTTATCTGGGGAACCTGTGCCTCCCCCACAGGGAGGAATTTCTTCCAAATATCTAATCTAAATCTGCCTTCCTTCATCTTAAGACCGTTATGAAAGAAAGGAGCCACATTCTCTGGAAGGATTAATGATGGGAGTAGCTTGATCTGTGCTGGGCCCAGGGATTCATTCTCACCTCTCTCTGCAGGGGTCTGACATTTTATCTGCCCGGGGACAGTTGGGTCTGGTGTGATGGATGGCCTGGCAGTGAGCTTCCAGAGCTACATATCTCTTTGGGCTGGATCCCCATAATGAAGTCCGACAGCACCGCTCAGATCTGCTCTCCTGCTCAGCATTATCTTAATGAGAGGGCAGATGAGAAAGAAAACTACATATATCTTATTTTCCCATTCAAGAGTTGAATAAACAACCTATGAATGCAAGCAAGCAGAGTTTGGAGAGGCTGGTGCAGAGTCTTATGCTGCATAGATAGGCTGGTGCAGCACATGCCAACTCCTCTCTCAGGTCCTGCATCACTGTTCTCCTTCCAAAAGCAGAAATAACACCTGCAAACAGAATGAGACCAGCAAACACTACAGTCCCCACCTGCACATGAAGGACTGTGAATGAGTTTGGCATCTCCAGGTAGGATCGGAAGAATCACCATTTACCTGTTGAAGCATAGATCAGCTCTGAACAAAGAGATCCTGAGCCTCTCCCATCTGATGGCTTCCAAAGAAAGGCCACTTTAGAAATCTGGAACCTCCTGAATCCTATTTTTTCACAAAGAGGTATTTTTGTACAAGCTGATTTTGAATGGCTGCAAGATTAGCAAACCAGCATTGTCTGTGGAAACCAAGGTAAACTGTCCAGCCCCAGTTACCTTCCTGCATCCTTGGTCACACTGAAGACACTATTGAATCAAACAGACACAAAGCATGAGCTGGAAGCCTCCATACCTCTACCACATGTTCACACAGTGCTCACCAGATGTGCTTACCAAGCATGTCCTCATCTCCTGAATCTTGGGACACAACACCATCTTGGACTTCTCCTTCCCACTCCTGCACTGCTAAGGGCTACCTCAGCCATCCTTGGGGTCTGGCTGTCTGGGGTAGGAATTGCCAAATACAGCCACGAGCCCCAGCCGTGTCCCTGCTGCACATACAGGGCTGGGGATTTTGGTGGCCCTTGATGCAGCCAATACCTGAGCAGACTGCTAATGCCAGAAGCTGCTCATATGACATATCCCTCACGCAGTGACAGGGCCAATCAATACAGTGGCTGCTTGTTAGCAATCCCTGGCAGGGAGTGACAGCTCTCTGAGCACTCTCTGCCAGGCTGGTAGGCAGCCTCTTGTCTGTGGGATGGAGTAGGGACAGAGTGACAACGGGTGGCTCTTCCCCTGCCACTGCCACCCAAACACTCACATAGCAGCTGTGCTGCATGGAACACAGAGTGGTCTGTGGGTAATGGGGATGAGGCACTGGGACCACATCACATGCCATGCACACATGTGCTTTACATCACATGTGTGTAGCTCAGGTTTGTGCTCGAAGACAGCATTGGCTTGCATAGGACCCTCCTCATCTCAAGGCTCCACAGGACATCATGTGGTCCCCAGACACAGCACAGTGAGACAATACACCACCTGAACTGTGCTGGTCCTGTCCTGGGTGCACGGTAGAGGACTCACGGCATGATGCCACCAAGCAAGTCATGTGTGGTGCCAGTGTAAGCAGGAGGCTGAGGTACACCAGGAAACATACTTGGCCCAAGGCTCGCCCTGACAAGGAGAAGCCTGAGAAGAGGCTGCAAATAGTGCCTGAGAGCCCTTCTGTGGCTATTGGCAAAAATAAATTTCACATTGCTTAGTAAAGATCCCCAGGTTTTCCTGTGCTGTAGGAAGGCACAGGTTTGTAAAAGGGAGCTGCAGCTGCAGACCTGCAGCAGCAGAGAGGTGCCAAGTGAAAATACAGTTAGATGGGACATGTAAACTACACCTACATGAAAAGTCGGTACCCTAGAGCAGCCAGAAACAAAATGTGTTATTTTGATTAAATTGCAGAAAATAGTTTCAATGCAACCAGGTTCCCTTGCACAAGCCAAGCCAGAAGACATCTTCATCCAGATTCAGAGGATCCGTGACTGCAGGGAAAGAGCCCTGGAAGATCATGATGCTGGATCTCAGCAGAAGCACAAGCAGGAAGGAGCGAGAGCAACATGTATTGAGTAGATTAACTTTGTGCCAGAGCAGAAAAGCCCCTAAGGCAGCTGCTGTGCCACAGCTGGAGTACGGACCCTGCCCTGAGCAAGGCAGACATTGCTGCCATGCAGTAGGTATCATTTGACCCTCACTAGCTGGGTACTGTGTCTCTCCCCATCATTTCAAAGAGACAAAGAGAGGAGACTGTCTCTTCCTCCTGAAAGATAAATGCCTCCAGATTGTAGCCACTCGACAGGTCCACTGAAATTCATCAGTTCTGACTTGAAATGAAAGCTGTAATAAATCTCCCCATTGAATAGTAGATCAAAGGCAGATCATTAGAGCTCTTGGATTACCCAATGAGTGCACTTCCATCAGCTGCTGTGCTGCTGGGTCCCCTGTGTCCAGAACAACCCCTTTGACAGTGCAGTTTTGATGCTAAAGAAAAGGACAATTTCCCTCAGAGGTCTGGGTAGTGCCCCTCTTCTCTGCCCACCTCTTCCCTGACTGCTCTCAGACAGCATTGTGTGACTCATGGCCACATCTTTGGCAGCCTTGCTGGCACAAGCTGCTGCCCAGTATGGAGTGGGACATTGGTCCACCTCATAGACACAGCAGAAGAACTTGGTGTTGGCCCGACTCAGAGGAAGACCCTCCCCACATCACAAACCTCCTGCATCTTCTTTCCAGGGAAGGAAAGTCCTCCCCAAGCTCTGGGAATTATCCCAGCTCAGATGAGCTCCTTTAATTAAAGGCAGACCTCAAAGCTGCAAGGTAGAGCAATGCAACCCTTCAGTGGGACCTGGTGTCCATGTCACTCCTGGCTCTGGAGGAGTCCTCTATGACAATGTTATGCTGATTTTCCACTCTGTTCTGTGGATCCCTAGCAGGGATCAGGAGCAATCTCTATCTCAGCCTCTCCAAACATATTTGTCAGCAGCACAAACATTGGTTGGCACAATCTTCATGGGCTGCACATCCCCATTTCCAATATCTTTATGGGTTAACCCCTTCTCTCTGCTTGGACCATGAGATCCCAAACTCAGCCAGTCCCTTGGGCTTCCTCCTTCTCTCATTTCAACCTCAGTAGGCATGTCCACACATCCAAGTTGGCATCTGCTTGTGGGTGCAGGGGAAGGTTGTGCAGCAGGAGCATAAGGTAAAGGAGTCTTCAAACTGCAGGTGGTGGCAACCTATCAGTCATACAGATGCTGCTCCACCCTTCCTGGCACCTTGGTCTTTCCGGGGAGGATCTTCTCCCAGCCTAATGTTGATCTGGTGAGACACTCATGCCTGAGCCAGCTGGAGGATGCTGGAGAGTGCATACATCAGGGTCAACCCTGATTCTCTAAATCATTTCATTTCTCTAACAGTTTAAAGCAAGTAGGTTTCTCCAATGCCCTGGCCTGTGGATTGATAGATTTTCACCAGAACAAGCTGGCAAACATCATCTGACATCCCTGGCTCAGCACAGTTGGGACCGAGCACTTTTCTCCAGGTGCAGCAGAGCTGAAACTGGGTTGTGGGCTGCCTGCCCAGCAGTGCCTGGAGAGTTGGAGACAGTACAGGGACCAGGCCTTGCAGAAGCCACACAGAGGGAGCTTTATCTCCGTGCAAAACGTGTCGCACATGACAGAGTGAATTTCATTCCTGGAGAGATTTTTTCCCCCCTGAGACCAGGTTTGCTGAGCTTAGGTCTGAAATGAGGGACCATAATAAGTCCATTAGCTTCAGAGGAGTTATCCTGAGCACACAGTTCGACCTGTGATCCCTCATTTTACAAAGGGCTAAACACAGAGAGGATGTAGCAGTGGAAGTGAGAGATCCTCTGCCGTTTTGCACGGCTGTGATGTGAAAATCAGTGCTGGGGTGAAACCGGGGTTATGTGGGACTTATTTCACTGACTGAAACACGTGGTCCTGGCAATTGAGCTTCTCACACTGTAGCTGCTCTTCTGTAATATAGGATGGGGTATGGCGTGTCTTACACCAAAGGTGTCTGGGGACATGGAGTATGTGTGTTGGGGAGTCCTGCAGTCAGGTGCCCTGTGACACACCCAACCACACAAGGTGTCCTCAACTGCAGATTAGTCCAGAGCATGGGAAGACCTGAGGATGAAGGTATTGATACAGGACATTCTGCACCTTGAGAAGAGACACTTTGGGTGGATCTTTTCTGAGTACCACCCTGGCTGGCTGCAGGGAAATGTCTGCAGCTGAGCAGAAAGCAATAAAAAAGGTTCCAGGGCTGGAGCTCCAATAATGAAGAAGCAAACCTGCAATTTGTAGCTGAGCCCACAATTTTGGAAGCCTATCTCATGGCTTTTGAAGTGCAAACCAGCACTACATCACCCATTGCCCAGCTCACCCCGAGAACAACCCCAGCCCTTTATGTCACTTCCAGTGCAGGAGGTTCCCGGACCCCCAAGCAAAGTCCCCGCCGGACACTCACGCAGACAAAACTGCTGAGCAAGATCAAACGCAAACCATTCCCTGGGCTCCCCCCCGCCTGCTCCAGATGCCCGTTAATCCCTCCGACTGAAAGGGAACCTGAACCCTGTGTGGCTTCGTGCACTGCGAAATGGAGCGGAGCTCCCGATCCCTCTTTGTGGTGGGATAATGGTGCCAGTACCTTCCATCCCTACACTTTCCCACTCCCCGCCGGCACCGACCCGCCGGGAAGATGAGCTACGGAGCTGTCACCGCTCTGAGCTTCATTCCAGCATAAACGAAACTTTTTGTTTAAGGTAGTAGTTTAAAAAAAAAAAAAAGGCAGCATATGTCTTTGATCTTGAATAAAGCTTTTATCACAGCGCCTTCAGTCCCGGTGAGCGAAGGGGATTATCTTTCTCTTGCACAAAAGTTCACCTCCAGGCGCAGGTCACGGGAGGAAGATTTCACTGGAGTGGGAGGCATTTTCTCCAGGGTATTCACCCCAAGTCCGGCAGGCAGACATTCCCAGAGAAAGCTTTTTGTGAGCTAACCTACTGCCTCAAATCCTTTCACATGTAAAGGGAAGAGAAATAAAAACCCTTCAAAAGAAAGAAGCAGGTGCAAACTTATTTAGCAGGACAGAGCTCAGCCCAGCATCCTGCCGGCTATCCTAACTCCCAGTGAACAGCCAGGACTCAGGGAAGTCCTCGAGGATGTGTCCTGGCCCAAACACAGCCTGCATGCAGCCAGAGCAGGGGCTTAGATTTAGCCTTGCGCAGGATCTGGTCTGGATCTGGCTGTGGGTGTGCCCATGATGCTGCTCTGCATAACAAGAAGACCAGATCCATGAGGATCATCCCTTTGCCCACAATAGGTTAATGCAAAAGGTGTTTGCTGCCTGCACTGTGAGCAATGGGTCTCGTTACCTGTGCACTGGGCAGCCTCCCTGCCCTCACCTCCCTTGCCTGTGCATCAGGCAGGCAGCGCCGGATAATGGGATTTACCGCCACTGCCTGGAAACTGCTGCCTGCTCCCAGGATCTGGCAAGAGCTGGGGCCAGAAGGCAGCATCACCAACATGCTGCAACCTGCTCAGGAGGGCAGACAAGTACAGCAAGGCTGCCTGAGGTGCAGCACCCACTCTCTGCAGGCATGGGGAGCCGTGGGGAGTGGGCTACTGTTGGCTGCCTCTGTGGCTGCAGCCAGGACTGAAGGGTGCCAGGGCAGAGGGCCAATATCCCCCTCTCCCAGGACATTAATCTAAGTGACAAATACGCTTTGACATCAATTATGTTGCTTTCTTGTTCAGCCAAGACGTAATTAACTTAGGTGAAGCAATTAGGTAAACTTATCAAGTGAGGTTTGCAGTACCTTAAACAAACAGCTAATTGGGCTGGGAAGGAGTGAAGATAAAAGGGCATGGGGATGACACTCTCAAAGGGGACCTGGGGGTCCTCAGGGGCTAAGGCTGCTGCCAGCATCAGTTCAAGGGGGAAACCCTGCAATGGAAATGTCTGGAGTGAAACATCTGTCCTCCAGTCCATCTCTCTGAAACACTCTGCAGGTCACACATCCTCCTCTTTCCCCTTGCTGACTCTCCTCCTCATCTCAAGACATGGTCAAGAAGAAATTCACTGCCCCAGGGGTCTGATAAGAGCAGAGGTAAGAGATAAAGCGATCGATGTGGCCCCTCACCGTGTATAAGAGACTCAGACAAACAAGTCTCGGAGTGTTTGCTGATAATAGCAGGTGAGGCTGAGGATGGAGATGGATGCTCAGTGATGGATTCCCTGCAGGGACAGCAAAGACACAAGTGACTGTATCTAATTCCCAGCTCCCTCCACTGGAGGAGCAAGAGGAAGGGCTGGGATGGTCTGTTGGGACAGATGGGTAGGTAGCACAGAGGGATGGTAGCAGAGAGAAGCGCTGAGCTAAGGGCCCCCATGGCCCAGAAACGCTCCTGGAAGCCTCTCTGCTGTCAGGACCCATCACTTTATCAGAGACTTAAAACTCTGCAAAAGCTGCCTCAAGAAGAACGACAGAGGGTCAGCACAGCCACACCAGGCACCAGGCTCCTGTCATTTGTGGAAATGGACGGTGTCACCCCATCCAGCACCACCGCCCTGGGCATGGGCACAGCCACATCACGCTGGGGTGCAGGCACTGTTCAAAGACCCTTTAAGATTTTTTTCTTCATGGTGCATCCAGGCCACTGCCCTACCTTTCAAGCCAATTCACTGGTAAATTTCCAGATTTAATTTCCAGATTATAGCAGAATCCATGGCACAAGTTGCTTTTAAAGGTTGCTAAGGTGTCAAATCAAAATGCAATGCTATAAATCATTAATGCACCCCCATGTTGTAATGAAATTGGAATATTTTAATCACTGAATAATGAAGTCAATATTCAGAGAAATCTCAGCTGTCCTTAGAAGACGCACATGACTCTGTGTGCCCAGCTGGAGAGGAAACGTGGCAAGTGGACTGGATTTGCTCAGTGGAGGTGCAGGCAGGAGCACTGCAGGAGCAGTGGGACACAAAGGGATGGGTTTTGCAACCCAGTTTTGTGACCAGCAGTGAGTCAGCAGCATTGGGGTACCTGCTCTGAGCAGCATGATGGACTTTTAAACAAGGACATAAAGTGATAGGACAAGGGGGAATAACTTTAAATGAAAGAGACTAGGTTTAGATCAGGTGTTAGAAAGAAATTCTTCCCTATGATGGTGGGCAGGCCCTGGCACAGGATGCCCAGAGAAGCTGTGGCTGCCCCATCTCTGGAACTGTCCAAGGCCAGGTTGGACAGGGCGTGGAGCAACCTGGTCTGGTGGAAGGTGTCCCAGCCCATGGCAGGGAGTGTGTAGAGATGGGCTTTAAGGTCCCTCCAACACAAACCACTCTGGGATTCTGTGATTGCTAAAAGAAAGAAACTCAAGCTAACCCACTGCATGGCTCCTGGCAGGAATAGCAGTGACCAGAGTGTTTACAGCTTGGATGAGCAATGCGCTTTTCAAGCAAACACTGCCAGGCTGCTAGCCCAGGCACCGTGAGAGGACACTCCCATTGAGGACAGACTGGAGCCAGTGCAGAGTGGGAAAGTCCTGCACCCAAGGCCAGACACCATCCTAGAGCTGGAGAAGCCCTAGAGACAGCAATGTGGAGAGAATCAGAAAGCACAAATCTGGAAGCTGGTGAACAGAAAGGCAAAGTTAAAACAGCTCTTTGACTGTTGGGACGTGTCTGCAGGCAGCAAGAGCTGCCGAGTCTGTGTCACAGATGGAGCATGTGACTTTGGAGCTACAGCACCCATATGGGTGGGAGGAAGGTCGACCTTAACAGGGAAAAGGGGGACATGCATCAAGCACTACTAAACAACACCAGCTTCCTCAAAGAAAGGAAATTCCTGGAAAGACAGCCTCAGGCTGGCAAACAGCCACAGCCAAGCATAGAGTCTGAACACAGAGAGAAGTGCTCATATCTCTGCCTGCCCCCCGTTAGGATGTTCACAGTGATGCACTTCTCAGGTGTGTGGTCCCACCACTTCTGTGACCTACCTTGTGGTGTCTTGCTCTGGGACAACAAGCCTGAGGCCCCAAAATTGCAATGCAGGCAGGATGGGAATCCCATCCAGCTGGATGTCTGCATACTTGTTGAAATTTCACAGTCAGATTAGCATCACTAGGACAAGAGGGAAGTGTGCTCCAGGATGGAGGAACCTGTCATTTGTTATCTCCAGAGCTCATCCAAATCATATTCACAGTAAGACAGAGCTGGTGGGACCTGTGAAAGAGGTAAGAAACTACCATTTTGACATAAAGGTAGAGGCAGTCCTAACAGTGCTCTCATAGGGCTATTGCATTGGGCACAGAGCTGTCAAATGGTCACTTGAACCACAGGAAACCTCCCTGGCTCTGCATGGAGCAGACCAAAGTACCACACACCCAGCTTTCTGGACAAGTGGCATAACTGGCAGTCAGGTATTCCACTCTCAGGAACCGGGCAAAACAAACTGTACACCTTGAGTTGCCCTGCTCCATTCTGTCTAGACACCAGGATTGCACTGGAGCCCAGACCAAAGGAGTTTGGGTTTGGTCCAGTTTTAATCAAGCAGACATATGGAAGCAGCACTCTTGAGTTTAGGGGTTTCTTAGGCTGGAGAGCATGTTGTGATAGGACATGTTGTGTCAGGACAAGGAGGAATGGCCTTAAGCTGAAGGAGGGGTATATTTAGATGGGATATTGGGAAGAAATTCTTCCCTGGGAGGGTGGGAGGCCCTGGCACAGGTTCCCCAGAGAAGTTGTGGCTGCCCCATCCCTGAAAGTGTTCAATCAAGGCCAGGTTGGATGGGCCTTGGAGCAACCTGGGATAGTGGAAGGTGCCCCTGCCCATGGCATGGGGATGGAATGAGATGAGCTTTAAGGTCCCTTCCAACCCAAACAGTTCTATAGTTCTGCGATAGTGCTCTGTACTGGAGAAGGGAAACTCAGTCAAAGCCATGGACTCAATCCTCAGGGGAAAAATGGAAGAGATCTGACAAAAAATTGCAATCACAGAATCGCAGAGTATGTTGAGTTTGGATGGAAATTCTGAAGATCATCATGTTCACCACAACCCACCCCTCAGATACTTGCCGGGCCTTTTTCTCCCAGCATCACTGAGCCCTCAGAGATGTCACACTGGTGTAGCTGGTCAAGCTGCAGGGTGCAACAGCACAGAGGCACAGCAGGACATACAGCTGGTGTCCTCCTGTGGGTGACATCAACATCAACAGCATGCATCAGATATTGCTTCTGGTTTTCCATGTTTGAGGTTGTGATTTCACAGCTGGAGCTTCCTGGAGTTGCTCCCCTGGACATGATGGGCCTGAAGCAAGTCTTGACAACTGATCCTTAAATTCATTCCAGCCCAGACAACACACAATACTATAGGCTTTGCAGCAGTGTAACAGGGGTTTGGCTCTCCAAGAGGATAGCCAAAATACTTACCTAAAATCTGAGGGGATGCAGTGTTCTGAAGGGATTTCTTTTTCCCTCAGGCTGCTGCAGAAGTGTTTGCGTGGGTGGCAGAGGATTTTCACCTTTGGTGTATGAGTCCTGTCACCTCTGAAGACAGAACCCTGAGTGAGCGGGACCAGCATGGCAAATCCCATTTCCTTATCGATTTCCTTGAAGGATGCTCTGGAGGCAGCTGGGTGTATGTATTTGTGTGAGCAAGGGATATTAGAGACTTGTGCAGTGAGATTATAACTGACACCGAAGGTCGTTTTCTCCTAAACCCCTCTTTTAAGGCGTTAACAACTTAAAAAAAAAAAACAGAACTCTTTGTGCTGGAGATGTCTCAGGATTCATCACAGACGAAAGGGTTTTTTGGGGAAAACTGAGCCAAAGTCTCCATGGACATGTTCTGCATTATTTGAGCTTAAAGAAAAAAAAAGCAGTGGGGAGTGGGAGGGCAGGGAACACTCCCTGGTAATACTGTTTGACATAATCCTCTTCTTCCATCATCCTGCCCAGCAACAGCCATTTCATTCTGCTCCTCCTCTGAGACCAGGTGGCCTCATGGGAGCACCTCCCTGCCGTCCCCTTTCCCGTTGGAGCCATACAGAGCAGACCAGGTAGGTGGATCAGGGCACCTATGCATGTGAGAGGCCCTCTTAGACCATCCCTTGGGCAGACAGCTGGAAGGTTTTGGGCCCCCATCATCACATCCAGAGGACAGTGACCAGGCTGGTTCCCTGGCGCTCAGTGCCAACAGGGCCACTGGCGATGCCAGGACAAAACAGGAGGCACATGGTCTCAGCAGACGGTTATTCTGTCCATGCTGCCACATGGTTGGGAGGGGAAACCTCATCCAGTCTGTCCAGCCCATGCAGTACTGAGTATACAGAGCATGAAGGAAAACTTGCCAAGTGAAGGCAAGGGAGGGACATGGCATGGCAGGCAGGACCAAGAGAAGACAGAGTAGACCACCGATGAGCAGAGACCTGCCCCAAATGCAGGAGAGCAGAGGATGGGAACGGCTCCCCACAGTGCAGGGAGGGAGGCTGCCTCCAGCCCTCATCACTGCCCCTGAATCAAATATCTTCTGCAGGGGGAACTGCCAAACCCTTATTTCGGTCTCAAGCACCAGCAGCGTGCTTTTCCCCAAAGGCATTACTGTCAGTGCAGGGTTTAGAGAGGGCTGAGGGCCAAGGCAGCAGAGGTGCTCTGGGGGTCAGGGATTACTGGAGATGACAATGTCCAAGGCCTCAGGGTCCAACCAGTGTTCTTCATGGGAGTCCATCAGTATCTTGGGGTTCTGTTCATCCCTCTAAGCTGCAGCCCATTGATTCTAGCTGCTCTGGGATTCTTTTTGCTTCCCATCATGGCAGACAGCAGTTTCCATGTTTAAACCAAAACCAGTTAGTCCCCACCCCTCAAATTACAGGTCTGAGTAATCCCCCCAGCCTGGTGGAAAGGGATTGTTCTCAACAGGAGACCTCTCTCTGTGAGCACCTGGTCTGAGCATAGCCCCAGAAATGAGCTTGTGACACAGAAAAAGGAAATTGTGTTAGATCTTTTTGGCAAGATGAGCTGCTTGCTCCCTGAGGGGAAAGGGGAGCACTGGATCCCTGCTGGGGCTGCAGACTTTTGGGAAGGGGAAAGTAGCAGCCAGGCAGGCTCAGAGACAGGGGCACAGCGTGCTGGGCTTGCCCAGGGCTGTGTCCCATGTCCCTGCATAGAGCTGCAGCTGACACAGGGAGGAGTGCAGGGACCCTGATCAGCCCATTGCTTCCCAGAGGCACTCTGAGATGCTCAAAATAATCTCTGGAGCATCTGCAACTCTCTGCCAAGTGCTGAATCATCCTCCTGCAATGTTCACATTAGGAATGCAGGAGTGGTAGAGTCTTTTGCAAAAAGAGCCAGGCAGATGGGGGGCAGGTACTGACACACGAGCAACGAGGAGTAGCAGCAGGAATGTGCTCTCTGTGCTACCTGCTCTGCTGGCCCTCAGGTGTGCCAGTGCTTGGCTGTCATCTGTACCCATCCCACAGGGACACAGGCAGAGAGGTTGGACACATGACAGGGCTGAGGATTTGATTTTTTCATCACAAAATAAGTCACTGTGAATCCCCAAAGCAAGTCTGACCTGTTCTCACCCTCCCCTGGAGCTGTAAGGAGACCCAATCTCACCTGTGCAAAGCTCCTGGGATCCTAAATCCAATCATCCACCATGGAGTCCCTTCAGTTGCAGCAGCTTCTGGAC
Source organism: Myrmophylax atrothorax (assembly GCA_026770055.1). Taxonomy (NCBI): domain Eukaryota; kingdom Metazoa; phylum Chordata; class Aves; order Passeriformes; family Thamnophilidae; genus Myrmophylax; species Myrmophylax atrothorax. Next base: position 1,550,980 of record JAOXXN010000259.1, read on the forward strand.
AGCTGTACCACCAGCAATCTGAACCAGTCCATTGGGGGAACAGCAACGCCTCACCTTTAAACCAGAAAAGCCCTCAGAACCATAGAGAAATGGAAGACTAAAAGGGGTTTGTTTATGTACTTAGACTCTCAATAAAACTTTGACAGAATCCTACACTGGAGGATTTAAAATCTTACAACATACCCTGGTTATGCACAAGGACACCAAAACTCGTGTATGTTTAATAGATCTACTGAGATGTGGCTGATAGCAAAGGATTATCTGGGTTAGCTGATGTGAGAGGCTGGAGGGAGCTGCAGAGGGACTTCACTGCTCACAGAGACCGGCTGCTGATAAATGGGAGATCACACACACCATAGAGATCATCTGACCTGCTCCTGCGTATCATCAAACTCACTATTATCTATAACCCTGCTGGAGAAGGCCCCATGTGTCACCGGACAGCTCAATAACAACAGCTTTAAATACTTAAGAAACAAAAGAAACAACTTCAAGTCTGGAGTGTAACATGCTAAACCAGTGTGATGTTATAGCATTAAGTATCAATTGGTTGGGCAGCTCTGCTCTCAACAGTGTCTCACGAGAGCCTCTCAGCTGAAAAAAATAAAAACACAAGTTGGATAAAGGGAATAACCCCCATGTTTGTGGGGTTCTTCCAGCCATTCCACCCATCTTCCACCCAGCACAGAACCCTCATTGTGATTCCTGTGGAAGGTCAGAATTGGAATTATTTACCTGCAATTGGAGACTTTACAGATGTGCCACCTCCACAGGATGAGCTTTGGGGAAGAAATTCTGGGTGATGGCAGAGGAGGAGAAGGTGAGTGGAGGGCTGGGGTGATGCTGCAGGGAGACCTAGTTCAGCTGAAGGACAGCAAAGTGGAGGGATGAGGGTGGCTGGTGAGGACTGGAAGTCAACTCCTCCCTTCCAAAGTGCTGGCCAAGAAGACCAAGGCCATGGAGTAGGTGACATATGGCCTTGGCCTTCTTGGGCAGAGAAAGCCAGATTCAAATGTTAGGGAAAGCCATCATCACACCCATAAGCAGGTTCAGCATAGGTGGAGGGGCATGGATTATCTCCCCAGGCAGCCTGAAACCTGAGGCAGAGCTCTGCTCACCATATGTCAGCCAAGAGGAGGAGAGCAAACTCCACCTTCAGCAGGAAGCCTCCAGTGGTGGGAAGACCTGTGGGCTGAGACGATTTTGCACAGCCTCAAGATAGATCTAATCTATTAGGACAGACCCATTCGTTGGCAGCTCTTCTGTGCTCCAAGCAAGGATGTGCACACCAGACGCATCCCAGCCAGCTCTTCCCATCTGCAGGAGACTGGGGCTAGCAGGAGAAGGTCTGGGAAGCACAGAGAACACAAGCAGCCAGCCTGCCCAGATGAGGCTTCCCATATGCTGCAGGGCTCTAAGCATTCCTGATCCACGGGATGAAGGAATATTGGCCAACAAACCTGACCTTGAGCTCCCTGGGAGCAAGACAGGGACTGACTGCTTGTGTTAGGAGTGGAAAGGTCACTGTCTGGACTGCCCAAAATGCTGGGCATCTCCAGAGTGTTCAAAGGAAGTAAGGCCATTTGTGCTCAGTAAAAACAGGCCTTAACTACCATAGATGCCCTTCAGCACTTTCCAGAGTGCAGAGGTGGCAGTGAACACCATCCCCAGGCACAGGGGACGAACCTGCCACCAGTCACTCCTCAGCCACACTGCGCAATGTGAGCTCCTTTGCTCTCATGCTCTAAGGCACATTTCCCACCTCTTGACTTGTGCTGGTAGTTGTTTCCTGCACAGCCTTCAGTTTGTCATTTACTTGTCACACACTGCTGTGGGTAAGCAGCTGTAGGCAATAACATCTCATTGCAGCAGTGCTCGAAGCAGGGACAACAGGAAACGCCTCCTAACTTCTGCCAAAAGCAGCTCCTAAAGCCCCCAAACACCACTCAGGGCTCCACATACCTCCAGTTCTGACCAGCAGCCCTCAGAATGCTGTCAGACATCCTGGCCAGTCCCCTCTTGCCCCCATGCAGCCAGTGTGGCCTTTTCCCAGACACACAGCCTGACATTTAGCAACGCTGAGTTGCATACAGCTCGACTGCACCTGCCTGCTGGGCAGTTCAGATCCCCACTGCTCCATACTGCTCCTCCAGCCTGTCTCATCAGCAAGGGCTTTCTGTTTCCTTGTAGGTCACAGAAACAAGTGGCATGGTCTGACCCACAGGTGCTTTCCAGCCCCACTCCCATTGCAGATGAAAACTCTATACCACAACTTACACAGCATCTGGGTAGATTTCCTGCTTTTAGTGATCATAAAGGGTGCAGGGAAGGCAAAGTGAGAGCTTCTGCTTGTGTAGAAAGCTGGCTGGAGACCCAATAAAAGGAATTACTGCATTAACACAGGAAACCGGGAATTGTAGAGATTACTACAAGGAGTCCCTATGCAGCTGACATTGCTGGGGCTCAGGCACATGAACTGATGCTAGGGAGGCAGCCAGGCCCCCTATCAGCCAGCCTGCTCCTCCCAGGACAGAAGGTTACAAAGCCTAGGTCCTGGGGAAATGTGTCAGCTCTCACCATCAGCAGTAAACCAGCAAAAAGTGGGAGAACTCCTCCGGCTGCTGAAGTGTCTCATGTCTGTGCTGTGAAAGGGCACTTGAGTTTGCTGAGCTGGACGGAAACTGTTGGAGGCATCACTTCCATTTTCCAGTGCCTGACTGGGACATGCTGGCAGCCTGCCAGACCAATAATAAAATTTGCCAAGACATGAGCATCAGCTGGGGCTGCCATGGCTTGCCCAAAACACACAGAGGATTTTCAGACCACTGACACTCCTCCTCCTCTTTCTCTGCCCACAAAAGGCTTCAAGGAAGGTCGAAACTCCCTCCTTGCTCCTGCCACCTCCTTCCCTCACTCCTGAGTGAGCAGCAGCATCTTTGCACCTAATTACAAACAGGCTGGATTTAAAAATAATAAGAAAGTCAACCCAAAAATAATGCCTAGAGTACTGAATTCGCATGCACTGTGTTAATATAGTGTGATGTTTTGGTTATTACTGAGCAGGGCTGATTCCTGCCCAGGCTTGACTTCTCCTTGGGAACCAATTCAGGTGAGTGAGGGGCAGGACAGGGTCGGTAGCAGGTGCTAGAGAGGGTTTTAAAAACAGCTCCAGGGAGCGTGGTGCAGCAGTTTGCACAGGCAGGACAAGCAGGCAGGACACAGCCATCTCTCAGGTGAGATTTGAGGGTTTTTTCCCCTGCAACTCAACTAAAGCCAGTAATGGTTTCCAAAAAAATGAAAGCCGTTGCTGCTATTCTCCGTAGGAGTGTGTTAACACAGACAGAACCCTCCAAGAAGGAGACAGCTGTTCAGGTCTGTGGCTGCGCAGAATGTTTGAGCCTCGCATTAGGACCAGAGGACTGTGCAAGAGGCACCTGTGTCCGATGTGAGCAGGTGAATGATTAGTTGTGCCTGGTGGCAGAGCTCAAGGAGGAGGTAGAGAGGCTAAGAAGCATTAGGGAAAGTTAAAGGGAAACTGACTGGTAGAGTCGCACCCTTCCAACCCCTAAGGAAGTCCAGCACGAGATGGTGAAGCCCTGCCCCTCCTGCCACCAGGCACATGGAGCAACTCGAGTGGATGAGGGGGAATAGAAATAGGACCCTGATCAGAGAGCTAAAAGAACCCCCTCTCGACCCCCATCACCTCCCTGGATGCCCTTAAAGAACAGATATGAGGCCCCAAAGTCAGAAAGTCAAGTAGAGGACAGTAAAGAGGAAGATCTGTGTGAAGGCTCTCCTGGTTGCACCTTGTCTACCAGCGGGATTGCAACTACAGCCATAAGAAAAAAAAAGAAGGGTAGTTGTAGTCGGTGACACCCTTTTGAGGGGAACGGAGGGCCCTATATGTTGACCAGACCCATCCCACAGGGAGCTTTGCTGCCTTCTCGGGGCCACAGTGAGGGATATTGGTAGGAGACTTCCTGAGCTAATTCAGCCCTCAGATTATTATCAACTATTGGTATCCAGGCTGGCAGTGATGACCTTAATGGAAGGAGTACCGTGGTAATTAAAAAGGATTTCAAGGCACTGGGTCAATCAGTTCATGGGACAGGAGGACAGGCGGTATTTGTCTCAGTTCCTGTGCTAGCTGGGATGAATGAGATGAATGAGGAGTAGGAAAGCCCATCTTATCAATAGGTGGCTCAAGAATTGGTGCCACCGTCGAAATTTTGGGGGTTTTGACCATGGGACAAACTCCATGGTACCCAGTCTCCTCAAATCAGACAGGCTTCATCTGTCTAGGAAGGGCAAAAGGACTGTAGCCCATAAATTGGGAGAGCTGATCAGGAGGGTTTTAAACTAGATTTGAAGGGGAGGGGATTGAAACTGGGCTCTCCAGAGATAAGCCTAAGGGTGGAACGCCCGAGTTAAGAGTGAAATCAGCAGCCCACCTGAAGTGCATGTACACTAATGCACACAGTTTGGGCAACAAAGAGGAGCTGGAAGCCATCGTGCAGCAGGAAAGCTATGACATAGTCACCATCACAAAAGCATCTGGCAGCTGCAATAGAACACAGTGAAGGGCAGGGTGGTACCATGCTCCAGCCTGACCTGACAATAGCTTCTCTTCTTCCTTAGAGGATGGTACCAAGGTCAAGGAGGTCACAGGACCCAAGACCCAGTGGGTTACCCAGCACCTAGGAGAAGACTTGAAAAAGTCTTTTTTTCAAGCCCAAGGAGTTTTTCTTCCAGTGAATTTCTCTGCAGCTACATCTTTCCTTCTCCTGGTTTTATTTTTACAGAGAAAAAAAGAACATGCAGCACAACAAGGAATCACCAATGATCAGCATCTTCAGCGTGGTGCACAGCAGGCCAGGATGTGTCCTGAGAAATGCATCTCCCTCCCGGGTAGGACAGAGGTGTTGCTAATGCTGCAATTTGCTCTGCTGTGCATATCTCATCTATCAAAGGAACTGGAATAGGGGGATGTGAGTTATTATACGGAAGATACCTGATGGGCTCTGTCAAGCTACAGAGCTCCCACTAGGTGTGTGGTGCTGGCAGGACTCTGCTGAGGATACATCCACACAGGATCTTGCTCGGCAGAAAGGCAGGAGAGATGGCCCTAGACAAAAGAGGTGAGCCTGAACCACCCCTGAAGTGATATCTCACCATCCCCCTCCATCTGTGACAACAATCAGGTATCAAAGGGATCATGGCCAACAGGGCCCCATATGTGTGCTCTGCCCTGGCTGAGCTGCCTCTGACCTGTGAGAGGGATAGAAAACAGGCAAACTTCTCCACAAGCCCTGATAAACCTTTACTGCTCCTCCACTATTCTTTAGGAACAAAGGGAGATCAGCTTCACCTTAGCTCTCCCTGCAGATATTGGCTCACACATAAAGGCCTGGACATCTGCATCATATGGGCAGTCCATTCCCCACTCCAGAGCAACCCCACACCCTGTGCACAACTCCCAGCTCCCATGGAGTCAGAAAAGGGGGAACAGCTTCCAACTCCACCAGCCTGTGGGAGAAAATCCACTACTTTCCTCCCAACACATTTGCCCTGAAACCATCTAGACATAGTTGCTTGTTCTGTCATTATCCCCATGCTCATCCCAAGAGCCATACACAGAGTCCAGGCAGGTATGAGAAGGGCTCCAGCGCTAGTTTCCCCTCTGGCCCCTCTCCTCCTGGCTTTTTCACCTCTTCACTTCAATAACAAGTGCATTTTACCCTCTCCAAAGGTGGCCAAGATCCAGCTTCAGGCTCTTTAAGCAGTGATATCCAGGGTTTGGAGGTGACCTGTTCAGAGCTTTGAGTTCTCCTTCAGCTTGAAAGTGGCTCAAGATCTCTCCACGGCTGGCAGCCCAGGAGTCGGGGAAGGCTCAGAGGAGCTTCCACAAAGGTGCAGTCACCTGGCCACTTAGCACTAATCCTCAAGGCCTCGAGCTCCACCTCCTGGTCATTCCCGGATTCAGTGGCAACTTAACCATATGATTCGTCCATGTCACCATCCCTGAAAATCTTGCGGGGACAAATTATATGTGGGAGCCCTTCAAGACACATGCAACACTTCAGCAGGGTCATGTGCTTGCTGCCACACACAAAATGCAATGAGCTCCCCCAAGCCCCTCTCCTGGGAACTCTGCTGCTCTCTTCCTCCTTCCAAGTTATAGTGGGAACAAACTCTCACTGGCACAGCCACCTTGGCACACTCCTGTGCCACCATCTCTGCGTGGTGGCAGTGAGCAGCCAGCACAAGAGTCTGGAAAGCTCCAATCTGTTGACCTCCCGTACTCCTGTGGCTCTGGGCAGCAGGACACAATGGGCACTTCCCAGGCTGTGAGATCCGGCAGGGTCACCGCTCCCTGTGTAAACATTGCAGTGGCAGACTTCAACCTTCTGGTACGAGGGAAAGGAAGATAAATGCTACCAGTCCCCTCAGAGCCACAGGAAACCCGCATCTATCTAATAGCACTTCATAATGGATTCAGCAAACCATTAATTATCAGATTATATTTTAGGAAGCTGCAGATAAAAAAGCTTTATGAAATTTAGCCTTAAAGGGACCAGTGTGCTGCAATAAAGCTGTTGCATCATGTTGGTGAAAGAGAAGCAAACTTTACTGTGGGTACCTCAATGCATTTTACAAGGCAGTGCCCCATGTGCCAGGGTAATGTCCATGTGCAGTCACAGCAGCTATCCCACACTCGAACACCTTCATTAATGCCAAGCCACTGATACCAGGAATGAGGGACCCTGGCATGCAGGCACATCTCCTTCCCCTTTTTCAGCATGTTCCTGGTGAATAAAGAGCGTGGTGGGAGATCTCAGGGCTGTTTGCAGAGGATGCCCAGACCTACCTGGGACCCTCCTTCCTAACAGACAGCCATAGCAAACATATGGATGGGATCAGACCTGTGCTGCATAAAGTGGCACCTAAATAGCACTGAAGCAATTTAGCCCAATTCCCAGGAAGTCCCTGCTGGAGAAGAGAGACCCAAAGGTCAGCACTATGCTGGAGGAGGTCTCTAGCCACACAACAGTACAGGTGAGAGCAGAAGACACAAAGCAGCCCTTCCATATCCTGCAGAGAAGATACCTGTGAGTACATCACTGATTCAGCCACAAAAATCTCCATCCTAAATTCTCGGGATGGCTTGTTTTGGTTTCCCATATCCATACTCCCCAGCTTTGTCCTGCACTAGTTCCATCCCCTTTGTTCACAGCAGCAGAGGATCATACCCAATTCCCATCTTTTCCTCTGCTTTATTTCTCATGCATTGGGAGAGACAAGTGGCCCAGCTCACCTGAGCTGGCAGCTGCTGACTGCAGGGAGACTTCCCAGGCAATGAATGTCTACAAACCTCTCCTATCCCTGGTCATGCTGTGCCTGCTGTCTGCCTGGGCCTGCTTTCCCAAATAAACCCCAAAGCTCCCAGCTGGAACAGCACATTGAGCCCCTGAACAAGTCTAGTGGACAGCAGGTGCCAGTCACAGGCACCTCCACTGCCTCTCAGTTGGTTTCTTCACAAATCAGTTACTTAGTCATCAAACAAGTACTCCATAGTCACTGCCACCAGCTCAGAACCACTTTGGCTCATAGGGAATTCAGGCAACATTACAAAGACTTGGGAGGCAGTGAGTGGGGCGTCATCAGAAGAGATGATGTGCTCTGCTGCTCCTTGCTCTGATGTCTGAATCACCTGTGTAGAAGGAAGATGGTGTAAGAGTCAGACACGTACAGCACCACTTTTCCAGTATCCCTTTGCTGCCCACATCTTCCCCAGCCTCAGCTCAGGTAGTAACACTCAGCATCACGCCACAGGTATGCAATTACAAAAGGCTTGAGACTAATGGGAAATGCTAAACCACACACGCCAGTGATGCAAGAGAGGACAGGAGAGTAATTTAAATATTTCTCTCCACAAAATTGCTATAATTTAGCTCCACAAGCAGTTTTAGACAGTAAACACTCTGTGATTATCCACTGGAGGAATGCCATCCCAGGGAATCTTGCACACTGGGCTCTCTCATCCAAGAAACTGTTCCACACTGAGGGCTGAGATTCTGAAGAGGAAAAGACTGGGTTCAAACCTAGCACCGAACCTCCAACAAAACAGCTGTAGTCTCATGGAATGTCATCAGAGTGTTAACAACCTCTGAGTAGCCAGGCACCTCTGCATACACTGCCAATCCTCCTCCTCAGTTCCTGACAGCCACAACTGAGCTGCTTCCCCTCCACAAAACACTTGTCATGCCAGCACACAAATCCCAGAGCACTGTGGACTGGGGGTTTGCATCATGGAACCCTTTAAGAATGGGGATTCAGGGAGCAGAAGAGGTGACAGGACCCACAGCACTGAAGGAGCCTAAACAGCAGCCTAAATAGTAGGACAGTTGAACAACCTCAGGGGCTGTGACACAGAGCAGTCTTTACCTGCACAATCTGGGCCATGGTGGCTTAGGAGAAGACCACCTTGGGATGCCCAGTGCTGAAGTACCCCTTCAGCTCATCCTGGGAGAGAAAGAGCTCCTCACAGAACTCACAGGTGAAAGTGCTCTGTCTGCATGAAGCACTGACTGGTGACATGGCTCTGCAGGGCCCCTGGGGAGTGGAAGGATGTTGACCCATACAAGCACCAGAACAGCTGTGAGCCTGGGGGGTAAGCACTGCCCTGAGCCTGGCCTGGGATGGCCAGGGCCAGCTGAAGGGAACAGGGAGCTGCAACAGCCATGACACGCAGGGCTGAAACCCACCAGGGACTGGCATGAGCCAGTGTCCCCTCTCCTGGCTGTTCCACTGGTTGTCAGGATGTTTTGACTCTCTGCATTACTGGCATTCAAAAGCCAGGCTGGTGCACCTGCAGCCGCAGCTGCAACTGCTCACAGGAATCCCTTCTCATTGTTCCCTCACACCATCCAGCATTTCTCCTTGCTGGCCTGGCTTGCACCACCTGCTCCTGCTATTGCAAACTCATTACCCACCTCAGGAGCTCTCTCCCTTAAGACAGAATTTTGTCTGGGTCTTCTCTTCCTCACTCCTCAGGCTGCTGTCAGCTGTCCCCTCCGAAGTCTCCAGATCTTTGTTCTCTCCTGGTATCCTGCAAAGCACCACCTTTCGTAGTAGCCTGGTCTGCCAATTCACTCTACTTTCACAACTTGCAAACTTGTCAAAGTGTGGAACTGGATGATTTTTAAAGTTCCTTCCAACCCAAACCATTCTATGACTCAGGGGGTCCTTGATGTGATGTCCCCAAGGCCAGGTGCCTCTCTGATGTTTTTGGTGCTGAACTCCCTTTTTCTCCAGTCTCTCATTAGCTCTGCCTCCAGACCTCAGTGCTTGGGTTCAGTCTAATGTCTCCTCAGCTCTTTTCTCTATGGTAACAAGCAAACCCAGAACTGTCCATGATTCCAGTGGGTCCAAAAGCTTAACAAACATGTCCCAGCCTCACCAATACCAGTGTTTTTCCAGTTCATCCATATTTTCTGTTCCCTCACACTCTGTTTCCTTATCTTGTCCCTCGTCACTCTCCTACTTATGCCCCAGACATCACTGAGAGGAGCCGTTACCACTCACAGGGTCATAGGAACAGCAGCAAAGGTGGCAGACTGAGCGCTTGCACTTCATGCATACCTGAAGTAGAGCCAGTGTGGGGAACAGCTCCTTGCATGACTCACGCTCATGGAAATTCACATCTGCAAATGAAGCCAAGAATAGAAAAATCTACCATCAGGGTCTTCTACACGAGACCTTCCAAACCAAAGCTCTGTAATATTTTAGCACCATCACACATGCACACAGGAATGAGGAGCATCCTTGGCGATAAGGCCAGGAGCTAGTGAACTGCAGGATGCTGAGATGAGACTTGACAGAAGAGACTGCAACAGGACACAAGAATCTACAGTGATTTGCAGGTAATTGGGATGTGCAGCCTTGTTCTGTCAGAGTTAGTACTGCATCAGTCTCTTCTCCCTGGTAGCAGGTGACAGGACAAGAGGAAACGGGCTCAGGTTGCACCAGGGGAGGATTAGATTGGATATTCAGGAAAATTTCTTCATGGAAAGCACGGTCTGGCAGTGGAACAGGCTGCCCAGGGCAGTGGTGAGTCACCACCCCTGGAAGTGGATTTGGCACCTGGGGACATGGTTTGGCAGTGAACATGGCAGTGCTGGGTTAATGGTTGGACTTGATCTGAGTTTAGGCTTTTCCAACCTAAATGATTCCATGATTCTCTCTCTCTCAGCAATTACCATGTCACTAATGACGGGTCACTAGCCTTGTGCTCTGTCTTGATGTGCTTTCAGAGAGGTGGGTCTGGTTGTGATACCATAACCCTGAAAACTGCTGCAATGGCAAGGATAAAATCATGCTAACAATCCAAAGCTGTTGGCTTTCAACTGAAAGAGTAGGTTGAGATACAATATTGGGAAGAAATTCTTTCCTGTGAGGGTGGGGAGGCCCTGGTACAGGGTGCCCAGAGAAGCTGTGGCTGCCCCATCCCTGGAAGTGTCCAAGGCCAGGTTGGACAGGGCTTGGAGCAACCTGATCTAGCAGAAGGTGTCCCTGCCCATAGCAGGGGGTGGAACAAGATGAGTTTTAAAGGTCCCTTCCAACACAAACCTTCTCATGATTCTGTGCCAGGAGCACCATAACAGCAAGAAACCATTTAGAAAGCAACAGGAACGGGGGAGTTATGCTCAGCAGATACAAGACCTGCTCCTCCTCCCACATCCTAACACCTCCCTCTGTTTCTCTGTTGTCCCTGAGGAGCTGGACATGGCTGAATCCCTGATCCTTCAGGCCTCCTTTTGGTGTGAATTCTTGTTCCCTTGTAGCAATGGGCTTTCACACACATTCCCTCCAAGGCATGCCACTTGCAACATGACTACTTGTGTTCCTACACCTCCTGGCAGCCAGAAGATTGAGATACACAAGATTCCTGAGGGTCTAGATAGGTAGACATGTAGTCCTTTGCAGTCACAGCCCACCTCTCTCCAGGGACCTGCCTTTTCCTGACAGACTCTGCCTCCTTTGCCCAATTTTTCCCTCTGCCTACGCCAAACTGGTACACATGGCCTGGAGAGACACCTTGGTGCAGGACCGGGCATCAGCAACCTTGGCATAAGAGACCAACTCCTGGCTGCACCAGCTCACCTGGTAAGCCTTGTCAAAAATTCCACAGGTAAAGGGCTTTCCCCAGGTGTGGGTCACCCAGTGGTGCTCCAGGAGCAATGGGGTACTGAAGATTTTGGAGCAGGAAGGGCAGGGGTTGTATTCCCAGGAAGGGGCTTCATAGACATGCTTGTGCTGTTCCTGCAGGGTGGCAAAGCTCATCCGGCACTTCTTGCAGTTGTAGAGATCTTCAATATCTGCCACCCAGAAACACAGCACAAACCACAGAGGGCAAAGCAATCAAGGGAAAAGAAGAATTAAGAGAAAGTCAAAACCAAAGGAAGGAAATGTTTGTTACTTTCCAGGTGCAAATAGAACTGGAGTTTGGGATTTACATATAGGTGTTGCTGTTCCTGCTCACCAACAGCTTTACATGGTGGGCTTCTAGCAGCCTGTTTGCTGGAAGCCACGTCTGCCATTAGTTTTGGGATAATCCTACTCATAGCATCAAACCACTAAAGTCTCATTTTTCTTGAGAGGGAAAAATCCCACCATGAGACCCCCAGCCAGCCCACAGACACCAGTAACACACTGCCATGGGGCTGCCATGACACGATGGCAGGTGTGCCCCGCAAGGCTGGGTTGCCCACACTGGGGAGGCAGATGGCCATACTCACTGTGGAAGGTCCAGAGGTGGACAGCCCATTGGCCTGGCAAGAGCCTTTCCCACACTCTTGGCAGACATAGGGATTGTCTCCTGCGGGAGTGCGGACGTGGTGGGACAGCGCAACAGACTGCGCGAACACAGCGCCGCAGTACTGGCAGCTGTACATCTTCCCTGCAGGGACACCCCAGGGAGGCCCTGCACCCAACAGCACAGCAGCTCTGTCTGGATTACACCTGATTTCAGAGGGAGAGGGAAGAGACTGTGAAGTGAACAGGCTTTCCTGAGGTAGCCAGAGCATCTCAGCACAAGATCCAAAATGTCCTGGAGGTGCTGGAAAAAATCACGCCTGCACAAAGAGGATTAAATTACTACAGACCTCAGGTATCCAGAGGTACTACACACTTTCAGGGGTACTGCACAGGGGTGTGTCTAATGTTCAAAATGAATTGCCCAACTACATCACACTTGTAGAACACAACCAATCATATCTATTATAACCCCAGCAATGCATCCGCTGTGCCCATGAGCTGGAAGATGCCTGCCTCAGTC
>JAOXXN010000259.1:1564640-1578426 GCA_026770055.1 Myrmophylax atrothorax
CAGTTCATGGGAAATGGATAGAGGGTGTAGAATACATAGCTTTGGTCACACCCACACAATGATAAAGTGGTCCCACCTGCTGAACTAGGACACTCAGAAAAAACAGAGATTTACAAAGAAGCTTCACAAAACATAATTCATGAGTTATCCAGCAAAGGAAATCAAACTTGGTTCATGCACAGCTCAGACCAGGCACGGAAAGAACCAGTTGCCTACAAAAAAGGCTGCTACATGAGAAACTTACGCTTGTCTTGTTGAATAAATGTGTCACTAATGAGGCAGTTACTGTGAGAAGAAAAAGGAAAGACTCAAATTTACGAACGCTTGGAGAATGAGATCCCATCCCTGCCAGCCCAGAGCTCCAGTGCAATACTGCCTGAATCACGTAAGATGAAACCTTCAGAGTGGCTGGTAATTCCATGTTCTTTTTCCCAATCCCTGAGATCCAAGAGATCCCACCTACACAAATGCTATGGGCCTGCCATTTTCATCAATTTTTCTGCAATAATTAGACACTTTTCTACTTGTCTGAGGGGAAAGGGTGAAATTAAACAAACAAACCAAGCCTGAAGACCAGGTAAGCCCCTATGATCAATCTACACTTGACAACTTCTGCCTTGTTTTCCTGTGACACAGCAGGACAGAGCTCTGCCCCCATTCTTACCAGAATGCTCCCCAAATACATCCATTATTTGATGGGAAACTGTGGGCTGAAACAAGAGAATGAAGGGATCCCATAGAGAGGAGGAGCATTTGGTATTCAGAGCAGGGTTTGGAGGCTCTGCAGCAAACGAAGCACACAGTGACTGACAAGGATTAAAAGAAACATGGAATAACACTGCTCCTCCACCAAAGGAGGCAGGAGCCCTGCAGCATGTGATGATGCAATTATAGGCTGTATCCTGTGCCCAAGAAGCAGAATTATGATGGCAGAATGATTTTGTTATTACTGGGGGGTTGTGTGTGGTTTTTTTCAATGGGAAAGGAAATAAAACATGGCTGAATTTTAATTGCCTAGTTCCATGAAGACAAAAAGAAGAGTGTGGGCAAAAGGTGCAGTCTTTAAAAGAAAGGCCACACTGCAACATGGACAGGCATATATGAAAATCCTAATTTTCTCATTGCTCATGAAGCTTCCAGGGCTTGGAGCTCAGCTCCAGGCCCCCTGCATGGGTCTCCGCTGGCAGCTACAGTGTCCCCAGCCAAGTCTTTTGCTGCACTCACACTTGGTTGTTTCCTCTCACATCCCCATTCCAGGCTCAGCTATGGGCTTTCGGAGGGGAAAACTCATCAGCCCCCAGTCACACCCCAGGACAGGGAAAGTGCCTCTGCTGGCAGCACCTCTTTGGGCCTCCTGCTCCAGTCTGTGGCCATGCTCAGGCATGGTCCACGCTGGACCCACTGAGGGACGAGGAGCAAGTGATACCTTAATTGAGGGGCTTATGAGCTGGGCAGAGGTTCTTAGCCCACCTGTTGTGGCTCTGGTCAGGCTCACTCAGACAGAAAGCAGAGATCATTCATGCCACTGAGCACAGCTCACTATAATCCTGCATCAGAGAAACTAACTGATGTGACAAACTAAGACAGGAGGTCTCAAGCTGTGTCCTGATCGCAGCATGTGAGGGCACCCTGTAAGTCCCAGCTGCACAGGGCACAGCCAGCTCCCCCCAGGCACAAAGGAAAGCAGGTTATACACAGCGTTTTGTCCTTTACGGCTTCTGCAAATCAGCACACAGAGCGCAGCTGCTTATAGGAAAGGAAAGCAACAGTCCTCCCAAACCAACTGCTGCCTTCAACACATAAAAAGCAAAACCAAGTTAGTTAGTGGATGTGTTACTCTTACAGACAATTGTATGGTAAGAGTCACAAAAAAGAGTTAAAGTTGAGAGTCAGCTGAAAGGGAAGCTAATGACCAGGAACTGGCAAGCAGGTAGCAGAGTGGTTCTGTTCAAACTCCCCTACAAAGCCTTCTCTGTTTTCCCAAAAAGGCATTTTCAGGGCTACAAGGCACCTCCTCTGCCCCAGGCTCCACTTGCAGAGGCAATCTGACACTACTCCTGGTCTTGAGGTTGCTTTCACTGCTCAGTTTTCACTATTCCCACAGTCCAGTACAGAAGGACCTGAGACCACACACATGTGCAGTCCATGCAGTGCAGAAGGCAGGTGAAACTGCCAGGTGAGGCAAACCACTATACGATGCTGCCTTGCATCCCACCAACATCCTACCTTGCCCCCAGTTTGCCTCATTTCAGAGTTTTTTACCCACTTCACAGCCATCAGGAATCCCTCTTCTGCTGTCTCCAAGATCTCAGTGATGGGGCTCAGCTGTGTCACTCTGGATCAGCTCCTCCCTGCAGCCCAGCAAGTGAACGGTCAGCATCTCTTCCTCGGCTGTGTTCTCTGGGGGGGAAAAGGATTCAGAAACACAAGAGAAGAAACAAGTCAGTCTGAAGGAACTGACAGGCTGCTGAAGCAAGGGAGACTCTGTGAAAGATCTAAGTGAATAGCAAAGCTTATCCCAAGCACAAGCAGCAGAGGAAAATTACTTTGCTATTCTCTTTAAACTCTATGAAAGGAAAATGTCTGATTTATCTAACAGAGCACAAAGCCATAAAGCAAGCTGGAGGTTAACACCAGGTTTGCAAGGCCACTGCTTTGTGTCAGACTGAGTAAGAAAGAAGCCTTCAGTCCCAAGGCTCAGCTGTGCTCTGACCCATGCTGGCTGCCAGCCATCGATCCAGCCCTCCAGGCAGTGATGGGGAGAGCCCTGCACAGCTACACCCACTGCTGCTGGCAGAAATGCTCCAGGATCTTTGCCAGTACGTGATAAACCACCTGCATCCAAGGATACAGGGTTTCTCTGCTTTGAAAGAGGCTGCACCCAGTTTCCTACCTGCTTCCCTCTCCAGCAAAGCCGATCTTGGCCTGGGATTCGTGTCTTGAAACAGCTTCAGAAAAGACACGAGGGTCTGGGTGTCCAGGGGCCAAGCATCCTGGCCATGACTATCCTGGGTGTGAGCATCCAGGAGCTGAGCATCCCTTGGCTGAGCATTCTTCACTTTGCTCAGCAACTTCTGCAACAGTGATTGTTCCCCTGCCTTGGCCAGACACCCAGCCAGAACCTACAACAGAACAGAAATGCAGGTTTGGATAACAGAGTGAACTGCCCTATACAAACAGACACAACAAGCAGAATCTTGGGGCTTTGTTCAGGGGACAAAAAATTAAACAGAACCAAAAAAATAACCACATAGATACACATCACTGAACCCAAGCTCCAGCCTGTGTCCACCAGCCCTGGGAAGGAGGGCAGCAAGCCCTGCTGCCAGCCCTTACCTGCACAGCAAATACCACAAACCAGAGCTGCTTCCAGCACCAAACATCTCTTTATGTCTTCCTCAAATATCCAAAGGCCAGTAAGAGATCTGATAAACCATGTATTAAAAACCTCTACTGTGGAAGGCCAAGGCTAGGGCAAGGGATACTTGATCTCACTGCAGAACAAGGAGGGATCACTTGCACAGAAAGCATTTCAAGTGGGACTTTCAGAAATCTCCATCCTCAGTCACAAAGGAGTTTTGTCTCCTAGGGAATGCTCTGGAGATGAGGCACACAAACTCTTGAGTGCCTTGGGCTCCCAGCATGCCAGGCAATCAAACCCAGAGCTCCAAAATCTACTTCAGTGACCTGAAACAGTAACCAGAGGCAAACATGCCTGTACAGTTATGGAAATAAAAGGCAAAGAAATAAGCTGGAACTCTTGCTCCCAGTTCCCCAGAGTCCTCTAACACTGTAAATATTGCCCCTGAAGACACATGCTCCCCAGCTCTCTAGGAGAGATGCCAGCTTTCCAGAGCAGGCGGCCTTTACTGGAGACTCCAGGGATGCTATAAAGGTACCTTTGAAGTGGGGAGTTCAGCCCTGCTCCAGGGAGAACAGCCATTTTCTGCTGTCATTGTCATTTTTATTCCAATGATAAAAAGACTGAATGCAACTGCCTGGGGCCATGCCAGGGGACAGTGGACTCACTTTCCCAGCAGGTGTAAATGCTCAGAGAATCAGGGCAGCAAGGCACTGCAACGACCCAGTGCAATGACCATCTGCAGAGGGGAACCTGCAGAAGTCACAGCTCTTCCCACTCAGTTTTCCTGCCGAACAGAGTGGGGACATGATGGTATAAAGAAGAAGGGAAATGCCGCAGATGAGCTGAAGAACAAACTTAGAGGTATTTTTTAATGCAAACATTAATTTGTAATGAGACTGGATAACCAGATCATCTTTGTTCTCAAAGTTTGCATGCCTGACCCCTTCCAGATCAAAACAGGCCTATGAAACACAAAATATCTCCACTCTTACTATTCTAAAGGTGCTCAGATCCTGCCAAATCCATGTGCGCACTAATATAAATGAAAAGTAAATTGCATTGTTGCAATATATTTTTTCATTTTGTTTTTTTTTAATTAAAATTAGCACAGCATTGCTACTCAGATCCCCACGTAACATCCCTTCCTCAGTATATGGATTTGGTTAATGGAAATGACTTTTCAGTAACTGAAATGCTCTGTTATTTATAGGCTCTTTCCAGAAGACTTTTCCTTGGACACATTGCTCAGTGGGAACAGCCTTTTAGCATTGTTGTGAAAGAGCACACTAAACATTTTTTACTTACTTCAAAGCACTAACAATTCCCAAAGATCCTGGAAAAAATGGAGAAATACTGATTTTAGGTGGAGTCTCAGCTTCCATTTAGTCATAATATGCCCCCACATTACAGCCTGATCCACTGCCTGGGATGCTGGAAAACTCCTCCTGGTTAAGTTGGCACAAATTAGCACACATCCAGCTTCCAGACAGGAGCAAGAGACCATCTGTCTGCACAGGGAAACTGAGTCACAAAGACCTAGCTTCAGCTTCAGCTGTGCCACCAAACACGTTCCATGGCGACTAAGAAACTTGGTCCCAGTTGAGGATGTCAGTTTTGGTGGCCACAATACTCCTGACTCAGCACCTCAATGGGTCACACACCATGGAACAGCCTTCCCAGTTCATCTCAAACCTCCCCAACATCCACAGCAGCCCCAAGGCAAGCTCTGAACGAGAATCCCTGCAAGTAAGGGTCTAGGAGGTAGGTCTCTTATCTCCATATTATCTCCACCATCTTCCATGTTTTTCCAGAGAGGACCTCAACCAGATGGGCAAGTAATGTACATCCCTCAAGCAATGTGCAGTGGCCCATAGCTGAGACTAAAGAGGGATGTGAGGAGAGAGGGAGGGCAATCACTAGCCCAGCTGGCCACTAGCTCCTCCCTGAAGGTGGACAAGGAGGGTTATAGCTTTTCATGCCTTATCCATGCTTCTGATCCCACCACGAGAACACATCCCAGCAAAAGCCACTTTAGTGACTATTTCTGAGTGATCTCCTTCAAGAATTGGCTTTAGAGGGAATGCAAGCATCCAGAGGGTGGTGGGGAGGGATCTGCAAGAGACAGGTTGGAAAGCACCTGTTCACTGTGACAGAAGAAGCTGGCTCCCCTCCTGCACAGCAGAGGGACATTCAGGTACACAGCAGGAGGCTGGGCACTGTGGGAAATCTTCCAGAGCCACAACCATCAGTCCTCTGTGAGTGAACGCTGCCTTGGATTATATCCTGGTTAATTTTCTATGTGCAGAAGGTGAAGAAAATATAAAAAAGCCATGGGAAACTTGCACAGACTGAGCCACTGCTCACAGGGTTGGTGCACGCGCAGCCCCAGCACTGGCTCCACACACCTGGCCCTCAGAGACGCTCCCTGGCTGTAACCAACTATCACTGTGCATATAAAAATCAGAAAAAAACTATGTTCCCATTTCTCCTTCATAAACCTAAACTAATTTTTTTCAAGCCTACATCTCTATGTGACTGATGAGGGAGACCCCAGGAAGGCTCCATGGAGAACGCTGCTTGCATCTCACAAAAGGAGCAAAAGCTTAGCCCAAACTTTTACACAAGTACACCAGAACAGGGGGAAGAAAGTAGTCTAGCTGTGTCACCAAAAGCCTCACACGCTTTCACTCCTAATCAGGATGCAGAAGACAACAGGAAACTTCTTTCTTCTGCCGCATCGAGAAATCCCTGCAGCTGCAAATGAAGGACGACAACGACTGGACAGGCCCACAGGCAATGGAAATGATCCACAAGTATAGTGACATTTATTCTATGTGGGAGCATCAACGCTCCCCCACTTCATCTGAACCCAGCAGTACAGGGAACAAATGAGCTGTGCAATAATTTGAATTGAGTTTCTCTAAGAGAGCACAGGAAGATAAGACTTGACACCAGCAAAGCTCTTCTATGCTTCCCCAAATTACTGCAATTTCAGTCTAGTTCTCATTTCCAAGCAGGTTTCATCCAAGCTGGAACCAAATTAGATAGGAATAGTTTATGCGAGACATACAGAAAAACTCTAAAAGAAAAACAATGCCAAAAATCACACCTCCCTAAACAGAAAAGCAATTCACCTGTAATTTTCAGTTTGGGGAGCAGAACAGAACACCAAGCTCAGAGAGAAACAATAGTCCGCACAAAAGCCAGCCTTGCACCACAAACCTTTGTGGGTAACAAATCCCACAACCAAACAGGTCTCCACTGGAGGTAGGAGGAAATAGGCAGGAAGAGCAGAGGGAAGCAGACAGGAGTGCTGCAGGGAACAAGGAACCATGCAGGGATGAGCTCAACAGCAACGGAAGAGAAATACAGAGGTATCCAAGGACAAATCCCACTGAAACCAGAGGAGCCTGGACATCAGGACAGCCTTAGTGCCAACAGTCAGGCTTGAAAAAACCCCCTGAACCCTCCCACTGCCTGGGATTTGCGGCCCAAAGCACATTACTGCTTGCTCAGAGATCAGCCCCCCTCAAAAGGTTCCCGAGCAGAAGGACCCAAGGGATGGGAGATCTTCCCTGCAGCAGGGCAAGCATACCCAGGAATGCCTTCTGCAAAGAAACAGCATCTCTTGAGCTTCCAGACCTGCTTTTACTTGTCCAGAGGCACTCAAGACTTCAAGCAAATGACTAGCAAAAGAACAGAAAGAAGGAAAGGGGGGGAAAAAAGAGTAAGGAAAAGAAATCCATTGGCATCTACCACTGGTACAACCTCAGCCTGAATTACACACATCTGAGCTGGGCTCTTTGGAGCTGAACTTGCACTTCAAGCATGACTTTAAAAACGCACTACGGTGTTTCCCCCCAAAGAAAACACCAGGCTCTTTTGGGTTAGAACTGGTCTGTGTGCTAGAAACAGAGCCCGGAGTCAGTGCTGGTGCCCACAGGTCCTGCTGATCCCAGAGGGGAGCTCAGAGAGGGACAGATCTGGCTAAGCCCTTGCTTACAACAGGCTTCAGCCTGTTCCCCCACTGCCCTGGGGCTGACACTTTTCATGTTTGTCACAGCTGAGAAGTGATTTTTCAGGAAGGCTTAAAGAAAATCCATTTCTCATTTATTCAGCATTTATTTATAGTTGCAGAAAAATCGTCCAGCTACTGCTTTGCAGTCAGACACCCAAACTGGCTCTGAGCACCACAACCTCTCTACTTGGCTCCTGCTGCAACAGCTCTTTTGGGAGCACAAAGGGCCAGGAACGGGTCTGTAAACCTTCCCTGCTGGGTCTGAGGTGCTGAAGGAACATGAAACAGCAGTGACTGCAAACCAATAGCAAGTGGGGCCATTGTGCGGCGCAGAAGCTGCAGCTCACCTTGCCTGGGCACTCTGCTGGCACGGCTCTGCCCTGCCACAAGCAGCAAGGGGAGACAGGAGACAGAGGTGGTGGCTGCTGGCACAGGACTATGGAACTGCCAAGTCCTTGCTGGCTGTGCCCATCCCCACTGCACAGCATTCACTCCAGCTGTGATCAGATTGTAAGGGTGGAGAACAGTAAAACCTTAAACCTGACATACATATCTGATCACAGCAACAAACAAATGTACAAAAAACTAATCCTTCTCTGAGCAGGGCATTTAGAGGTGCTTGTCAGCCCAGCCAGGCTTGGGCTTGCGGCTGCAAACACAAATTAGGACCCAGATCTGTCTCCTAAAGGCCATGAGATGTTACATTCAACATCATCAGGAGAACCAGCAGCTAAAGGAACTCCATGAACATTTAAGGGCTCAGCAGAAAACAACTCTGCACTCCCCAACTCAAGGGAATTCTCCTCCCTGCTGTCATACATGTCTGGGGCTTTTTTTTTCCAATAAGCATATTGCCTTGGGCTTCTATAAGCACAATGCCACCACAGTCAAAATGTCCCATGCCCTGTGGTCACAGTGCTACTAGAAGGACTTGAATCCAGACAGCTTCCAGCTAGAAAGCACATGGGAACTTGTGGGAGCATCACAGCCCCCAAACTACAGAACAGCACTGCTCAGCTTCCAAAGGTTGGATAACCACAGAGCCATGGAAGCACCAGCAATGAAACAGTCACACTTTAATTTTTACCCCTGCAGAAAGGCATGCAGGGCAGTTGAGGTAGCCTGGTATGAAAATCACTTTACCAGAAATGCCGGGCTGAGGACAGCAAGCACAGTCCCATCCTTGCTCTGTTGTGGTCATGGCTCTTCTGCAGACCATGCCACTGCAGGTGGCACAAGTGCTCACATGGACTCACCACAATCATTCCCAAGCTCTGTGTCCTACTGCTTCTACTGTCACTCCAATATGGACACCACCTGCTGCTTCTGTGGTGGCTTTGAGCTGGGACAACAGCTGGCACCTGGTTACCACTGCTCTGAGCCCAGAGCACCCTTCAGCACACTTCCAAGCACGACTCAGCTACCCACTCCCACAGTAAGCAAGTATCATTCACCAGCCCTGACTGCTCTTAAGGCAGCACATTTGCCAGGAGAATCGCCCTGGGGCAGTACCTGGCACTGCCCTGCCACTCCCCATTCCACTGCCCCCTCAGCAGCTCTGCCATCCACCGAGCACAGCAGATGCTCCACAATAAGATAGTGCCAAGGGTTTGGGAAATCTATACTGGGATCTCATATGTCAGTTGTTTACAAGTCTATACAGCTCCTGAAGCAAATCCCATAAACAGGAGGAGAGAAATCTGTGCTAGAGTTCTCCTACAACACAAGGATGTCTTCAGGGCAGGACCTACTTCTCTATCTGCATGCACGAGCAGCTTGCACTTGCAGATGCTTCTCTCCAGGGTGGAGCTCAGGTGAGCACATGTTGCCCTTCAAACAACCGGGCACCAGTTTCATGCAACAGTTTCCTAAAAAAGGCACAAACTATTCTGGCCCTTAGCAAGATGAAATAAAAACCTTGTATCATTTATTGAAGTAAACACACCTACCTCCTTTTGAGAGGCATCAATTTCTCTACACTCTTTGAGTCTTTTCAGCACAGCCTGGGCATCAGAAGGGGCCTTGGAGAAAACACTTTCGTATTGAAGAAAGAAGTCCAGTTTACAGCTTTTGCTCTCTGTTGCAATGAGAGAGAAACTAGATGGGTTATTTGCTAATTGAAGGGATTTGCAGAAAGCATGATGTGATTGAAAGGCACCAGTTTGTAACCAGCACATTTGCTATAATAGGAAAACTGTGACTTACAAATCCCTTCTGAAGATATCACACAGCCTGGAGGGAAAACCAACAGTTTATTTAACGCCAGTTATAAATGGAACATTTATTTTAAACCCAGTACAGCCTTTGTTTTCCTCCCATGCTGACTAGGAGTTTAAAGGATAAGGTAGCATTAGCAAGCAACTCTGTTCACTTGCTGTTAGACAGACTGTCTGATCAGCCCCGTGTCCTGCACAAACACGGACCCCACTGCACAGTAGACGCATTCACACGCATGGGCAAGAAAAGTTTTGCTCACAACCACTCTGGCAAAGTGGTGAGTGTAAAGCAACTGCAAAAGCCAAAGGAAGAAAAATCCCTGCAGAACAGGGGTATATGTTGATGTTGTTCCCAACCCAGGGCAAACTAAAAAGAGGAAAAGATGACTCATAAGAGGAAAATGTGAATTGATGTGTTGCAAATAAGAGGCAATGCTGTGCCCAGACCTGTGAAGTCTCACCCAAATCCCTTGATTTTCCTTTTCCCTCTGGTGGCTCTGCAAGCTCTGGAGACTCCTCCACACAGCCACTCCACCTAGCATGGGCAGGCAGATCAAGGCCAGAGCCTGAATCCTCCTGGAGGGACCTGTAGCCACTCAACATCAAGTCCTGGTGAACCCAGGTGTGATTCATAATAAGTTCCTGGCCAGGAGGAGAAACATCTGCTTCCATTTCTGCTTCTACTGGGCCAGGTAAAGGAAAAACTCTCTGAGTGAGGAGGATACCTCTTTTTCCTTCTTTGAGTTTTCCAGACTGGGGCAGGTTATTAGCTTCAGCCTCAATTTCAGATGAATCTGCTGCCTGGCTGGAGACTCTTTTTCACTACCTGGTCCTGAAGAGAACAGCTTATGAGGTCTCTGAGGAGGTTTTTGCAACTAACAGCCACATCAAACATCTGCAGACTATCTGCCACGGAGATAACTTTGGTGAAATTGTGTTTTCCCAGTGGGAGTTTGTCACTATATATCATCTCCAGCAAGAGCACAAACTCCTCGGGTGTCACCACAGAAGCATCGATGGAGGTGCTGTTTGAACTGTCCAAAAGGGACTTAAATAGCAGGCTGGCAGCAGCCAAAACCACCTCATGTGCCCTGCAGTGTACGTTCCCAATGAAGATGGTGCCGTTGCAGAAGTGCTGCTCCTTGCACAGGGTGTACAGCTGCGGCAGCAGCTGCCAGCTGTGGAGCTCCATGGCACCTACTGGCCTCCTCTCACTGTGGTCTCACACTGCTTTCACAAAACCCAGCGAGTGAAAAGGAAATGGATCCTGTCAGCATTTTGCTCTGCAAGACAGCAAGGAAGAGTAAGAAAAAAAATTACTTTTCAGTGTACACATCCTAGTAGTTTACTGTGCTGCAGTTCTGTGGTTACAGCAAGATCCCCATTCTGAACTCACACTCCATAAATTCAGCAGTCTACCCTGAGACCTGAAGAGTCTAGATAGTGTTCAAACCTCCGTGATCAGACCTGGACTGAGTACTGAGTCCCAGGAACTATAAAAAGGGAGCAGAACCTCCCTGACATGCTGTCCAGCTCACAGAGGTGTGAGCGCTCACCAGATCAGGCATTGCAGTGCCAGGCTGTGCCTGCAGTCAGGAGCTGGAGCTGATGCTGAATTCAGCAGCTCATTTCTGAAAGGACAAATGGGGAAGCAGGGCAGGAAGACCTGTTCAGCCTATCTACCAAACACAGAGGAGAATCTGAGGTGCTAGTTTTGATCTGCAAAGCAGTAAGTGTTTGGGGACAAGTTAATTCTCTTGTTTCTTTTGTAATTCTTTTTTTTTTTTTACATCACTAGTAAGATCAGCAGGGCCACGTGAACATTAGGGACACAGGTCTGTTTCCAGCCCAGGGCCTTCAGCACACCTTTCTCAGCACACCATAGTCCCAACACATCAATTTACAAGTCTTTTCCCCCAGGCTGTAATTTTTTTGCAGAAGTCCACAGCCCTAATCTTCTCTAGCAGAGCCTGGCTTTTACTTCCTCTCTCCCTACTCTGTTGCAGTCGGGAAAAGACAGGACATCTGCCAACAGAATTTTTATCAGCAGGATACTTCAAATTCTTATCTAAACTAGACAAGATAAAAATGTAACTGCCTTATGTACATGCTTGGATGCCTAACACTGGTGCAGGCCACAAAACAGCATGAGCACTAGAGAAAGAGCACCTGGATGGACATGATTTACATGACCTTCAACATTTAACATCTTTGCACTCATTGCAGAGAACAGGAGTAATATTGCCTGTCACCAGGGCATGAGCTTTAAGGAGCCGATGCACATACACCACCTTGAAGTGCTGCCTCACAGGAAAGCAGACTTGGAGCAACTCCCAGCACTGCAAGTCACAAGCAGACACTGGGCACAGGCTGAGTTGGCATGTTGCTTCTTCAAGGCACCAATCCCTCTGGGGCTCAGCCTTTGTGGGAAGCACGACTTCCTGCCCACAGGCAGGCAGGACCCCAGCAGTCCTTCTGCATGCCTTCTGCCTGTGGTGGCTGTGGGAAGACAGAAGTAGCCAAGAGTCATCACCTCATCCCAGAGCAACAGATGGCTGAACAACTGGTTGGTGGATCCTATCCATGTAGGAGAACTCTCCTGAACGGTCAAGAACTTCCCCGGGAGATGAAGTGCTATGGAATATGTTTTTCAATCACCAGAGGAAGATCATAGATGGTTTTGACAGCACGTCAAAGCAGAGGTGTCCTGCTCCTCATGAGAGTACCTCTGAAGCAAGAGCACAGGGTGGCTGGGTCCTTCTCTGGAAGGCATGAAAACCTGAGTGGGATGATAGCCCACCCTACTGCTTTCCAGAGCCAGAGCTTCTCCAGGCACATAGCTACAAAAGGTTGGCTGGTTTGCAGCTCATTTTTGCGTGCCTTCACCTGTGCATAGGGCTGGCCACTTGCACTTCCAGCCTGTTCAACACATGGGCTCTGCTCTCTTCCCACACTGTTGTAAATCACAAGGAACCAAGCTACCAAGGCTAGTGGAGTCACTGCTGGTCGTGAGAGAAGAGAAAGTCCTGATCCTTTTGCCAGGCTCAATGTAATAGCAGTTTTAGTCCACCCACTCCTTCTCTGGAGCTGAAGGACTCCCAATGTCTGAGATTAAATTGGGTCTGCTGATTAAATAATAATAGCTGTGGCTCTTCCTACAAAAGGACAAGCAGGAAACATCAATGTCCTGGAAGAGGCATTTGCTCCCTTTGCCATGAATAGCCTTCTGCACGAAACCTATTGCTTGCACTGTGGCAAGTTGGAGGAAGCAGCAAGTCTGCTCCCTCAATTCCTGGCAGGAATATAGAGGACATATTTGCTCATGATAGCTCAAAACAGTGAAGCTCTAAGCAGCCTAGCAGCATGTCCCCTTCTTTATTACAGCAACTCAAAGCACTAGAAAATGTGTCCTAAGCACAGACATATTTGTTTAAATAAATTTTACTTTTTTAATTATAGGTACCCAACAATACAGTGCTGCCAAAGAGAACAGGCATCTGTAACAAGGGGTGATGGTCAAGGCCAGCCTCAAGGCAACTGCCCCCTACTCAGAGCACACTTCAGGCTTTTATTCAAAGCTTGGAGCCAGAAGGGACCACACCAGCAATCTGATTCCTCATCCATCACTGCCTCCCAGATTTCCGGTCTCAGTAACTTGGGTTTGGCTAAAGACTCCCTTCTGGCAACATGTCCAGTCATGGTAAGAACTGATTTTTAGGGGGACGACCCTCCACCGCCACAGTTATTCTGTTAATTTACATGTCTCATTTCTCACCTGAGTTTGTTGGGCTACACCTCCCAGCCATTCTCTAGATGACTTTTGGGAGATTTGGCTGGGGGCCTGGGCAGAACTGGGAATCTCTGAGGGCAGGCAACTGATAACTCAGAAGCAATAAGTGCTGACACACTGTGAGCCATCTGCCTCTGCCAGCACCACTGGTAGGAAAAGGCCAATTGCCACATCTTCATCTTAAAGCTGCTTCTCTGCCTCCTCTCTGCAGCCAGGCCCACTGGAGATTTGTTATAAATTTCAAACTTTGGTAAAACATGGTTTAAGCACACTGCTCCTAGACCCCTGACACCTCAGCTGCATGAGCCCTGCCCTTGTTATGGTTTAGCTAAATGAAGCAGATTTCCTCACTGAATTTCTTCATACCATCATGTGGTTTTAGAGAAACACGGCGGGGA
>JAOXXN010000259.1:1584704-1600305 GCA_026770055.1 Myrmophylax atrothorax
TTCTTTAGCAGTAGGTCACTTACATCTGCAACTACCAATACAAGTTGCTGGATCAAGAGCAATACCCTATGAAGAAGCTATAAATCCAGAACTGTAGCCAACACCATGAACAAGGCATTTGATAATTTTAGGATATATTTGCAAGCATCTGAATGTTCACTCACCACAGTTAGCCCCCCTGAGAGAAGATCCTACAGATCTCCAAAGCTAAAGATGATAGAAACAAACCTGAAGGCTTTAATTTTCATATACTAAGGGCAATTCAATTAATAATTAAAATGATCACGAGGCTGGAAAAGCATGTGAAAAGCGTGAAAAGGGTGGAATTAGTCAGAAGAAAGCTGGGAGCAATGTGACTGAAGTTTGCAAAATCCTCAAGGAAATGAATTAGGTGAAATTGAAATCAAATCCTAAGACCAAGAGCTGGGAGTAGTCAGTGGAACTGGTAGGATATCACTCTGAAACAGAAAAAAGGAAAGATCTCTTCATCCAGTGAGTAAACCATCAAGAATCTGCTGCCATGAGAAGCTGTGGAGGGAGGTGCTGTCAGCATGGTCAGAAAGGGATTAGACCAGCTAATGGAGAGCAGGTCCGTGAGGAAATACCAGAGGGAACAGTCAGGCTGTCTTCTGCTGTCCCCAAGCCCAGTGACTGTGAATGCTGAAGCAGAAGATTCTCAGGCTGCAGAAGGCTCCCCTAAAACAGCATCTCCTATTGCCCCTGTTAGTTGCAGGCTAGATGGGCTCTAGCTCTTACCCAGTAAGGTTCCTATTCCCTTTCTTGTTCCAATTTTCTGCAAGATTTTGCCATGAGTTAGCACTCAGCTAATGGGGCATCTCAGCAATGTGGCTGAGGGATGAGCCTATGAGGATAACCTCCATCCTCATCATGGGGAGCACAAGCTCATATTGATAGGGATGGAGCAGATGGGAAGTGTGCGCTGTGCCTGTGTCCAGGTAGTGAGACCATCCACACTCAGCTGGTAAACATGGAACACCCTTGGCAGCTCAATCCTTGCCTGCACAGCCCTGAAGCGCCTGTACCTCATACTGGAGCCAGAGACCTTGCTGTGCCTCTGTGCTGGAGATGCAGCCCAGGGTGGGCCACAGCTCCAAGCACCTACAAAAAAGAAAATCCAGGACCAAGACCTGTCCCAGCACAGGTCCAATGGGGTTATGCCAGTGTTGCAGAAATCCTGCACACCCATCAGCAGAGCTGTGTACGATACACCACAGAGACCCACACAGGCCATGCAATTTTAGTTCTTTCTCCTCAGGGTCTTTGCAAATAACTCATCTGCTTTTCCAACATATTACCACTAGATTATTGAGACTTTGGTTGGGTCATGGGGTAACCTGGTGTAGTGGGAGGTGTCCCTGCCCGGGGCAGGGGGTTGGAATGAGATAGGCTTAAAAGTTCAATCGAACATGAACCATTCCGTGATTCTGTGACTCCCACCTGAACAGGAAGCGTGGTGTGACATTGAGGCAGACCTAGGACATCGTAATAATGAACCATCCTCCCAGATAACTAATGCCAATCTCACTGCAAGTGCCCCATGACAAAGAAGTGCTCATAAAGATATGTAGGAAGCAACTAGGGGTGGGTAAAATAGGTTGGGCTGAGTTAGGAAGAAATCTCTGACTCCATCTTTCCGTTCCCAGTTTCACAGAGAAGTCATTTAGAAGATCTTACACTCTTCCCAGGGCCCAGAAACTCGTGTGTAAGGATGCAGTTGTATTTCTTCAGGATTCTGTATTGGGACATAGGACTACTTCCAGCTCTGGTAACATACTTTTAGATAAATTTTGTCTGTCACGGTGAGCTGAGGGGGTGCAGTTCAAGCCCAGGATTTCAGTTTGACTACAGCATCCATTCTGGCTTCAGGCATAAGATGCATTTCAAAACACAACTGCTCAGGTATAAAAGCTGTCATTGTCCAGCAAGACAAAGCTTCAGATCAATTTCCCTCTCTTCCAAATCCTTC
The DNA here is from genome assembly GCA_026770055.1 of Myrmophylax atrothorax. Lineage (NCBI taxonomy): Eukaryota > Metazoa > Chordata > Aves > Passeriformes > Thamnophilidae > Myrmophylax > Myrmophylax atrothorax. Next base: position 1,586,692 of record JAOXXN010000259.1, read on the forward strand.
CCAGGGTGATCTCAGTTCCTGCCAGTGACTTCCTCAGTCACAAGTCTTGCTCAAGTAACTTGGACAAACAAGATTTAGCCTTAAGCTATTTTGAGAATATTTTTTGCTTATTTGCTCTTTGTTCACCACACTGCCTGACTGGGCTGCTTGGCCACATTTGGTGGCTTCTGCTTGTGGTTTGGGTGGGCCTGAACCTTCACAAACAGAAGGAAGATGGGTGCAGCCGGCATAGTTGCATGTTTGTGCTGTTCTCCAGCCAGTGCCAGCATCCACAGTTACTATTTGCATCAGCCTTCCTGTAGTCAGTGCACCAGTCAGCTTGGCTGCCGTGTGGGGAGCCTGTGGTTTAAGTCATGTCAGTCTCAGATGCCACCTTCCTGCCACGATGCTTGTCTGAGCCCTCTCACATCAGAGAAAGGATGTTTAAAGTGCAAAGACAACCTACACAAAGCTTAATCTGACTGACCAGAAGACATCTTACTGTGGCAGTGCTGCGACCCTCTTAGTGCCATGAGACATGGAAGAGGAGCTCATATCTACCGAGCAGAGCTACATTATTTGGATGCTGTGATTGTTATAATGCCCTGGCAGCCCCTGCAGCATTTTCCAGTCTCCCTAATTCAGAAACTATGAGTTGTTGTGATGCCACGGAAGGTGCTTGGAAAAGTAATGAGTCCACTGACTTCTCCTGGGCCAAAGGCTTCTGCTGCACCAGCTGCAACCCAGCAGTTTTCATCACCATACTCATGCACGATATGACATATCATATTGTTACTTCCTAGAGGCAGGAGAGCAAATTCCCCAAATGACTCTGACCATATTGTTAACCCTCGAGTATAACTGGGAAGAGAGAGTTCCTGAGCTAAGGATGTTTGGGGAAACAGCCAGGCCTGAGCTGCCCCATTGGCACCTGCGTCTGCCGGACCCAACATCCCTGCTGCTGACCCTTGAGCAGACTATGTAAGGAGTAGTAGAGGCATGGTGATTCCTCATTTCATGTTCTCTTTGAGAAAACTTATTTTCAGTTTTGTTCTGAGAAACCTAACCTATTGCTTTCCTAGATTAAATTTTGGTTCTGTTGTTCTAGATCTGCCTTTTAGGAGAATTAGAGCAATTTCCACATGAGGCAACCCAGTGAGTTTAGGAGTAATAAGACCTGGGGTCTGCCTGGGGAAATTTATTGCATGCTGAGGGGAAAGGGGGACCCCCTGCCTTCAAGGGTCACCAGCCAGGATCCTCTCCAAAGGTAACAGTCTGCACATTCATGGAATCCTGCCATTGGTACCTTCATGTTATCAACCTTGTCAGGCTGAGCTGAGATATTCTACACTAATTGACTCCTGTAAGCTGAGCTGAGTGCAAGAAGGAGCAACTGAACTGCCACAAGGCCCAGCCATGACACTCCTATTTCATCAAGTTTTGTTCAATATAATTCCCAGGAGCTTTCTCCTCATGAAAATACATTTTCAAAATGTATTTTCAAAATATTGCTCAGCTGCAGAAAGCTGTTTATTCATGTTTGTCAGGTATCGAACGAGCTCCCAGGAGCATTGCATTGATGGAAAAGAAGAAAGGATCAATAAGTAAGAATGTACCAGGCAAGGGAAGTTCAATAGCGTAAGTTTTTCAGTCTCAGGCAGGACTTGGTGCAAAGAAAGAGCAGGTTTGTGCCTTTCAGCCTTTGTCAACATTAGTGGGAGGTAAGCCTGGCTGTACCACCATCTCAGCATGTGATGGAGATGGAGAATCTCTTTCATGCTGCCACAAGTCATCTTAGGTTTTCTTAGCTGAAAATTCACATTTTTAATTTCACCAGGACCGATAGCTTATGACTCAGTTTAGATCCACAGAAGAATGGCTAGTCTATGTACCAAGGCTGTACGGAATGAAGAGTTTACCATGTCTCTGAGCATCTTGTTCCAATGGTCAGTTATTCCTTCTGTTAAAAATAGTTACTTTATCTCAACCCCGACAACCACCAGCTTTGCTTTCCAATCCCTGAATCTTTTTCTGTGTTTGTCTGCCCTCTTAAAGAGCCCTTTTCACTCAAGTATTCCCCCACATCAGTTCTCACAGACCATGATTAAATCACCTCTTGAAAACCAGATAAACTAAACAGATCATGTTCCATTAGTCTCTCACTGAGAATGATTTCTAGCCCTGGGAGAATTTTCTAGTACTTTTCCGAGTCTTTTCCAAGTTTTCAGTGTCACTCCCAAGCATAAGCACTAGACCTGAATGTGCCATTTTGGTGATGATGTCACTAAAATCACATGCAACAGCAGTGCTACTTTTGTGATATTCCCTGCCTGTGCATGTCAAAAAGCTGTCCAGCCTTGCAGCAGCAGTGGGACTGTCTGTTCTGTGGGTTTTGGCTGAAGCCTGAGCCCTCTCCAGAGTCCCTGTTCTCCTGTACCATCATCGCAGAGTGCCCTGCACATCTGATATCAAGCCATTATTAAATGTTGACTGAAATGTCCCTGTTTTTATATGTTCCGGTGCCTATGAACCCCTCATTCCTCTAGCCTGACTTTTCCTGTGTCACCAAGTATCCATCTGTAATTTTCCTTAGGTAAGGCTTTATCCCTGCACATCGCACTTAGCTCCACATGTGGCCAGGAGCGGGATGGCCTGAGGCTTTGTGACCTGTTTGGTAGATCATAAGTTGCTTTGTCTCAGCCATGAACAGCACAGGGCAGCCTGGCCAGGCTGGGTGGGCAGAGGCTGGTGGATTTCTGATGAAATAGTTTAAAAAGGAGATTTGAAGGAGGGGGAGAGTGAAGTCAGCTGAGAAGAAGGAATATTACTCCTAGACATTAAGGATAATGGAATGGAGAGCTACCACAGGCTGGGAGGTCCCCACTCCAGGATAAACCCCCATCTTCATCCCAGGGAAGGGAGGAGGGCCCCAGCATGGGTTTCACATGGGTATCAGCTAAGTAGGTGGCAGTCTGCACAGCTCTGGCCAGCTTGGACCATGGGAGGAGGTCTCAGGAGCTGAGGAAGGCTTTGTTGAGGAGCAGACTTCCCTGAGGGTTCCCTCTGGGGACAAGATGAATCCCTGGATCTCTCCTGGCACTATCTCAGCAGACCTGTGCTGCCCCCAAGCACCAGAAACAAAAAGCACTCAGTTCCTTCTGCTTGTTCAACTGCACCTAAATATCTTGTTTCTTCCACAGCTCCCACCATCCACCCACAGGAACCCATCAATTGCCAAGAAAAGGAAATAATCAACTCTGAAACAACTGTGCCTCAGCAAAAGCTGGTGAGATGCTCTTCTAGCTTTTCTGGATGGCTTTTGTACTTGTATTTCCTTCATTCCTTTGCTCAGTTCCTGACCCAGGACCTGGCTGCTGCGGCCCAGGCCACTCTGCAGCCCCCACACCAACACACACAAGCTCTACGAGGAGGAGAACCTGGCAAGAGGACTGGGAAATATTTTCACTTCATCTGAGGTCACTCTGCAACCCATCTTCTACCCAGAGACCTCAAATGAAGACACTGGAAAATAACACTGGAACAAACTCAGATGTTATTCTCCAGCCTGTCATTACCCTGAGTCAGATGGAGACGAGTGAAGAGGCTCTACCCAGGCTGGATTGTAATCGGAGTGATGGAAAAGACCATTAGGTCATCTGGGCCATCTGCCTCCACCAATACACGCCTGTTCTCTGCTTCATGTTATCTAGTGCTGAGCTTGGAGTGAGTCAAGTGATGCAGCTTTCTGCTTCCCACGGGAGACTTTTCCTAATAAAACTAGCAGCTGAGATGGAAATATTTCCTGATATCCTGCCTAAATACGCTGTTGCTCACATACATCCTATTACTTGATCTGATCCTCCCATGGGACTCCGAAAGCATGTCTCTCCTTGGTGTTCATACCCATCACCTTCCTGCGGACAGTTATTTTCGCTGAGTTGCCATCTAGACAAGCTGCATTTTACTGTGTGGTTATAAGGACTCCAGGTGCAAGGCTGCAAATAGCTTTCTTCATCCTTGAAGCCTTTGGACTCCTCCTAAGAAGCTGGATTCCCCAGTCACTCTGCAAAGGGGAATATTCTGGAGAGGTTTTTGTAGAAAATGTATGATGAGACTTAGAGAGATGGGCCACTGAGTCAAGTTTCTCATTCTAATTCTTTAACTTTTGTTCTGATCTAGTTTTCATTCTTTAAAATTTAATCTCTCATTTCTCCAGAGATCTCCATCCCATTTCCACACCTAATTAGAGTTTGAAGTGCCAGCAAGACACATGGTGCCACTTGGAGGAATGCTCCAGGTGCCAGGTGACTTAAAAGTTTGCAGTTTGTAGAGAGACACCAGCATTTACTTGCAAGGTAGAAGATGGGAAAGAAAGGGAGATAGGTAGATCTATAGATTGATGCCTTTAGGAGCAAGAGATGAAGCCATCAAGCTTTCTAAAGACTTCAGTGCATATGGCTTAGCTCTTTCCCCTCACTTTGAACAAGAGGCTTGTTAGAATAAGTGATTTTCAGGGTTGTGCAAGCCCTGTGGTAGAGCAGTTCTCCAACATCAGATGCTGCAAGGATGGGGAATCCCCTTGGTCCCCAGCGAGTTTGGCATGGGATGTGCTTCTCACCCACCTGACTGCTGCTCAGCCCTTACAGCCCTTTGGCTCCTCACGGCTTCCTCCAGGGACATGACTGGGAGCACTCTGGTGGCATTGAGGTGTATCGAGAGGAAGGACCCAAGTGATTCAGGCACACACACAGTGTGTGCAAAATCACAGATTTTCCCTCAGAACTGTACCTGGCTTCCAAAACTTGTTACTATTAGCTTCTGACAAAAACTTTGCCATGCAAAATCCTTCCTCGCTGCCTCAATGCCACCAGCCTGGGAGTGCCACAGTCCCTGAGTCCCAGTGCCTTGCAGGGAGCAGAATGAGCCACAATCCAAGATGGAGCCCCTGCGTAGGACAGATAAACAGAGCTGTGCCTGCAACAGGAAATTAATTTAAATTTAGAAGAAATAATTTTTTCCCTTGGTCAAATGAGATGGGAGATCCTCCTTCTGTTCTTCATTAAGCAACAAAGAGTGAAACCAACAGCAAATTGTGTGCAAACCATCCAACTGTGGCCCTGAACTCCTGAAACATCTTTATTCACTTAATCTGGGATTCAGGAAATTCTCGTCCAAGCCAGTTTTATTGGGTGGTTTGAAATGAGCTCTCAGCCTCCCAATCAGTAACAGATGAACAATTTTGCATAATATTTTTCTCCTGGATTTTTGGCTCTGCTTCTCCTTTCTAGTGGCTGAACGGATGAAGCAGACCTGTTGTTCATCCTTTCGGAGATGCCAGCGTTGCTTCAATTCCAGGAATGGCCACAGCCTGTCCTGGGTCTTGATCAAGGTCAAGTCCTACTTTTCTAAACTCACCTCCACTAGTGGCTCACCTCCCCCTGTCCTCTCTCACCACCTCCCTCCTAACTCCTTCTTCCTGCTGCTTCCAGGGTACTTTCATCAAGCACTGAGCTCATAAAGATCAACCCAAACCAGGTCCCAGGTGCTGAAGGGCAGCAGTAGATGCTGATAAACTGCAGCGCAGCTTGACTGAGATGTGTGGGCATCTGCTGATAAAACAGAAGGGAGGACAGGTCCCACATGTGGCTGGAGCTGCATGGGGAGGAGGGGTGCACTGTGGGCTGACCTGTCCCTCACCACCTCTCTAGGCAGGTGGCTGCTGGGCTTGTTTTCATTGTTCTCTCCTGAGAAGAGCTGTTGCATTTTGGAGCAGAGCACAGGTGAACTTCTGTGCTGTTGGAATACCTCTAGCACCAGTGGCCATGTTGGCCCATCACCAGTGCACCCAGTGGACATGAGGGCACACCTGGCACCATGTGGGACACACTGTGCCTGCAGACCTGCTGTGTACAGCCTGTGGACTCATGTGGTGGGAGCAGGGCACACTCATCCCCATGGCCAAGGTGGTGCCAGTCCACAGGGCTCCTCTGTCCCACTGGGAATGGACAGCATTTGGGCCACTGAGAGAAGGCAAAAGAAAAGGGTGAGACCCTGGAAAAAAGAGGGTTGTAAAAGGCCTGGAGAAATCCTAGCCCTTTGGCAAGGGGCTGTTCATGTGTGCACGCTGTGTCTGTGCACTTGTGCGTTACTTGTCAGCATCCCTCTGCCTCCACCCCTGTGCCTTGGCTGCCTGGAGCTGCCAGTTGAAAGCCAGTCAGGAAATTAAATAGGTGCTATGCACCCTCCTTGTCCCCGCCTCGTGGGTGGCCTCCCTCACCTGCACATCACCCTCTGCACCCCACCAGCTCTCTGGCAGCAGATTTCACTGGATGATGTTGCCGCCTTGATGTTTCAGTACTGCCAGTTCCCAGAATAACCGGGTCTCAGGGCTGGGGAAAAATACTTTGCTCAGCCGATATGTTTGCTCAGATGCTTCAGCCCAGGCTTTTATTATTATAATGCCTTGGAGATCTCGGACTTAGAGGGGGATTTGCTGCCATGTGCCTGACAAAGAGGAGTGACCTCAGCGACACCGGAGAGCAGAGAGCGTATAAAACCTTTCTGGGCTCTGCGTAGGAGTGCTGCTTCCCTTCTTGGCTGCTTTTGGCTCCATCTGCTCTCTCCACACATGGGTCTCCCTGATGGTCCCTCTTGGGTGGAGAGAGAACCATGCAGGAGATGAGTGTTCACATGAATGGGTTTCACATTATTTGCAGAGCTCCCAGATTCATGCCCTGAAATTTAAGCAGGAGAGTGATTCCCCTCATTGGAGCAGGTCTGTATCTTCTCTCCATCCTCCAACCAACCCATCTGCATGAACTGCTCACCCTATGGGCTGGATCTCCAAGGGTAAAGGAGTTCCCTGTCCCCTCTCTCAGGTTGCCCACAGGGACCTGACACTGACTCTGCATTTTCTACACAGGTCTCTCCTACACGATTGGGTGATCACCACTATGCTTTGCAGAGTTGAAACTGCATTAAATCAACATGTCTAAAGATCATATTAGGCATTTCTTCATTCATCCTGTGAAATATTGGCCATTTTCTGCCACATGGAGCAAAGTAAGTTGCAAACCCAATGGGAAAGGCAGGAAAAACAGTCATTAATAACTGTACTTAATTACAACCTAATTTCTTGAAAAATGTGTTTGAAAGCAGCTGGCAACAAGATGAACTGTGTGGAAAGTTTGAAGAACACCAGACTAGACATTAATTAGTCAACAGCCTCCAGGAAAGGTCAGGCTCTGGAAATATTTAAAGGCCCCATAATAAAATGAATTTTAATTCCAATGCTAAATTAAAACTTTATTGCAAATCCCAAGAAAATAGACTCTCTCCCCACAGACACACTGCACATGTTTGAGGGAGACCTCCTTTCCACGTACACCACAAATTCCCTATGGGGTTTCACAAACCATTTCTTCTAGTGACCTTCAGTTTGGAAACACCACACAAGTACCTTCTTTCCATCAAGGGCTATTGTTAGTATGAGACCTCACACACTAACCTCTCCAAATTGCCATCTGGCCTCTGTAGTGCAGCAAGACCTCTCCAGAAGCCTGGTGCCATTACTGAAATCTCATCTGAAACCCACTCTTGAGCATGGAGAAAGACGACCTCTTGGGAAGACCTGCAGAGAAGCTATGACCATAGGCGTGTGATCAGGGATGTTACTTGGAAATGACCACACATCACTTGCTTCCAACAGCATTGCTGTTATACTGTCCCTGTAGGTTTAACTTAACTTGCTCTGAAAAACAAGGATACAGACTGGTATTGTTGTGTCAGTCCCTGGAGTTACGGCAGGAGTAAGGACCTTTCCTTTGCCATGTCAGTGACGATGTCCTGAGGATACAAGCTGTTCACCAAACATGAAAGTCCCAAGAAGGAAATGTGCTGATAAGGAAAAGCACATACCAGTAAAGGGTGCCACTCACACAAGAGGCATTGGAGAAAACCACTACCAGCAGACATATTTTATGCCTCTGCATTTGTAATATTCCATTGTTCCTGGCCTGTTGGCTCTTCAGCTCTGTCCTTATCCTGGCCATCTTCATAGCACCCCTGGGCAAGTACCCTGCAGGAAACCTTGTGTGACTTTTATCATGACTTTTATAGTCAGAGGGGCATATCTGCCATTCGGTGGAAGATGTCCTTGTGGGAAGACAACTGGCACCTACCACTGATTGTTATCCCATGACAGTCTCTGTCACCTTCCCGTATAAAGGTACCCCTGTCTGAGTTGTGTGGCATTGCCCTGAACACATGAACTCCAGGTGTGCATGGGAAGAGTATTCCTGGTCCTGCAGCATGGGAGTCACATGCTGAGCCTTCACACAAACTGCCCACTGCTTACCCATCCTGGCTGCTGTTCCTCTCTGTTACAGTCTGCTAAATGACACGTGTCTCCTTAGGAAGTGGGACTGGGACAGGCTGGGAGCTTGCTAGCAGATGGGTTTTGGAAGTGCACAACATCACCGAACTTGCATCATGCACATTTGATTGAGTGCAAGCTAGTATCTCCGAGCTCTCCCACTTCTGCTGGCTCATCTTCCCTCTTAGCTCTGAGGCAACTGCAAGTCCCAGACCTCCCATGCTCCTCAGTCCCTTTCACAGCAGCTGGCAGGAAGCAGTGGCTTCCAGGTTTGCAGGAAGTTGTGAATAAATTGGTTTCAGAAATAGCAAACTGTTTGGACTCCAGGTATTTCCAAAACAAAACATCACAGTAGCTTTCCTTCTCTGAAAAGTTTAATGAAGTTTGCCTCAGTCCAGATCAGACAAAGGCGTTTTCCAAACATTTCAAACTTTTCAGAGAGGAGGCACTTCTGACATCTGATGGCAAAATGCTGCCAATGCCAAGAATCAGATTAACAGAATGGCTGGGGCTGGAAGGGATCTCAAAACTCATCTCGTTCCAATCCCCTGCCATGGGCAGGGATACTCTCCACTAGCTGAGGTTGCTCCAAGCCCTGTCCAACCTGGCCTTGAACCATTCCAGGAATGGGCAGTCCACAACTGCTTTTCTCAAGAAGTTGGCAAGGCTTTAGGGGCACATGTCTGACAACCCATGCATTGCTCTCTTCTCCTTTTCTTCTCTGGCGCATCTCCTGCGAGAGAGGGAGGCAGGTGCAGTCTGATGCCCTGTGGAGGGAGGCAGCAAAACAAAATTCCCAAGGCTTTCCCACAAGTGGTATGTTTTTCAACAGAAATTGTGGGGTATCCTTTTCTAATCTCAAGCGTGGAGTGCTCTGCTGAAGCTGGGAGAGATATTTCTGTCCTCTGCTTGCCATTCAGAGGTGCCTGGTCCATTTCTGAAGTATCTCTACAAGGTTGACATAGACACCAAGCTGCAAATCCAGACCTGAGTGTTGCAAGGAGAAAATAGAGGATGGGTTTGTCTGTAGTTCATTTCAGAGGAAGTTCCCTTTCCTTCTGTTCACATCATTTCAGCCTTCCACCTTCATCCATGACAGCAGCTCCTGCTTGTGGGCCAGCCAGGTGTTTCACGTGCTTGGAAATCCTGCTTCCAGATTAACTATTGCCTTGTGCCAGACAGACTGTGATGGGCTCATTCGTCCATTTTGATGGACACATCACAAGAAGAGTGAGAGAGAGAAAACAGCTCTGCCGTAAGCCAAGAAAAAGAGATGCTTGAAATGCACAGGGGAAATTCTGCAGGTAGGGAGAATGGGCTCAAGTCTCCGGGGAATCCAGGCAACAAAATAGTGACACATTTTGTCCTTTTTGAGGTAATTGCTTGGATCAGGCAGAAACAGCACAGTGGCCTCTGGCTGGGTCTTCAGACCAGCCCTAGGATCCAAGGGGCTTCATCAAGGAGAGCAGAGGGATACCCACAGGGAAACCTGGCATTTCCCTGTGTCTGATGTTGAAATGAAGGTGATTTAAGAAGACACATAAGTGTCTGTCTTTCCAGGAATTGCTGTAGAATCAGATCCCTGGGCTCCATCATGTTTACAGCTAGGGGACATAACACATCCCACATCCATCTGAAGAAGAGCTGTAGTGCTCCATGCCATAGCTAGAGGCTATATTGACATAAATGCTTGCCTTCATCAAGCAAGAGGAGTCCCTCCGTGGTACAACCTTGTTGTATCTTCACAGATTATGGTGCTGGAGCTCCTTGAAGCAGAAGCAGGAGAGGAGAGGACCTTCAGGTCAATTTCCCTCCTGCAGGAGGACGTGCTGTTAGCTGTCCCAGGAGCAATGTTGTGCATAAGCTGTTGCCTGCGGTCCTTCCTGAGTGACTGCACAGCACACCATAAAACCCACCAAGGCACCCCATAGTATGTCCATCTCCCAGAGATGTGCTGCTTTTCAGGTTTAGGGGATGCAGGGCTCCAGGAAAAGCATGGCTTCTCTAACAGTCCACATTTAGAGCTCTGACAAGGAAGGATTCACCTTAATGCTTTAAACCTGGAGAGATCAGGAGACAGCAGAGACGAGAAGCTCCTTGGAAGGAAATCACCTCTTTGTCTTCCCCTGGCCTCCCTAGGGGATAGAGGCAGGAACAGGAACACATTGGTTCATGGGCAGGAGGACATCCTGCCCCTGCATCACCAGCTGTGACCCTGTCCCTGACGCATGAGCTGAGTGCCAGCTGCCGGCATTCTGCTGCCAGCCACTATATTTATGAATCAACAGTTCAGTATTTTATGACTTGGGCTGAGGTAATTGGTCTCCAGCAGACAGACTGCCTGGCTGGAGTGTGCCACCACCCTGCCTGAGGGTCCTGTTGGTTGCAGGGTGACAAATGGCAAAGGTGCCCTGATACAGCAGCTCTTAAAGACTTCTCATGCTAAGCCAGCTGGCCAGAGCCTTACCCCTGAGTCCAAAACTCAGAACTGGTGGTAAATGCTGCAGGCAGCCCAGAAGGAGCTCTGCAGTCCAAACAGCCCAGGCTGCAGAAAGGCATCACTCACTCTTGCTGATAATCAGGCAGAAAACTTCCCGGGCCCCGCCTGCAGCAGTTGAAAGTGAATCTGCTCTCTGGGAAAGGAGGTGATCTCTGCACTGTTTCAGGGAGCCTGACCTTGACATCAACTCAGTCCTGTGCGCTGTCACCCAGAAAAGCCAGTGTGCCATGTCCTCACCTCCTCTGCAGAGAAACCTGTACAGTGCATCCATGGGGCTGCCAAGCATTTCCTTCACCTTGACCCTGAAGTCACCGTCCTCACCCTGGGCAGCTAGTGCTCTCAGAGCTAGCAGTGTAGTGGAACTCGGTGAGGAGTTAGTCAAGGACTTGGAAGATTTTCCTGTGTGCAGTGATTCATGGCTCGTGTTTGTCAGTAGATGGGAGTGTTTGGAAAAGAGCCAAGTCATCATGAAAACATTTACAAATCCCAGACGTTTTGTGGATTTCCCCACAAATTATCTTCTGTCCAACACAGCCAACCCACAGGTTCATCGATATTTCTGAGCTGCAGTTTATTAATTCTCTATTTCCAGCAACAGTGTGAAGACAGCGATGGCCAAGCAAAGGGGGAATGCCACTATAGTTGTGCCAGCTGGACAGTAGAGGATTAGTGGTTGGAAGCCAATGACTCATCTCTTCCCCGTGGCTGCTTCACCTTGCCCAGCAGTCAAACAGATATGGATCAAGACTTCCCTGGGAAAGAAGAAAGAAAAGACTATTGCCAGAAGGGCAAAGGCCATGCCAACTCCTCTAAAAGATCTGCCTGAGAGCATTATGAAAAGGTGCAGTAGAAACATAAAGTATAAATGCGGGTCAAAGCTTAGGAAAAAGAGGCTAAAAGAGATAGAAGAATATCAGGCATTGATGGCACCAAGGCAATCCAGACTGCACTACATCTGTGAGTAGCTTTTCAAGACCTGCTGACTGGGAAAGTAAGGAACAGCCCATAACAAAGAACAGCATAAAGCTAAGAACAGCCTATGCTCAAAGAAAAGGAGTCTAAAGGAGTCTTTTTTAAAAATGAAGCAAATGTGCATAAATCAGCAGTGATGCCCGCTCACAGGGGGCCTATATGAAAACACAAATCAAGTCCTAAATGTATCCATGGGCAGCAGCTGAGAGTCCAGGAGAGGTGAGGACTCGCCAGCTGGCATCCTTTCTCCTCCGTGTCATTGCAAGGAGCTCTGAATTGGTCACCTGGAGATACTCCTCAGAGTCTGAATGCTGGACATTTGTCCCGGTGCTGTGAGTAGGTGGGTGTGAAACACTGATGTGTGAAAACAGTTTTGTTTGAAATAAAATCACTTTTTCCTTCTAAACCCTTTCTCACAGATATGGGGAAATATGTAGGAATATGTGGGGAGATCTGGGGAAATATTTGCACATATGGGCAAAAGTCTCAACTTTCTGTTCCAAAACAAGGGCAGAAACCCATCCTTTTTAATGTCATGTTGGGCTGATCCCTCAAAGTAGGTACAGACCTCGATTAAGCCGATGTTTTGGGATGTAACTGAGTAGATGTTCTTCTCCCCATTCTTTACAATGCAGGCTGCCTCTCTGTCACAAGACAGAAAGAAAACTTGGCATGTGGAGATTTCCTTCAGGACCTCTCTGCTTACAGTGACTCTCTGGCTCAGCTTCCCTGCTTGTTGAACACAGGAAACATAGATCCATGAAGGTCATGTAAAGTTGTTTATACCTCTCTGACAAAGTTAGGGCCTGAGGACATCTCTCATTATTCACCATGCAACAAAGGCAAGAAGTTGAACCCCCTGACGAGGACTGGTCCTGGAAATGTTCATCTGAGAGGGACAATCCCTTTCTGATGCTTGGGATGCTCACAGTGTCCAGGGAACAGCAGTCTCCACTCTTACCATCCTCAGGTCTCTCCAACTGGGTGATTATTTCTAATTCAGGTTTTCCCTCTTGTAACAGCCAATGCTTATGGCAGCAGCTACAGCTAATGCTGCTGAGACATTCTGCTATGCATCTTTGTGGAGTGGCTCTTGGCTGACTCCAGCCTTCAGTTTTGGAGCTGAAAGTGTATTTGTGATATTTTAACATCTACCAGCTTCAACACCTTTCCAGTGTGCATAGATAATGAAAAACAACAGGCAGGTATGAACTGCCCCACTCCATGAGGGCCCATGGTGAAGCCTGAAGCCATATGGGACTACACGTGGTGGCAGGTGCAGAGCCCAGCCCTTATCTTGACTTGCATAGGTTGGTGTTGGCTTGCTTTGGCCATCCCTCCCTTCCAGACATGTTTCCCACCCACATGGCAATGCCAGGTTTTACACCTGTGCCATGAAAGTGCTGCCACCACCCAGCAAGTCGAGCTTAGGGTGCCTCTTCATGCTGTGAACGGGCAGCAGGTCACATTGCACCTTTTGGTGCCAAACACTGAGGAATGTCCATGCCAGCCAGTGACTGAGGTGTCCCCAGGTGTTAAACGAACACTAACCAGGAGCAGATCCCCGGGTTCTGTCTTGGTTTGAGCTGGCAAAATGCCAACTGCCCAAGAACAGAGAAAAAGTGTTCCTCCCCTCCCCAACCAGCCAAGAGAAAAAGAGGGAGAGAGGAAAAAACCTCAAAGCTAGGTTTATGCTGAAACTAACTATATGTATTTATACAGAAAAGAGAAAATTAAAAGAAAATTACAATATAACATACACACTTACACAAGTTATGTATAACAAGAA